>CM021100.1:760438737-761033395 GCA_007115665.2 Sequoiadendron giganteum
CCTTCTCAACAGCTTGTGGTGTCCTGCACGTGGCACATGAAGACATCGCAGTATGTCTCTTTGTTGAGACCCTCAACGGTGCTGCTGCCAAATGGTTTCACCACCTGGAACTAGGTTGCATTACAAACTGGGCTACTATGAGTGACAAGTTCTTCGCAAGGTTCAAGCCTACAGAAGATAGTCATCGACTATTTGCCCAACTATCCAATTCAAAGATGGAAGCTAATTAACCAATAAGAGAGTTTGTAGCAAGGTTTAATCGCCTTGTTACGCGTATCTCACATACTCTCAATCCATCGCTTGAAATTCTGATGAGCAGTTTCATTAATGCTCTCCCATCTGAGATAGCCTTCTTCCTCAAGTCGGCTAATGAAATAGAATTAGAAAATGCACAGCAAGGTGCTATAGAGATTGAGGATAACATGATCACTAATGGAAAGATGAAGGGTGATTCCATCAGGCCTTTGGTTCAAAGTTCAGCGTATCCACTGTTACAAAAGGTGGCGAATGAAATGACTATTCTCAAGAGGCAGTTACCCAATCAGCCCGCACTGCGTGCACCACCAACACCTCTTGCATTGCCTGCACCATAACAATATGAAGCACAACAACAACCATTCCAACCAAGGAGAAATAACTTCCAGCCTTACAACAACTTTAGGCCATGAGGACCACCTCCACCAAGGCAAGCGGCTAACAATACACAAAATGGTATGTTTTGCTCATTTCATAATACCAATGAACACACCGCCTCTTCATGTCTTGAGAATTTGAGGATGACTTAGATCATGGGTTTTGTCGAAATTGCACCAGAGTCAAGCTTTGTACCAACTCCTAGTTCGAACGTTGTCTTGCCACAAACAGATGACTTCGATGGCGTCTCCGCAACGGGATACTTTGAAAGTGAACCCGATATTGAAGAAGAAGAAGAGGATCCCCGTCATTACTCTGTTGCCGTGAATCCTAAAAATTATATGTCTCCTGTGTTCACATGAAATCAACATCAAAAAGCACAGGATGAAGAGAGACTGAAGGTACAAAGAGAAAAGGAAAAAGGCCTGGAAGTAGCTTCTACTTCCTATTCTTCTCAGGAGAACATAACTGCTCAAGACTCGTCTTCAACAAATTTTGATATTGTAGACTCCCTGATGAAGAACAAAGTGCAGATTTCTCTGCTAGAATATCTCCAAGATCACCCAAAGCAAGTCGACCGACTTCTCAAGTTCGTGAAGAAAGGACCAACAAAGCAATCAACATTGCTCGAATCATCCGTTCTAGCGGGAGACAAGCCTAAGCCCTTCTGTATTTCTCTATATATGGGGGGTTACAAGTTGAGCAATTGTATCATTGATTCAGGAGCCTCAGATAATATCATGCCACTACAAGTGATGAATGCTTTAGGACTATCGTGCACTAGCACAAAGGACAAATGTTACTCACTGGAGTCTAAGTCGGTGCCTTTAGTCGGACAATTGAAAGACGCTCAAGTGAGGCTCGTAGCTTGCCCAGAGAAGAAGATTATGATGACTATCCTCGTAGGTGACATTCCGGCTTGCTACGGGATGCTATTAAGCAGAAGTTTCTGTAAGGACCTCGATGGAGAAATACAAATGGATTGGTCTTCTACGACTATTCCAATAAAGAATGGTACTTTCAAGTTGGAACCGGAGCCCAAGTCTCGATTTGCGGTGGTGAAGTCTCAAGATCCGCAAGCACAAGTTCTGTTACAAGAAACCGGTCTTGGGACTTATTTATTGTTAGAAGAAACAAATGATGAAGAAGATCAGAACAATGAACCCATTAAAGGGAAGCTCACAAAAGAAGAAAAAGGAAAGAGCAAGATATGCTTTGAAGAAAAGTTGATAGAAAATCCTAAAATGTGGACCATGCAATTTGATGGGAGTTGCTCGACTGCTGGGTTCAAGAGCGGGAGTTGTCATAATTTCTCCCGAAGGAAAGCTATATCCATTTGCATATCGCTTGCAATTCAAGTGCACGAATAATACAGCTGAATATGAGGCGCTCTTGTTAGGTCTCAAGAATGCACGAGAGATGGGTATCAAGCAACTCAGAGTTGAAGGTGATGCAAAACTGATCATCAAGCAGGTCATAAATCAATATCAAGTAACAAAAGATCGCCTTCGAAGCTATAAAGATAGGGTCTGGAATGCAATCGATTGGTTCGAGGCATTTGACATTAAGAACCTTCCGCGTGTGGAAAAAAGCAAAGCAGACGCCCTTGCAGTATCTGCTTCTCTTTTCATACCAAATGCTAATTTTTGCGAGAGTGCTTTTGCTATCGAGCTCATACACAAGCCGGCTGTTCTTGACAACAACCAGAACTGGCAAGTTTTCAATGATGATCATCATATCAAGGAGTTTCTCACTATGCAAGACAACTTTGAAGGATTATTCTTTGAAAGGAGCTCATCTCCTTTTAGAGAGTCATTAACTGAGGATTCCGAGGTAACCAAGTTAGGCGTTATCCAGCTGCAAGGAAATCAAATTTCAAAAGAAGAAGTCTCCTTGGAAGATGTCTTTGACAGATAGGATAGACACAAAGAAGATGCTCGATCCTCTAAGGAAAAAGATTTTATATAGTTAAAAGGAAACAAAATTCCTAAAGGTTTAGTTTCCTTAGAGAATCTGTTTGATAGGCACGACAGGCATATCAAGGACCAAAGAGATTCAGGTGATAAGACTTCTGCTGATCATCACCCAGTGAACATTGACACTGAAGACGAGCCCCGACTTGTAAGCTTGGGCAATTTCTGTACACCAGAAGAGAGCGAGAAGCTGATTGCCCTGTTCAAGCAATATCGTGATGTTTTTGCATGGTCCTACGGGGATTTGAAAGTCTTCACACCCACTGAATTGTCTCACACAATTCCATTGAAACTTGACGCTAGAGCTTTCAGTCAGAAGCAGAGGCATTACAACCTGCTTGTTCAAGGCACGATCTATGCAGAGATTCAAAAAATGGTGGATGCAAAGATCATTTTTCCGATTCATCATTCTACATAGGTGTCCAACATAGTTCCTGTACGCAAGAAAAATGGGGAAATCAGAATTTGTGTTGATTTCAGGAACCTGAATCAGTCTTCTCTGAAGGATAACTATCCATTGCCGATCATGGATCACACCTTGCAAACCGTCACTGGGTTAGAAATACTATCTTTCCTTGATGGTTTTTCTGGGTACAATCAAATCGTAGTTGCTGAAAATGATCAGTTGAAGACCGCATTCACCACTCCAGGGGAACGTTTGTGTACGAAAGAATGCCTTTAAGTCTTATTAATGTGGGTGCAGCTTTCCAAAGAGCCATGGACCTAGCATTCGGCGATTTGAAGAACAAAGTCATTGTGGTATATCTGGATGATCTTACTGTCTTCTCAAAGAGATAGAAAGATCATTTCTCCCACTTGTTAGATGTCTTCGAAAGGTGCAAGTATCATCATCTCTTTGAATCCTAAAAAGTCTATCTTTGCAGTCATAGAAGGAAAGCTGCTTGGTCACGTTGTTTCAAAGGAAGGAACCCGAATTGATCCAAGTCGGGTTGAATCAATCAGAAATTTGTCTCTTCCGACCAGCAAGACGGGGGTACATTCATTCTTCAGTAAGGTGAATTTCATTCGAAGGTTTGTACTGGATTACTCTGAGTTAACAAAGGACATATCTGCCATGATGAAGAAGTCCGCTTTCAAGTGGACAGAGGAAGGAAGAAGGCATTTGTCGCGATCAAAGAAGCTATCAGCCGAGCTCCAATGCTTGTTCGTCCTTTGGAAATAATTTTATCCTCTACTGCTATGCATTAGACCACACCATGTTTGCAATATTAACGCAAAAGCTAAACGAAGAAGCCGAGTCTCCTATCACATTCATGAGCAGCAGTTTCAAGGCCAGTGAAATGCTGTATTCTCAAATTGAGAAAAACGCATATGCAGTGGTTCGGGTTGTCAAAATTTTCAGATTCTATATCTTGAACTCACATGCAACAATTTATGTGACTGATCCAGCTGTGAAAAGTGTGCTAACCCAGCAAGAGATGGGTTCTAAAAGGGGTAACTGGGTGACGAAAGTTCAAGAATATGATTTAGAGATTCAACCGACCAAACTCGCCCATGGGAGAGGTCTTTGCTAGTTGATAGTTGAAGATGGTGATAAGAAGTTCCAGGAAAAGGGTATACTAGAACACGAGCCCGAAGAGAAAGAAGATCTTCCTATGGTCCTACTAGTTGAGTTCGTAGGAGAATGGTTCACGGAGATATGGTATTACCTGACATATGGTGATTGTCCAAGTCATTTGGATAAGCAACAAAGGAGAACATTGAAATTGAAAGCCCAAAATTATGTGATAATGAGTAACGTGTCATACAAACGTGGGTTTGATGGAACATTTTGTTGTGCGTCACCCAAGACCAACAACGGCGTTTGTTGGAGGCTTTCCATAGTCAAGCATGTGGAGGTCACTTTTCTTCAAGGGTGACAACCTTTAAAATCTTGCGAGCACAGTTCTTTTGGCCGACTATGTTTCGCTATGCATACGAATGGGTGCACAAGTGCCAGTTGTGTTAGCAGTTTGTTGGCAAGATGAAGATGGCAGCCATTCATCTTAGGCCAGTTGTCATAGACGCTCCATTTCAGCAATAGGGCTTAGATTTTGTTGGTCCTATCAACCCACGATCCAGTAAAGGGCATATTTATGTCCTTACAGCCACAAATTATTTCACAAAATGGGTTGAGGTCATTCCAACCAAGCAGGCAACTTCCGAAGTGGTGTGTAACTTCTTGAAGGAAAACATTGTTTCACGCTTCAGAGTACCTCGCAAAATTGTAACTGATAACGCATCATGTTTCTCGTCAGAGGAGCTACTGGAGTTTTGTTTTGATCATGACATCACCCTATCTCATTCATCAGATTATTACCCCCAGGGTAACGAACAAGCCGAATCATCAAATAAGAACATAGTTACAATAGTATGCAAGTTAGTTGATTCTAATCAATGAACTTGGCATAAGAAGCTCTACGATGCTCTCTGGGCCGACAAAATCACTCCAAAGAGAGCCATTGGTAACTCACCCTTCATCATTACGTATGGTATAGAGGTTGTGCTACCTATCACACTGGAATTGTCCGCATTGCAGCTAGCAACTGCAGTGGAAGATGGAGAGTTCGCGGATCCTATTGAAAAACGTATCATGTACCTGACAAAGCTTCAAGAAGAAAGGGTGGAGGTGATAGACAGAATCACCTAGCATCAGGAGCGGGTGAAGAATTTTTTTGACAAGAAAGCTCGTTAGCGAGATTTCGAGGTTGGTGATCAAGTCCTACTGTGGGATAAGAGACATGAGCCCAAGGGAATGCATGGAAAAATTGATTCCTTGTGGTTGGGGCCGTTCAAGATTCACGAGCTTGCAGAGGAGAACACTTATATTCGCTTGCGCTTAGATGGGAGCCTCCTACCGCTGCCTCATAGTGGATAGTACCTAAAGCACTTCATTCCTTCGGGGGTGGAGTAAAGAATTTTCAATAAAGTTTGTCTTTTTGTTTTCGCAATGTGTTTCCCCTTTCTGTAATTTTTCCCTTCGTAATGTTGTGTTTCCCCTTTCCGTAACAGTTTTGTCGTGTTTTAGGTGATTAGGAGTCTTGTTTTAGGTGATTTCTAGGAAATGTCCAACTATTAGGTGATTCTAGGAAGTCCAGTCATAGGTGACTTAAGCAAAGTTTTGCAATAGGTGATTAGGAAATGATGTTGACTCCAATACCCAATGGACAAGGCACTGGTCTAAGCTTGAAATCCAAAGATTCTACCGTTCTCCTATGCCGAAAGTATCCGACATGGTCCCTAGATGGAGCCAATTGTTGTACCCCAAATTAAATTTTTTGCTACACTTAGGCATTTTGAAGAAATAAGTTAAAGTTGTCAAACTCTGTCAAAAAGGTCAAAATTGGGGTTTTGCATGTCTTGCATGGGGGTTAAAAACTTGAAAATTTCAAAATATGACAATTTGGGTCGGTTCAAAATGACCAAATCTACAAAACCCAGATGTCAGTTTTTCAACCCTAAATTTTAGGAAAATTTCTATTTTTAGCCATTTTTTTTTTAAATAGAAACTTTTTCTGGGTTTCATTTGAAACAGATATTGGCAAATTTTCTAAAAATAGAAAGTTTGGCTTCTAGGGTTAAGACTGATTTTGATTGGCTCAAAATACTTCCTCATCAGGTTGGTGCAGTCAAAATTATGAAAAGATCAGTTTTGCTCTAGTGGGTCTATTTTGCTTTTTTAGAAGCTTTTCTGGAAATCTAAGGTCATCAATAGAGGTCAGTCAGCTGCTAGGTGTCAGAATTAGACGTTCAAGCTGAACATAAGCTGTCAAAGATGAACGTGCGCGAGAAACATAGATGAAAGAAGTTGCAAAAGTTGAAAAATAATAAAATGTGGTTGTTTGGAAATTTCAGGTGCCCTTGCCAAGAATGGGCACCCAAACAACCTTGCCTTAGAAAATTTTCGTATCCGTTAGTTAAGGCCAAGAGAAGCACGTCAAATGAGGAGAAAATTGAAAATTGAAAAAAAAAAAGGTTTCTAATTCTGCTAGCCATGGGCGCCCCTGGAGAGAATAGGCGCCCAACTATTTGAGGCATCAGATGATGAAATCAGAGATGGAGCTCCCAAGCAATGTTGTTCAGATTCATCTCAGCTTCACAAAGAGCCCGACAACGCAGTCATTCGATCATTCAATCATCCTGAATTTGAGAACGAACAGAGGAGTTTCAACTGGAAGGTAGAATGCAAACCACGAAAAAGATGAAAAATATTCTAAGTCTGGTAACTCTGGGCGCCCTAAGTGACTAGGGGCGCCCAGCCTTTTGGAGGACGTAATTCAGCTGTTAGGGTTTGCAGATGTGATCAATCTCTTCAGTTTCCTGCCAACTTCGCAGTGGATGTCTTCGTCAACTCATCAGATCACTCAGCCGTTGGCAAACTCAGATCAAACAGGGGCCATGACAAGAGGTTTTGAACTCTGAAGGAGAAAATAGGTTAAAAATGGTCAAGTCTGGAGGAGATGGGCACCCCTGAAGGAGATAGGCGCCTCTGGTTTTGAGGCCTCAAATGGCAGTTTCCAGAAATGATGTATCCAGAAGACCCCTTCCAGATTCTTCTCAGCTATCTAGTGAACCTGATAGCCAGTCGATTTGATCAGTATAACTCTCGAAATCATGAATTCATCTGAAGGTCAGAAGACAAGTAAGAAATTGAAGGTCATAAAAATGGGTAACATTTGTAAAGATGGGTGCCCCTGGAGGAGATAGGCACCCGACATTTTGAAGGGTCAAATGAAGTTTTCGTCAAAAGTTGTCTCCAGAACAATGTTGTCAGATTCAATTAGGCTCGGTGATGAAACATTCAGCTCGTCCGTCTGATCAATCTGGAAGTCGGGAGACGGGATCAAACTGGGGATGAAAATTGAGTGAAAGTTGAAAATGCTAAGAAAATGGCTAAGTTTGGGTGAGATAGGCACCTCAAGCCAAGAAGGACGCCCAACCTCACTTGCCTTAGTCAAATTTTTGAAGATTTCTAAATTTGAAGATGAAAAACGTCCAAGTTCATTACACAAACTAAGATTAGGGTTTTGAAGAATTAGGGCAAATGAAAGTTGTTTCTCTCAAGACAAAGCTTATTTAAGGCACCTTTGTGTTTCATTTTTCATATTTTCTTGCAGGTGGCCTCCAAGGAGAAATAAAACAGCAACTTGAAACCTTTCTTTTCAAGATTCAAGAACTTGAACTTGTTGGTTTTTCGTGAATTTTCAGATCAGCACACAAGAAGGCCTGCTTTTTCACGCTTTTTCATCCAGAACATCAATTCTTTGAAGGAGGTTATTATTTTCAATTTTCAGCGAGCTAGGTTATACTAGTTCTATTTTCTGGATAATTTTTGAAGAATTTTCTCAGGGTTGCAGCGGCTGCTTTTTATTTTGCATGTTAGATAAAACTTCAAAATTTACAACTTCTAATCTTCTGGGTCTATCTTAAACATTCTTCTGGACAAAACCCATATCACAGTTTTTTCAGTGAAATTTCAAGTGGCTGCTTTTTTAGTCAAACTTCAAGGTTTTCAAAACTTGATTAAATGGGTTCATCCAGAATATTCCTCTGAACAATACCTAGGTGCCAGTTTTTTTTGCTTTTTCAGAGAAAATTAGGGTTTGCTGCTTTTTCAGTCTACACTTAGAATTTTTTAAAACGGACAATTTGGGTTTGCTTGTTAACGAAATTCTGATCAAAACCCATATCTCAGAAAAATTTCCAAAAAAATTGATCTGTTTGGCAAAGAAAATCAGCAAGCTAAAAATAGAAAGTTGTGCAAAACTTGTCAGAACATAGGCGAGTTTACAGGCAATCTTCGAGTTTTATAGAATGGAGTACACTCCTACAGATTTAAGACTAAATCAGCACTGTATCATGATTTCATCGAGACAACTGAAACTAACTTATATCACATTAAGCTAGTGTTCAATCTGCGTGCATTGGAAGACGCAGGCAATGCCACCATTAGGCATCTTGGCCATTCAGGTCTTCTTGCAGCAGCATCCATCCCTTTTTCAGTTCAAAGCTTGGAATTCGTAATTGCTTGCATCAAGCATTACAATCTAGCAATGAGGGAAATTCAGTCAATGGACGAGAGAACTATTTGCAGCCTAAAGCCTGATATGATAGAAAGGTGTTTCTCAATTCCACCTTGGCCCGGAAGCGTTACTATATCTTGAGATAAATGCGAAAGAGTATGGGAAATGGATAAAGACAAGTACAACAAAGATTGCAACAAAATGGATGAAAGAAAAACATAAGACATTGCCAAAGAATGTTGGGAGAGGCGAATTTAAGGAGGAAATTGCCATTATCATCACCTTGCTCAACCGGATCACAGGCCAAGAAGATGCAACTAAGTTTTAGCCCTGGATGTTTTACGTGATACCTCACATCATGAAGAAAACAAAATTCTATGACTGGCCTACATTGATCAGTGACTGCCTTCATCATCAAATAACTGAGTACTTCAATAGGCATGAATTCCACATGATTTCCTACCTAGTCTTCTTGGTTGCTTTCCAAGGCAAATTCAGAGGGTTAAACACTGAGAGATCCTTAAATGTTCAACATGTCTATAATTACTACACTCAATTGGAGTTTGTTGCATCATCACATCACTACAAAAGAGTGAATGAAGCATTCCTAATGTATACAGTGCATGACCTGGACAATGAGCTACATGTACGCATTTCATCTATTGCCAGAGCAACGATGTCAGAATGGGCGGATTGGTATATTCAGTTTGCTACTTTCACTTACTTGAGAGTCTGGCTATTCCGGTGCTCCTCTCATGCTACCAAGGTATCCGTCGGATGAAGTTGTGTGTATGGAATTTTTTAGGCAAGTATCAAATGTTCACACCCGTTTGCGAAACAAAAAGAAACCAGCCTTCAACTTCCCTTTCGCATTAGAAATCTACAGGTGCAGGTCATCAGTTGATGCTAAGATAATGGATAACGAGTTAACTAAACTTGGTCTCAAGCTTTTCAACGAGAGACGATCTTATGATCCCGTGGTGTCTATGTAGCTAGACTTGGTCAAAACTTTGCTCATGTGCCCGCATTGGAGGATTTTTGGGTCAACTGCAGAGATGAAGTCGAAGTCCGAAGGCGTAGCAATAGTAGACTCACTCTTCATCAGATGAAGGATTGCTTATTTGAGGATATTGAGGGTTTATCAGATGATGAAGGAGACATGCTTCTCCTAGCTTACACTCAAAAGCAGATTGAACAACAACCTCTTCCACATGTTAATTGGGCTAATAAAGAATGCATCTCAGTAGAAGAAAGGACTTGCCAAGTTGTTGAATACAATAAGACTTTCTTGGTCCTTAAAAGGAAGAATTCCATTCCAGTAGCAGAGCCGCCAAGGATTCATTCATCTCTTCCTTCTTCCAGAGCTCAGTCGAAGACGAAAGGAAAAAGTCAGGAGGTTGTTAAGGGTAGCAGGTCAACAAAGAATGCAAAGAAGAGGTTGGACTTCACGGGTATAGTCATACAGGAGCAGCCAATGGTTGAAACAAAAGTCCCTCCACATGAGCCCATACCTCAAGAGGAAACAAAAGATGTGCCTTTGACACATGAGCCTTTGCCATCCCCGAGGTCTTTACCAATTCACATTGATTTGGAAGACGAGGAGGTAGAAGAAGATATTGCAGTTGTACTTCCCATGGATATTAGTAGAGATACCACATCTTGGCTTGAGAGCTCCTTGGGAAGGACAAGATGAATGCCTTCATATCAAGTGAATCTTGATGATCTCAATGCGTATCAGGAAGCACCCAAGAAGAAGGCAAAGAAAAAAATGCACTTTGAGAGAAATCCTGATGGTGAGATGGTCATGGAGACAGCTACGCCTCCTGAAGATAGAAACAGAGACGAGGTGGATATGGATGATGGTGAAAGCTAATCTTGGCAAGAGCACTAGGCATGTTGAAATGAGTTTGTTCAAGATGGTATCGGAAAACATTCAGGAAAGAGTGCAAAAAGATGGGGAAGACAAGGCAGCCCTCAAGGCTGAAAACCGTCAACTCCGTTTGTATATTTCAAACCTCATTCAGGGCACTTCACAAACAACACAGTTGCTGCCCCAGGTTTTAGAAACACCAATTGATCAGTAGCAGTTGAGACAGTTGCTAATTTGTGAGAAATAGACTCAGGAGTGGATTGAGGAAATCATCACTAAGGGCACATAAATTCTAGCACAGGTATTTCAGCTAAGATATAAGGCCCATGATTTACGTCAAGGCATCCAGGAATTTGAGCAGCTGATTGCAGAAGTCAAGCCTATGCATGAAATCATTATTGCAGATTTAGACACAGCATATGGCTCGCCTGTTGCTAGAGAACATAAAAGACAAATCCTTGCATGGAAAAAATATCACTTCTTCAAAGTGAAAACTTATGAGAGGATTTCTGAGGAGTTTATTGTGTACAAGCGAAGGGTTGTTGATGCTCTAATTCATAAGAGAGTTTGTCACAGGGATTCCTTGCCAATATTGTCAAGATGATGGTTCTTATGTTGGGCTTGATGAAGTTCAAACACAGTTTCAGAGTGTTGTTCGTAGCAGCAATGACAGTGATAGAAGAATGAGCCAGCTTTTGATGATGTCAGCAAAGTTCGAGAAAGCGTCCAAGGAGAATGAAGATTTCCTGAGATCAATTGCAGATGGCGAAGAAATCTTGGAAAAGCGAAACTTTGCTATTGATAGTATTGATGCACCTGATTGTGATATAGTTTCCCGCATTCTAGTAGATGTGCTTGAGATATAAAATCAGCTTTCATCTAGAAGCTTTCTTTCCAACTTTCTTTCTATTCTTGGCATAATTCTTATCCATTCTTTGAGAAGAGAAAGAAAACAATTGTAACGAGTTGGCATTTCCTATTTTAGATGCTTTCTAGGCTGCAGATGCTTATCTTCTTTAGGTTTAGAAATAAAGCTTGCATGTTGGCAAGTATTAGTTGTAAAAGCAAGGAGATTTTAGGTTTCCCTACTCCTCTGCTTAGCTATAAATAAGAGCAGTGTTTTCTCATTTTCTTTAACCGTGCTTGTGATAACAGAATTGCTGAGCCTATGCCTTCATGTTTGTTATCGATTAGTTTCAGTTCACTTGTGTTAAGAGCAAGTTTGCATTCCTCTTTTAGCTGCAAATCCTTGTTTAGTGCATGTGTCTTGTGTCAAGTGTTAATCTGATTTGATCACATGTTACATGTATTTTGCTACAACTTGCTGTCCCGGAATTGTAATCTTGTGCCAGAAGTTTGAGAAAATAAAGTCCTAAATGTGCTTTTGCTGCCCCGATACAAAGTCTCAGATTTTCGTTTATTGTGTAATGCTTATATGATCTCCATTTCAACTTGCATTGAAATTCAGTAGATGTATGTTGGGAAAAGTTTTTTTAAGAATCTGTGCCAAAATATCAATCTCGTTCATTTCTAACTCTCTTGCTCTGCGTTTACTTGAGAGGCTAGAAACGTCTTTAGTGTAAGTTAGTTGTAGTCGATAAGTTTCATTAAAGGAAAAACCTCAGCTGCAACATTTAGAGTTCTATAACCTTGTGTTCTCGCAGCTGAATCAAAAAGATAGGCAAATTAGCTTTAGTTTACTTTCTTTATGCAAACTCAGCGAAAGAGGGAGTTTCCCCTCCTAATTTGAAGAGTAGTTTACTGCACATAGCTATCCGTTTCCAAACCGCATTCCAGAGGTGCGATTTGAAACACCAACAAACCAACAACTGTATCTTTAGTCTTTCCTTCAACCAGTCAGGAATTGTGAGCTGCTCAATGCCGTCCTCTTCCTGAACATTTTCTCCTCCTGGGATATCCAAAATTCCTTTAAGAGCAGAAATCATTCCCTCTTGAAATTTATCATTCTGGATATCCATTTTGTTCTTTGAATCAAGTATTTATGTGCTCGTAGGAAGTGGTGGCTCGTCATCGTCTAGCTGGATGGGTTAAATATTACCCTCATGAATCAGAGAAGGAATTCTTATGTCAGCCAATGAATCATCCATAGTAGCTATTATCTCATCAATATTTCTGGATGTAGCGGAATGAGATGGCTCCACCCTCTGTCTCTTTTGAACAGGTTTTGTGTTTGCAGCTGCTTCTTTCCTCTTCTTGGAGTTGGTAATTTTAATCAACTCGACACTGTGGGATGCTCCTGCATTCAAAGAGTAAGATTCCATCTCACCCAGCAAGTCATAAGTGAGCATCATTCTTTTTCGTCTTAACTCTTGGACCTGCTGGTCGACCCACCACTGAGAATACTTGACCACCGGCCTCATCAATGTGGTTAAATCAGCAAGCTCAGGCTCTGACCACTTTACAACAGGAAAGGGCCAACTCTCATCAAAGCACGGTTGGACATACTCTTCGTCATCCTCGAGCTGATCAGGTACACGACAAAGCTCAGTCATTCTGATCAGGCTTGCTGGCAATCTGGACTATAGCCTTTTTTTGACCTCATACTCATCTGCAACACCCGCCCAGAAGTCCTCCAGGTCCACTCTATGCTTATACTAAATTCCATTTACGGTCCCAATGTGGTGGTGTGGATCAAAATTCTCCCTGGACCAGTAAGTTGTAAACGAATACCATTGCATCTCTAGTCTGGCACTCTCAGCTGCTTATGCTGACAGACAAGATTCTAGCATATTTCCGATAAAGAACGGGAAAGTGATGGCCGTCTTCTTCTTTGACCTTTGGAGGTTCTGGTATGTTTCTAACTGCCTTAGGACTTCCAACAAGACCATTCTATTGGTGGGAAAGATTGGAAGTTGGTAAGGACTCCCATTGAACCCTCAGCCCTTATGTACGTGAATCTCGAAAACTGGATAAACTAGGATCCGTACTTGCTGATTAAGTTCTTAGCTTCGTGAGTCAGCCTCTGGTGAGTTCCTCCTTGGAGTATTCTGGTGATGTACATGAGAAACTCATCATTTGCCCGTCTGAAGTGGGCCTTTTCATTGAGCTGCAGCTGCGGATAACAGTCATAAGTCTTCAATTCATTTTCTGCATTGCCGACTACACCTTTGCAGATCAATCCCGCATATCTGTAAGTCCTAGCCAACATATAGACGATATAGGAGCTCATGTGGAATGATTTTGTCTTTTCCAGATTAATTAGCTGCTCATGGAGATTATCGCTAATCATCTGAGACCAGTTGAACATCCTAACACCAGAAGTGATTTCGTCAATGAAATAGTACATCCACGTCTCAAATGGCACGCCTAGAGGATTGTTGGCTATTCTGTTCAATAATAAAATAATATCCCCATAATCTTCCTTGAAGTTTGTGCAAATTCTTCTTCGGCATTTTCTTGGCAGAGGCCCTCGATTTTTCCAGCCATGTCTTGTTAATGTTCGTGGCACACAGTTCAAACTGGTCTTTGTATAACTTTCTGGCGTCCTCCTTAGTCTTGTATGAAGTTTGGTTATATGTCGGGATGCCAAATTCTTCGTGGACTACCAATTCTCCGAGATGAGCTAATATCCTCCCATCAAGTGCAACAATCTGCCTTTCCTGCACATTATAATGCATGGCGCACTCCACTAGTAATTCAACACATTCTACGGCTGGTGGAAATTCGGCTGCTTGGACGATGCCATTCCTCATCATTCGGCGAGCGATTGGTGTTGGTAGGAATCCATCGTGTTCGTACATCCTCTTCTTGAATTCTTTGAAGTCCACATGCCCGAGATTGGTGTCTGTAATATTTTTCCACTTAGAATTAATTTTCAACTCTGGCTGCAGTCCCTTGCTGGCAAACTTCATCTACACCTTTCTTGAAGGTTCTCCTCGGGTGGTCATCAACCTGTAATAAATATAGAAAGAATTAACATTAGTGTAGAGACTTTTAAATCTGAATTTTTTTTCGGGCCTTCATTCGAAAGTTTTGACTTTTAGCTTGTTAAAAAGATAAATTTTTTGTGAAAAAGCAAGCTGAAAATGGCGAACTTGATTAATTCTTTGACAAATCTTTGCCAGAGTGATGGAAGAAGGATAGAAAAATTTAGCCAATCCAATTTTAAACCTTTGAAAATTTCCTCTGGCTGCAAATCAAATTCAAGTTCTGAAAATCCACTCAAAAATCAAGAGAAGAAGTACACCTTTTTCTGGAAAATACGCCCTTCAGCTAAAAATTTCACTTTATTTCTTCAGCAATTACGTTCTCCAGTTCAAGAATTTACTCTTCCGTCGAGAAAATCTACTTTGCCTTCACAAATTCTTCTTTCCAAAATTAATCTTTCGCAACTTCAAAAGAGCTAAAGAGAAAACTTTTGATTAACCTGTGAAAGAATGATTTGAAAGAAACAAGTTGAACTTGTTATAAAGCTGGAGAAGTTGATAGTTTTAGCAACTTCGTGTTTACTTTCTAAGTTCATCAAGTTTAGACTTATTTTATCTCTTCCGATACTGGAGATTCTGAAAGGAAGTTTCCATTTTTTTTTTAATCCTGGCGCCATCCTCAGCCAAAATCCTCTAGATTTTTCTTTTTTTTCTTTGAGCTCAAAAATTCGCCTAAGTGTTGAATATTTGTTTCAAATGTTGGAAAACATTAAATATTCAATGTATTAAATTAATTTTCCAACCCTTTCGATTTTCTAATCATGGCGAAATTTGATTTTGTCTAAGGCAATTTTGGTATTTCTCGTGTCATTTTCCATTTTCCTCTAGGCATCGAATATTTTAAATAAATTCTCCCAAGTGTTGGAAAATAAATAATAAAATATCCAAAGTATTAAAATTGCAACCTCATTTAATCTTTTCCAACCCATTTAAACTATTTAATTTTGGCGATATTTAATTTACCCATGGCTAAGTATTTATTTTCTAAGTCATTTCATTTATCTCATTTAGCCAGGGCGGACTTCTAGATTTTCTCGCCATTCTCCTTGCTGGGGTGGACTTGTCACTTAGCCAAACATTTTCTTTGGTGGGCACACTTTGCCAACACTTAGATTTTTTTATTTTTTTTGGCCTAGGGTGGACTTTATGATGCCCATGCCATCCTTTCTTGGTGTCTAGGTGTACTTCATTACTTGCTTGCCTTAGTCTTTTCCATCATGCTTGAGGGCGGACTTGGGAGTCTTCTTGCCAGCCACGTCTTTCTCCATGCCTTAGAAATTTTTACCAAGTCGGGGGGACGAACTTTGCTTGTGCTTTTCCAAGTTCATGGGTGGACTTCATATGACCTTAGCCATTCTTAGCTTGGGCGGACTTCAAACTTTCTTGGACATCCATTCTCCTAGGCGCACTTTGGCAATGCCTTAGACAAATTTCCTTGCCTGCAAGGTAGGGCAGACTTCACAGTAGGCTTGCCACTTTCTCTTGCCAAGGGCGGACTTTGACTTCTCCATGCCAAGGGAATACTTCAGAGTGTTTGTGCCATCTTCCTAGGTAGGGCGGACTTGGTGAAGAGCTCGCCAAAGGTAGGGTGGACTTGGTGAAGAGCTTTGCTATCTCCTCATCTTCCATGGGCACACCTTGCCTTAGAAACCTTTTACCATGTTAGCTTCGACACTTAGCCAAATTTCTCGTTTTCCGAATCATCTGGATCAAAACCTTGGCCATGTGATTTTCTTTGCCTTTTTATGATTTTTCTTTCTTGCTTTTCACTTGCATTTTATGATTTTTTCTTGCTTTTTTCTCTCGGAGGTGCAAAATTTTGATTCTGAAGATGAACATTGACTCCATGACCTGTGGGACACCAAGACCCCGACACTTTCTAAAAATAGAAAAAACAAAAAGCAAAAAAGTCCCTTAAAAATAGGGAGTCCAGAATGGTCCAAAAGTGCCAAAAAAAAAGAGCAAAAAAGCAAAAAAGCAAAAACCCTAAAAAATAGGAAGTGTCAGAATTGACTCAAAGCAATGGCATTCCTCATCTATCGGACCTTCTGAGCACTTCTATGACGTTTAGGCACTGATACGGGCTTGAAATCTCAACTTGACCCGGGTGATTCTCAAAATTCTAACTTTGAACTCTCAGGCAAACAGACTCATGAAATTGCAATGCAGAGGACAACCCTAAAAGAAAACAACTGGGGGTCCCCATTTGCAATGGGGCGATGTGTGCAATAGGTCACAGCACTACTCGAGGGAGAAAAACCTAGAAAAATATTCTCTTATAAATCAGAAGAATAGGTGCAGAAATTGCATACAAATCAGGCCCTAGAAAAGGCTGAGTCTAATACAACGAATAATGACACTTCTCCTTGAAGTGAATCTTGAAGACACAAATAATGTCACTTCTTCATGAAAACGGATCTGCTGTTGAAGAATGCGAACCTGCTACTGAAGAATGCAAATTGGAATGGAATTGATTTGATGATCAAATGAGAAGACTCTATCTCCTTTTTATACTAAACTAGGCAACCTCCTTTCTAGGGCCAACCTAAAATAAATACAATAATTGTTTATAATATAAAGGCCGACCTGCCTTAAATTAATTTTATTTAGTAGAAAATATCTCCCGCCGCTACAAAACACTAACTTATTTGAAGAAAGAAAAAGAAATAGTAAGTCAAGTGATAGTTTGGGTTCAAGAAGGAAAGGCTAAAAGTTCTAGATCCACATCAAGTTCAATCATTGTTACACAAAATAAGAAAGTAATTCTTACTCATCCCCCAAATCTAATGTTAAATGAAATTTTTGAAAGAAGATTAACAAGAAGTCAAATTAGAGAAAGTAATCAAGATGACGAATTGGTTAATTATGCATTTTATTCAAATATTGAGATGGTATATATGAAGTTTGAAAAAGCAGATGAAAGAAAAGATTAAAATCAATGAAAGAAGAGATTAATGCTATTGAAAGAAACATAACGTGGGAGCTTGTAAAGCTACCGAAAGGCATAGAAGTTGTAGGAACTAATTGGGTTTACAAAACAAAGTACAAGAGTGATTATACTGTTGAAAGATACAAAGCTAGATTGGCTGAAAAAGGAGATGCTCAATGGTATGGTATAGATTATAAAGATACCTATGTAATTGTTACGGCATGACACTATAAGATTAATATTATTAGTAGCAGTACGAGAAGGATACAAACTACAATTAGATGTGAATAATGCATTTTTGAATGGATACATTGAAGATGAAGTGTGTTTGCATCAGCCACAAGGATTTGAAGAAGGTGGCAAAGAAGGATATATTTATTGGTTGAAGAAAACATTTAATGGTTTGAAACAAGTACCAAGATCATGGTTTTCAAGAATTCATACTTGGTTTTTGGCAAATGGATACGTGAGAAGCAAGACTGAGTCTATACTATATTTCAAGAAGGAAGGCAATAAACAATTTATGTATGTCTATGTTGATGACTCAATCTATGAATGAAGCTCAAATAGAATGAAGAAAGAATTCAAGAGGCAATAATGAAAGAATTTGAAGTGACTGGTTTAAGACTCTTAAAATACTTTTTGGGCATGGAGGTATTCCATTTGATGGTAAGATCTTTATTTGCCAAGCTAAGTATGTACAAGATATATTGTAGAAGTTTAATATGTTAGATTATATAGGAGTCGATCATCAATTGCACTTTTAGAGAAATTGATGAAAGAAGATGGATTTGGATGAAAGAAAATATAGAAGTATTGTTGTATGTTTAATGTAGTCGATAGCTACAAGGCAGGGCATTATTTTTGCAATATAATTGATTTCAAGATATATGAATGAATGTACAAAATACATTTACAAGCAACAAAAACAACAATAAGGTATGTGAAAGGAACAAGAAATCCATTATTATTCAGTTGAAGATTCAAAGTTGTTTGATTATTTAGATTTGTATTGGGTAGGATCATTAGATGATAGAAAGAATACATCAAGATATTGTTTAGCTTTAGGAAGTGGATTGATTACATGGAGTTCAAAGAAGCAGAATACATCAAATATTTTGGAAAAGCTGCAAGGATAGACTTGAATAACTTAATTCTTGCAGGAAAAGAGAGCCATTTGCTTTTCTAAAATTATAGTCCGGTTTGATAGGAATCAATCAAGCTCTTCCAAAGAGAGGGTCTTCTTGTACCAGAAAATAATGGAACTCCCAAATATTTGCTTAGAAATTTGCCAATCTTGAAGCTGAGTTCATTCAGAATCCTTCCCTGCAAAACTGGAAAAGAGTTAAAAAAGAAAATTTCAGATGTATCCTCATTTATTAATTGACCTGAGGCTACCAAGTAGGAGGATAAGATGTCCTTAAAAGTGACTGCCTCTTCCAAACTTGCATCCCCAAAGAGGATGGTGTCATTTTCAAATTGAAGGTGACTGAAAGGTTCCATTCCTTCCATGGCTACAATTCCTTTCCAGCTCCTCAGATTGGCCTCGTTGATAGATCTTCCAAGAACCTTTGCAACCCACTAGGTCTTTGTTGATTATAATGGAAGGCATGGGCTTGATGTGCAGCTAAATATCCATTCTCTTCTCTCGAGACAAAAGCCAAAGCATTCTAGAATTTTCATTAAGAACAATCAATTGGCCTAATCATGTGTTTGTTGATATCTAGTTTAACCACCATGATGCCATTTTTGCTATTGCAATGGAATGCACTACTTCCAGTGTGATGACAATACCTTCCATAATCAATCTATCTGAAACAAACTCACCTTTTTTTGTAGAAATCAACGTGAGGAGGGTGCCTTTCAACCTTTTTGCCATTGCTTTTGAGATAATCTTCTAAACCATATTTCAAAGGAGATGGGATGGAACTGTATGAAGACGGAAGAAGAAACAGTCTTAAGAACTGAAGCTATAAATGTGGAATATAGATCCCTCAACACTTTCCTCAATTGTCTAGCTCCATTTGCAGCTTGCCACACATTTTTGCAAACAATATTCCAACACTTTTGAAAGAAAGCTGCAAGGAAACCATTCAGACCAAGAGCTTTGCTGGGTTACTTTGGGGAAATAGAAAATTTTATTTCTTCTTTTGAAAATGCGACCACGAGATCTTTGTTTTGAGCCTTGGTGATTATGGGTGGTATATATTGGAGCAAACTATTCTAGGCAATTAAATTTGAAGCTTCCTTCCCTCTTAGTAAATACTTGAAGAAGGATAATGCCTCCAAGCTAATTTCTGAAAAATCCTCTAGGAAACTCCCATTCCATGCTCAAATGGAAGTGGTTCAATTGGCACTATGTCGAGGTTGAGTGGAGTTGTGAAATTTTTGTTTTGATTTTGTCTCCTTCCTTCAACCAAGTTTCTCTAGATTTTTGTCTTCAAAATATTTCCTCCCTTAGTTGAATTGTCGAAAGAGCTTCAAGGATATTCTTCTCTTTTGCATAAGGGTAGTGATCCATTCCATTGTCGAGACTTGCTCATTTAAAGATTGAAGTTCTGTAATATACACCCCTATTTTTTTGTTTTTGAAATTTCACCAACTGAAAATAAGATGCAATGCAATGTCCCTTCCACTGTCTGATCACCCAGTTTCCAAGGTGGGCAAGGTGAAAGCGTATAGTGTCAGGATTATACAATTAACTTGAATGCTACAATTGAAAGGGAAATGCACTAGGCAGCAAGCCAGCCAATCTCACTTATTCAGTGAGGTACATATGCAATACTAAAAGAAAGAACACTACATGCTTATTCAATGGAGTGTGATTACAAAACATCCACTTAATGAGTGGGAATCAAAGGGAACTTCCACTTATTTAGTGGGAAGAAAAAATACAAATGTAACCACTTGTTTAGTGGGTAAGTACATACTTCAATAAGCATTGATCAATCCCATTGGCGGTACTACCATCTAGTGTTTACAATATAGGATACATAGATATGATAAATCTTCAGTGATATAGCCATCCAGACTATTACAAGGTTAGTTCATATGCATTACAAACACTGTTTGAAAGGAATTATTCTTGATATGAAGTGGTGATAATAACAAACTTCTGTAACACCCCAGAATAATGCCAAATACCATAAACAAATCACCCAATTGTGAAACAACAGCAATATACCTTGATGAATGATGAGGAATATGCTAGTGCAGGTCTGATAATGCTTTGTAAACACACTGCAAT
Organism: Sequoiadendron giganteum; assembly: GCA_007115665.2. NCBI lineage: Eukaryota > Viridiplantae > Streptophyta > Pinopsida > Cupressales > Cupressaceae > Sequoiadendron > Sequoiadendron giganteum. Next base: position 760,459,360 of record CM021100.1, read on the forward strand.
GGGTCTGGACAGCAAGAAAGACACTTAGAAATCTCCACCAATTCACACCCAACACACCAAGCATGAACACAAGCTAATACACCTCAAAACAGCTCTAAACTCCATCATAGCTTGCTGGAAGAAGAATATGCAAACTGATAATTTAAATCAGTTATGTTGCAGGTCTGTCATGGCACTGGTATAACAGGTACAAGTTACAACACACAAAAAGGTCATCATAACTTAGTAAAAACCACCAAACTCAAAGCCAAACAACTTGGAATCATCAATCAGCAGCTAGGCGCCACCAAACAGGAGGAAATAGACATCAAAGAGAGGGTGATTCATTTACAGCAGTCTCACGCCCTCATTTACAGTAGTCTCATGCCCCCATCATGACTAGTATGGCTTCTTCAAGAATGGTACGACCCTCCCAAACTTAAATCTGTACCATTAAAAAACTGTACGGCTTGCAAGTGTCTATAATAATGGCATCCCAAACAGCATAGTAGAAATCAAAACTTAGAAATTTTACCCACAAACTTCCAGCTAGGAATGGTATGACCAACATGAGGTGTACGGCCAGCCATGGACTCTTTGGAATTGCCTCAAGCAAAACACTTCAATAAACCCTAAAAACTGGATAACAAACACTCCAAAATCTGCAACTCAAAACACATCAGAAACCTCCATATCTGCAAACCAAAATCTGAAACTTCAATTTGTAGCACAATGGTAATTCCTAGATGAAATCACACCAACTAGCTAGGGGGGTTTTTGTCCCTGAAACTAGAAATCTCAAGAGGGTTTTCATCCTCAAAAGATTTTGGAAGAACTCAAGTTCTACCCACAGCAAAAGAAAATAACATTTTCAAGTCTAACTTTGCAAATGAGCTCTCATCCTCTTATAATTTTTTCAGAGGGAAATAACCAATATTTTCAAATAATAATTCCATTATTCTCTAAAATGACCTTTTTGAAAGATAATAATAATTCAACGTGCAAAAAGCCCCTTTTCCTAGGCATCCAACTTGAGGCACACTTAAAAACACCTTTTTAACAAATTATTACTCTAAGTTGTCATTTTAATAATTCGACATTAGACAACTTAATTGAATAATTAAATTAATTTACCCAAGTTGCAAAAAGCATTAAAATGACATAGAAATCAAATTCTGATCATACCAACATGATACTAAAGACTTGGGATGATGATTAGAAGCAATTGAGTACTTACAAAAAATAGCTTACTCCTCCAAGAAGTTTGTAGAGGTTCTGAATGGTTAGAAATCAATTTTGAAAGTGACATGATGATCCACACCACCAGCTGAGTGCCAAGAACAACCCTACTAAACAGAACTTTTTCTCTCTAAGAACTTTGGAGTTCCCCTTTACCTACCAATTAGCCTATGGGAAACTCAAAAACTAGGATAATTGTTCACCAACTGATTATGCTCGAGAAGGGGGCATTACAAGTTCCAATTCTATTCTTTCCTTCTCAACAAAAATATTTTTGAGATTCTTCACATTCCAATCCTTAAGATAAATTTTGAGGTGGAAAGTTTTTAAGCCGAGATGAACATCATAGAACCTTAAAATCTTGGGGCATTAACCCACCAAATTTTGACAAGATCCAAAGTTTTTGATTCTTGGAGCACATTTTCAAATTTGAAAGGATATTTTGGATGAGAGATATCACCAAAAGTTTCCAAGAGAACAAGATGGTGATTATATTTTGAATTTGGAAGAATCCTGCATTCTACCAACCAATCCCCCCTTAACCAAAGAGGCAAAAAAATAAATCTGTTTGGTCTCTCAAAAATATAGTGGAAACCCATTCTTCCACTAGCCCAAGTGAAGGTCCCATTCTTAGGCTCCACATCCATAAACCTTACTTGATTTACAAATGTAGAAAAGTTTGGTTGGGATTGAGTCACCCTTGAAACTACTTGTTTATCTCTTGAATACAAAATCTCATTGAAATCCCCTTATAATAAGAAAAGTTCACTACTAATTGGGGATAAAACCAAAGAGAGCCGATCCCACAGTCTCATTTTTAATAAATTTTCTATAGAGCCATAAACATTAAACAAAAAAAATACCATCTTAGAGGAGAAGCTTCAAACTATACAAAATTGCCAATTCAACCCTTCATTGATTAAATCTTTCTCAACTAAGAGATTTTAGCCATAGAATACCTATTCCTCCAAAGGCTTCTTTTGCATTTACAAAGGCACCCTTCCATCCTTGCTATTTTTTTAATAGTGTTGAAGCTCACTTCTCCTGGATTAACATAATATCTGCCTTTTGAATGTCTAATTGGAACTTCACTAAGTGCCTCTTGGTAGGTGAATTCAGTCCCCTAACATTTCAAGAAAAGATCTTCATTTCAATTGGGGAGGGACTTTCACCTTCAGTCTCAAATAGGGATTGATATCCTTTTGTTTTCTAGACATGACTTCACCTTGAGTGATTTCTGCCCCTGTTCCCCTTTGCACTGCAATTTGCTTTGGTTTTTAAGACATTGATTGAGAAATGGTATCTCTTTAGTGATTAAATTTTCTTCATCTTCCAAACTGTCTTCTAAGGTAGCCTCCAAATTTTTTGGGGAATCTCCAACATCTTCTGTCATCTTCAGCTTGAATGGATCTTCCAAATTGACATTGAAAGCCACAAGTGCCAAAGATAGACAGAATCATAGGAAACCCCAAGTTTGGATGATTCCAAGCCTTTTCCATTGGACATAGAGAGTACAAAATATGGGAATTGGTCAAAGCGTCAGCATATGAGAGAATTTATTTTGAGGAGGCAAAGCTGTTTTCCATCCTTGACTCTCTTTGAATTAACCAGTGGGGATTTCAAAGCCAAATCCAAAGGATGTGCATTAAAAGATGTTTTTGCCAGCGCAATACCTTTTGGAGTTTTGCTAGGGACAAAATCTCCTAAGATGGCCATGTCTTTTGCATTGGAAGCATTTTGAATTTCACCCTTCAACATCAACTCTTTGTCTCCATTCACCAACCCGTGAGTCTAAAGGGATGGAACTAGGAAAAGGTTTGGAGGTTCCAACTTTGACACACAAATGGGCATAAACCCTTGAATGAATTTTCAATATATTACTATCCACACATGAATTCTCCTATGGAATTATTAACTTTTGCTAGAACTGAAACATCCCAATATTCCTCAGGGAGGTTCTAGAGGCACAGCCACATAGGGATCTTTTTGATATTGCAGGTCATGGGATCAATTCCTAAAGAAAAAGACCTGCTTCGTCCATCAACCATGGGTCAACTTTCATAATATTCTTCTAAGAATCTTCATACAGAAAAGAAACAATTAAGAAAGCTTTTTGGTAGGAATTTGACCTTGAAATTATTACCCCGTCTTCTGCAACCCATTTCTCCAGACCTCCTCTTGCCAGTTAGTAACTAGCAAACTTCACAAATACTGCTGAAACATTTAGACTGTGAATTTCCTCTCCAAGTTATGTATTTCCTAGATTGATTTTCAGTTCTGCATCCTCTTTTGTCATCCAATCCATAGGCTGCACTGAGGTTGATTTCCAGCCTGTTCCCAGTGGATCAGAATTTGCCCCTGTTGCCAGTTTTTCACCATTGTACTCCCTGAAATGGCAAAAAATGCTTCTGTGATTTGCCTGCTAGTTTTGGCTGGTGTACTGTCTATTGTGACTTCTCATTGCAATTTTCTTAATTATATTTTGCTAATTGTTTTCAAATATTCTGCTCATACAAGCATCAACATGAAACCAATACAAGCTCTTGTGGGCACAACCACGAGACTAATACAAGCTCCTTTCGAGCAACCACACTAGAAACCACCTAAGGAACACCAAGAATCACAACTTAGAAATTCACATATTTAGAAACTGCCTGCACACTAGAAGCCAACTATGGAAGACCAAGAGTTACAACTTAGAATGCCATACTAGATGTCCCTTAGGATTTGAACTTTCATTCCACAATGAGAGCTCAATGCTTTAACCGATTAAGTTCAATCCCTTGGATTTTGTTGCAAAATTTTGCACATGTATGTAGTAGTATTAATACCCACAATGAATTTTTTGTGACCATAATAAAGATCTCACTGTATCCTCCAAGTCTGAACCAGGAAAATTGAAAATTGCCATTTTCCAAAGGCCATGATTAAATTTGGCAGGTTAGGAATTTTATTTGCTCATTTTCATTTTCAAATTGTGAAACTTTGGTCAAAGAAAAACAAAAAAATTAAAAGGTTAAAGTTCAGGTTGTTCTCTCCCATGTCTTTGTTTTTTTGCTCTTGGTAGATTGTTAAATTCTCAAATTTCCAGTTCTTATCCCAAACATGATTGATTTTTTTAGTGTTGTTATTGAGCGAGTGTTTGCCAATGCTTCAAGCTGTGATTATACTGACAAACTGCAGCTATTGTTTTCAGTGGATTCATTTTGCTCTTAGCATGATAAAGAATAATTTGACAGTGCTCCAAAATTAAGTAATAATGCATGCTTTAATTGTTGATGTTATAATCATCCATGCTATTGATTCAAAGTAATTGGTTTGCAATTTTGTATATTTGAAAAGCGCAGATACTATCAAGCCTTCTGATGTTGGACTAGAAGAGGCGGCACTTGCAGCACATCAATGGAGTGCTTCTGCACATGGAGTTAATGGAAGGAGGGGGCACAATGGAGGTCTCAGATACTTGTCTCCAATTACTTACCTTCATATACATGAGTGTGAAAAATTTTCAGTAAGTTGTTTATCCCTAGTCTAGGATAATTTTATCTTTTAAAATCACTTTTGCGACTTGAGTCTGTCTTTTTAATAGTGAAATGATGAATTGGAAATTTGTGTATTACAAAATGAGATGTAAAATATTCGATGTATTAACAAAGGAGACGAAGGCTCCTTAAATAGAAAAATACAAGATGATGTTTCTAAATGAAACAATCGTAAACTGAAGACAAAATTAGAAACTATCTAACCTAACTAAGATGACCATTATATTATTTAATATATTTAATACCCTCCCTTAATGGTCATCGTTCTAACTACCCACAAAAACAAAGAACGTTCTGCCACAAAAGACAAGAGCCTGCCACTGACTCTGCCACTTGAGATGAGTTTGCCACCAACCCTCCCAGAAATTGCAGAACTTCCGGAAATAACCAAAATGGATCACAAAACATCCAACCTGATGTTGGGTAACGAAGTTGTCCCTCCTTGGAGTTAGAGACACCGAAAAGCAACTGCCACGATTTTGAGGAAGAATTGGCAAACCCTTCAAAATTTTGCAGATGAGCACGATGCCCTAGAATAGACTGCAAGAAACCATGATTTTTGAGGACAAAATCGCAAAACCTTGAAACTGAAGTTTACAAAACATCGTTTTTTCGGAAAAAAATGATAAAAACCCTCAAATGAATCCCACACACTTGCAAATTACAGAAGACCATACAAAACATTGTTTTTAAGGAAAAAACGGTAAAACCTTTCTAGAATTTTTTTCAGGAAAAAAATATTAAAAACCCATTGATTTTTTTTTTTCAAGAAAAAATATTAAAATCCATTGATTTTTTGGGAAAAAATTAAAACCATTGATTTTTTTTTTCAAAAAAAAAAAAAAATTAAAAAAGCCCATCACAATAGAAAATCGCGCAGCACTATAAACCCTAGCCGCCAAAAGATAGGTCTCGTATCTACTGCTGCCGAGCTTAGACAAAAACGCGAGTAACCACGGGCCGGAATAATGAAAAATCGTGGTTTGAACTAGGTCGTAGAATTTAGAAAAAACACTAGAAGGAAAACGGACTTTGAAACCCTCAAAATCATGCCAAGAAACGACACCAAATCGCACGCCCAGGAAGGAGTTAAAACGTGTCAAAAAAATGACAAAAACACGACTTATAGGTCGTGCGCCAAAATAACTATTTGCAGCTCCAGAAAAAAAAAAAAGAGAACCCGTGAAGGATCCCAGAAAACCCTCGCGTGTGTGCGGAAAAAATGAGAACTCTAGATAGGAAGTCGCACACCTCAGAAAAGAGATGTGATTTTGCATTAAAAAATCTGCAACTTTTTCACACAAATGCGATTTGCATAAGCCCCAACCAAAAAAACAAACGCGCACACGAAAGAAAAAAGTCACGCGATTTCCAGATGAAAAAATCAGTGCCTTCAAATCCGCGTTTTTCACTTCACAAAACCTCTAGAAGAAAACCCGCATTTTTCCACTCCACAATAATCTGCGATTTCACATAGAAAGAAAGGCACGTATTTTACATACAAACCCAAAAAAATTTCAATTTTTCCTTACTAAAATAACTTCACTGAAAAAAATAAATCTAAAACCCTCCCAAAATCCTAAGCCGTCCCGTGAGGGAGACTTAGACATGCTCTGATACCATATTACAAAATGAGATGTAAAATATTCGATGTATTAACAAAGGAGACGAAGGCTCCTTAAATAGAAAAATACAAGACGATATTTCTAAATGAAACGATTCTAAACTGAAGACAAAATCAGAAACTATCTAACTAAGATGACCATTATATTATTTAATAAATTTAATATTGTGAATGTGCTCTAAATGTTATTTAATTAGGTTTACAATACTGGCACTTTCCCTCTATCCCTTCTTCTTCTGTCATTTATGTGGATCTTGCAAAAATGTTTATATGCACAGGCACTCACTTGGTGTTTCCTGGATGAATCCAGAATCCAAAGGGCCTTTCTCTAGCAGAGTGATTTTTCCTTTTTATTTGTTTTGTTAACTGGGCTCCACTATGCCTCTCCAAAATTAAAGAATAGAGTGATTTTAAAAAAGGGAAGAAAACCAAAATGATAAAGAAACAGGTGTCTGTACACACAGGTACATATATAACATAGATGTAGTCTGTAGATAAAAATGTTTGTTGTGACTTGTCACTGGTTGCTGACCTAGATGCTGAGAAAGTAAAACGTAAGGTCAATCTTTTGTGGCCAGAGCTTTACTATTCCTACTGTATTAGTTTGCAAAAACATAATATTTGAGTTGTTCTACATAAAATAAAAGAGCTGTTATATATAAAAATAAGAGTTTACCTTTTTACCTTATACAGTTTTCTCTATATGAGAAAAATATTAATGAATTGTCTTCTAATTGTTATCATTTGACTGTATAATGTGCAGATTGGGATTTTTTGTATGCCTGTTTCATCTGTCATACCCCTCCACAATCACCCTGGCATGACTGTGTTGAGCAAACTTCTTTATGGTTCATTGCATGCCAAGGCTTATGATTGGATTGATCCATCTGAGGTTTCAGATTCATCAAAAGGTGATCCTTATGTTATCTCCAAACAGATCTACTGTGTCATTTTTTTGTTTTCTTCTGGGTGCTTTATCATTCTGTTTCATGCTTTTCTCTAATTTAAAAAAATCCTATGGACTCTCTTGTACATATATTCTTTACTGGTAGTTATCTTGTACTTTGTGTTTGGCTTCTGTAGCCTAGACTGTTCTCTAAACATAATTTCGTAGATAGTTATTAGAATCTTTAGATTTACTCTTTTGGTAAACTAATTTCTAATATAATGTTTCAGCTGTCTATCCTCTGTTTTTCGGGGTATCTTTAAGCATTTCCTTACTAGTGGTAATTTGAACAGGCTGCACTTTGTGGTCTCATTGACTGACTTTTGTCGTTTCTTACATTATTTTAATTTGTTTCTTTCTAAAGGTGATTTTTTTCAAAATAGTGCATGAAAATATTTAGTAAGGCGGGTTTTAGCAAAATGGAGATAATGTGTACCTGAAATTGTTTAATCACCACATTCTTAAAATCCTATTATTCACCTGCAAACAATGCTTATTCATGTGGAACTGTTTGTCTGTGATGCAGACAATCTGCTCTAAGGTCCAGTAGTGTTTATTATGATCTTTGACAATGATAGAGCAACAATTAAGACATGCAGGATGAAGCAAAATAATTTGTATGAACATAATAGATACACACATGGTCTTACATTCCAGTTTGCAGTTGACAGATGCCATGTTTAATGTATGAACATAAATAGTTCGTGGGTTCAGTAATAGCTGTTAAAAAAGTTCACCCTATTTTCTGAATTAAGCCTTAACGAAGCACAGTCGTAATGAAAGAACTACTTTTGATTAGTAGTTTACAGGAATACTTGCAGGCATACTTTCAGAAGCACAGGAGTCAGACTTTGATAATGATTGACAACCCAAAAGTCAAGAAGCAACTCAAACCTTGGAAATACACAGGGCATCAAAAACACATAACATGGGGTTAAAAGAATACATAAACAAATCTGACACAGTTGATTCCAGTACATCAAAATGGTTAACTGTGGAAATCTCAAAACTTTAAAACAGGGGGAATTAAAAACAAAGAAAAATCTAATTTCTGAGTACCAGATTTACCACTAGCACTCACATTTGATTTTTCTTCGATGCACGGATCTTTGGGTTCACACAGATTTTGCATAGGCAGTTTGAGCCACTTAGATCTACAGATAAGTATGTATCAATTGAATGCTCTTAGCCTCTAGTGCCATCTTCCCCATTAACTTGAGGATTTCAGATTTGCGTGTATAGTCCAAGCCAATTGCAGATGACAGGCAAGCATTTTAGTGGAGGTCAGAAAGGTAATTTCTACTTGCTAAATCAGTTGGTTGCAATACATAGCCAGCTGTCACAATTTTGTGACAATGCTGTACAGAAGCTGGCTGCCACAGACAGTGAATGGCAACAGCACTTTTCTACATTTGTGGATATGATCAACGAAGCCTACATTTTTTTGCCAAAACTATGTGGGTCAACACTTTTTCAAGACATAACATGCCCAACAGTAGGCATAGTATGCCGAACAAATACAGGAAGGGAAGATGAGCACTCCTGAGAAGCTTTGGATGAGCTTCCTATATACAGATATAGTCCCAATGACGGTGGATATCAGCCAGGTTGAACAAGGACTTAAATGAGATATCTCACAATGACATTCCTGATCTTGAGATCAGATTTAGCACAAAGGCAGTTAACATAACTGTTGGAATATGTGTTATACCCAAAATGAAATTTTTGGCATTCCGCTTAAATTGAGCTAAACAACGTAAAAATGCCATCTAAAGTATGTTTTAGGTCAAACCAAATATGAAATCTTTGTGGGTTTCTGTCAAGGAACCTATGGTTAAAATTTTGAAAAAACGAAAATTAGGGTTTTACACCCCTATTTTTATGGAAACCCTAAAAAATAGGACCTTCCCGGAAATGATTGAAAATGATTCTGATAGGCTTAATTGCCTTCACAATCACACTGATCAAGTCAAAATTATCAAAAAATATGTTTTATTCTGGTGGGTCTATTTCTATTTTTCAGGAACAAAGTTAGGAGCTCCGCAGCCATTAATGGCAGATTGGCCAGTACCAGGTGCTGAAAGCTAAACCTCAAAAGCTTCAACGAAGAAACCATGGCGGAAAAGGATGAAAATGATGACGTTCAACGAAGGAGATTCTCAAAACGGAAAAGGCCAAAATTTGGCTAAGTCTGGAAGGTGCACGTTTTGTCTACCAAGGCAAAACACAGTCTACAGTGGTTAAAAGCGCCCCTCTTGAAGAAAGGCGCCCTTGAACCTCAGAGGGCAAATCAAATCATCTGGCAGTGTCAAAACAGTCATCCTCTTCACTTTCATACTAGCTCGACAACGAAACAATCAGCAAGATTATCTGATTCAGCAATCATTGACCAACCGTCAGCGAAGTATGGAGGATCCATTGACGACAGAAGTGCCAAATCTGAAAGCTTCAAGGTAAAAGCGCCCCTGCTGGCCAGGGGCGCCCCTCAGTTGCAGACATCAGATGAATCCAAGAGCTGTAGCTTTATACATGATATCTTTCCAGCTTCCTCCCGGCTACGTGATCAATCTAACAGCAAGTCCACAAGACACACCAGACGATCACGAGACGAGATCAAGCAGAAAAAGCCAAATTTGAAAAACTGGAAAGATAAGCCAGAAAATGGCTAAGGCATGGCTAAAAGCGCCCCTCTCAAGGAAAGGCGCCCTTTCCTAAAGGTGTCCAGATTCAGCCGGAATCTTCACTGCCTCCCAGGATGACCTTCTCAGCTATGACCTATCTCGTCAGCGAGACTATCAGCAAGAACTTCCGACAAATCAATCGACTGATGGAGAAGGTCAAAGACTGGCAGTCCACAAACAAGACAAAACCAAGCAAAAGCTAAAAGCGCCCCTGCTGGCCAGGGGCGCCCTTTAGTTTGGAGGCCCAAAACTTGCCAGCTGCCACTGCAAAGTCAGGCATCGTGAACAAGACTGAACCAGCTACCCGACACATCATCAAGCAGAATCATCTGATTCATCAAACATCGGGAACGTCAGATCAAAGCAAAGAGGGTCTGAAAAGGTCAAAACGAAGAACGAGTCAGTGAAAATTGACTAAGGCATTGTCAAAAGCGCCCCTTTCAAGAAAAGGCGCCCTTCTTTCTGGAGACCTAAACTCAGTTTTCTGAGCTAACCTCTCCCAGGCATATCTAATCACATTGATCCTGCCTCAACAACAGAACTGTCAGATACTGCTCGAGATCAACTGAGCAACCTGAATCGAAGATCAAACAGGAGCACTTCAGCTTGCAAAATAGGCAAAAAAGATCAAACTCAAGGTTGGACGCCTAAAGGAAAGTCAAACAGAAATGTTGACTTGAGTTAGCAAATTTGGAGCCAAAAAAGAGAAAAACACTCCACAATCAGTGGAAATCATCTTTTGGAACTCCAAATCAGGACTGAATGATGAGTTATCTTCCATACTTTGTGGATCTTAACCCTAATTGCCTTATATTCATGCTAGGCGTCCCTTTCCTCATTATTCTTTTTGCAGGTTGAAGGATAAAACATCAAGTAGCTCCCAAGAACAAGTTTTCAAGATCTGGCAGGGGTTTTGAACGGATCTTCAATATTTTTGAAGATCATTGGCAGTAAAAGCATTCTTCTCCCAAGATTGCTTCCAGAGACAGATTATTGCAAAGTGGCAGTTTATAACTTCCAATCCATCTTCTGTCTATTTCCTCTACTTTTGTCTATATTTCTTTTGCATGTCACAGGAAACGACAGATTTTCACAGATCTGACCAACTGGGTATGATCAGCACAGCTTTTTCAACAAAACCCACATGGTAGATTTTTTCAGAAAAAGTAGCCCTGCTGCCCCTATTTTTTAGGGTTTCCGGAAAAAGTCATAATATTGAAAAACGGACAAACTGGGTTTGTTTGGCTTTGAAGCACGAACAAAACCCATGTGTTAGATTTTTTCGAGAAAAATCACTTTCTGGTGCCCTTGCTGCCTCTGCCACCGAAGGGCTCTTGCATGTCAAAGAAAAACTCGTTTTTTCGAATTTCTGACGATCTGGGTCTGTTTAGAAAATCATTCTTAACAAAACCCATGTCTCAGAATTTTTCGTAAAAACTACCCCCGGCGAGGCTATTTTTAGCAGTTCCAGAAAAGTGTCAGAACAGGGTCAAGTGCCCAGTCAATATTCAAGGTTTTCAGAATGCAGTACTCTCAGGTACAATACAAGACCAAAACAGTCTTATACCATGATTACCTGAAAACGACTGATACAGACTTATGGCAGAAAAATCCAGAGGTCAGTTCTGAAGACTTGGAGGGCATGAATCAAATCACATTGCAGAACATCGAAGAATCCGGTTTGTTTCAAGCAGCATCTATTCCAATCACCTTACAAAGCATCGAGCTTGTAATTGCTTGCACTAAGCATTACAACCCGACTACAAGAGAGATCCTGTCAGTTGACGGGAGGGTGATTTGCAGCTTGAAGCTAGTAGACATAGAGACTTGTTTTGCAATCCCACCATGCCCTACCAAGAAGGTCATATCAGTGACAGAATGCGAAAAGGCATTCGAGGCTTCAAAGGACAAGTGTTCGCTTATAATGGCTGAACATTGGCTGAAAACAAAGAGAAACAGTTTGCCCAGATTAGTTGGTAGAGGAGAATTCAAAGACGAGTACGGAGTGCTAATCACCCTACTCAGCAGAGTCACTGGACAAGAGGAGGGAAAATCCTTCCAGCCGTGGATGTTCTACATTATTGGCAAGATAATCAGCAGAAAAGAACGTTACGACTGGGCCTCCCTGATCAGTGACACACTCCACCAACAATTCACCGGATTTCTAGAAGAGCACCGTTTCCACATGTGTTCATACCTGGTCTACCTGATAGCCTTCCAAGGCGATTTCAGAACATTAAACACTGTGGGAACCCTGGGTGTGCAAAAGGTACAAGAATACTTTCCTCGCTTGGAGTTCACTCTAGCGGAAAGACATTTCAAAAGAATAAATGACCTTTTTACTATGCACACCGTGCACGAGCTAGACCATGAGATGCACGTGCGTATTTCACCAGCAGCTAAGGCAGCAATGGTGGACTGGGCGGATTGGTTCATACAATTCCCCACTTTCACCTACATACGCGTGTATGGCTATAATGGCCACCCCGCCATGATGCCACGTTACCCCTCAGATAGGGTAGTGTTCATGGAATTCCTGAGGCAATTGGCCGAGTTCACTCTTACCTTCGCGTAAAGAAAAAGGCTGCAGTGAACTTTCCTCTTCAGATGGGACTCTACAGATGCAGAACTGCAGCCGATGCAAGGTTGATAAGCCAAGAAATAGTGAGATTTAATCTCAAGTACCTCATCGACAGGAGGCCATCCTATGACCCCAGAGGCATCTTCGCAGCTCACCTTGAGCAAAGATCATCACATGAACCTTTCATGGAAGATTTTTGGGTCAACTGCGAGGATGAGTTCGAAGTGAGAAGAAGGAACCATAGCAGATTCAAGCTCTCGCAGATTGCAGAATTCATGTCAGAAGACATCGAGGGCTTATCTGAAGACGAAGGAGAAGTTATTCTTTCTTCCTTCTTCACGGGTCTAGTGGATTCACAACCACTCGGCAAGGTAGACTGGTACGCGAAAGAGAGTACGTCTATTGAGGAAAGAACGGGTAGAGTAGTTCGACACAGTCAACTCTACCTGGACAGTAAAAGGACAAGGAAGGTAGTACTTCCCCGATCAGAGCCGCCAGCGGTTCAGTCTACACTACCTTCCACGTCTAGGAGGAAACCCAGACAGAAGAAGATGAGCTTTCCTCCAGAAGGAATGCGGATGTCAGGAAGCACATGGGGGAGAAAAGGAATTGCCAGCACAAGCCGGCAAGAGGTACAGGTGGAGACAGCCACCAATTTGCCTGAGACAGTTGAGACCGCTGCAACTACACAAGAACCAGTGATTGAAATAATCGCTGTAGAGATGGAAACCATTGTAGAAGAAGTTGTAGCAGAAGCGGTGCCAGTGATAGAAACAGAGCCACCAGCTTCACCACCATCACAGAGGTCACAAAGTCCTATTGATTTGGACTCGCCACCACGAGACATTGCCACGGCACAGTCTCGTTCTTCTAGCATTCAGGGGACCTATGTTCCTCCTCCCAGCGATGCTAGCCGAGATTCTATCTGGCTGGAAAGCTCGCTTGGGAGGAAGAGGGAGAGGCCTTCTTATCAGCTTGACTTCTCTGAATTCCATCATGTCCCACAAGACATGCCGGTAAAGAAGTTGAAGAAGCAGACACATGTAGAAAAGAATGCAGAGAACGAGGTCATCATAGAGACTGCTGCCCCACCTGAAGACAAAGATATACATAATGTGAGGGTTGAGGATTTCACGCTTTCAAAGGTGAACCTTGGAAAGACCACTCGACAGGTGGAGGCAGACCTTCTTGGAATTGCCTCGGCGAGTGTCAAAGAAAGGATGACAAAAGATGGACAAGACAAAGCAGCCTTGAAGGCTGAAATCCGTCAGCTAAAGTTGTACATTTCTAGTTTGATACATGACACTCCAAACTCCTCGGCTTTGCCTCAAGGACTGTTGGATCTCCCAGCTGAAAGAAACCATCATCAGTTGATTACATACGGTAAACACTTGAGACGTCAAGTGGATGAGTTTGTTGTCAAAGGGCGGTGTGTGTTGACAGAAGCATATCAGCTGAGAGACAGAGCACATGGACTTCGATCAGAAATCCAGAAGTCAGATATAAAGGCAGCTCAAGAGAGGCCGAGAGAGGAGGCGACAGTTGCTGATTTGCAACAAGCATATGAATCAGTTACGACCACAGAAAATAAACACCATCTCTTTGAGTGGAAAGAACAGGTGGCATACAAGGTAAGAGCCTATGATGCCAACTCTGTGGAGCTGATTGACTATAGACGCTTCGTCGCCAATATTATCAACTTCGCAAGAACGTTGGTAATATCCTTCCCGGAGTTAGAATATCAGCGGGAAGGAGGAGAATATGTGGAACTTGAAACCGTGCAGACACGATTCCAGGATGTCATCCGATCTTCATTCCTTGAAGATCCCAATGGCTGCAAATTAGCCAAAATTGCAGCCATGTCTGTCCAGTTAGATGAAGCAGCTGCCCAATGCATAACCTATCATCAGCAGCTTACGACGGGTGAAGAAATGCTTAGACGCCACATAGTCATCTTGAAGAGCATTAATTGCCCGGAGGCCGAAGAGGTCAATGACTGGATAGAGACTTTGTTGACCAGTGGTGAAGAGGTGTAAAGCACCAAGGGAGGACGTCCTACCCTCCAAATAGCATTAATGATGACTGAAGTCAACTTGATGCCCCTTTCCAAGTTGACTCCAGATCTCCACAGATCATGCATGTCAGATCCCACTAATCTAGGATGTCTATTTGACTCCCACGATTTGTGGATCTCAGATTTCCTCAAAAGGTGGATGTCTATTTGGAGACACATTTGTAACATAAGTTCACTTTTAGTTAGGTGTCAGTCAACTGAGGTAGACTTCCAGTTTGACTTTTGTTTAGTTTCAGTTAACTGAAGTAGATTTCCAGTTAACTGTTTGCTCACCTACTTTTAGACATAGAATAATATCTTGCTGATTGGCAAGAACTGTTTGTTAACTCAAGGAGATTTTAGGGTTGCCTACTCCTTTGAGTTCCTATAAATAAGAGCCTTAGGTTCTTTATTTGTTTAACCTTTATTTGCTAGCAAAATTGCTGCGCCACTGTTGCCAGAGTTCGCTTGTTTATATCTGTTCACTCTTGGATGAGAGTTCGTTGGTTGATCGCAATTGTGCATGATTTCGTGCCTTTGCTGTCCCGACCTTTGTAATTCTTTGAAGAATCTTAAAGAAATAAATCAGATGGTGCAAGCTTGATTGATCTAATTATTTGAGTTATTCAAAGTCTTGTTTTTAAATAGTGCATTGTTTCAATCTCCTCCTTGGACAGGTGTCGTCGCCTCCTTGGATATTTTGTCATCAATCATTATCGTTTGATGTTGTTTAATGATCTTTCTTGCAGCCTAGACTTTGGACAGGTGTCGTCACCTCCTCGGGAATCCTGTTAGAAAGGCCATCGTTCCTTGTTGTTTCCAGTGAGCTGCTTCCAAGCCTATACCTCGGATAGGGGTTCCTCCTCCTTGGCAAGTCTCAGATCCAGTTTACCGTAACGAGTGTTTGCTTGTATCGAGCCCTATCTTGGTATATATCCGAAGGTTCAGAGCCTCGGCCATATTCCATTGAGACGGAGGATTCAAGTGATCCAACCATACCATTTCGCTCCTACGCCCTCATGCTCTGTTTATCTTGAGGAGGTAGGATAGTTTAGAAGCTTAGTTAGTCGTAGTTAAGATCTGCGGAAACCAGAGAAAAAGCTTAGCTACGGCGCATTGGTTTATGCACCCTTGTGTCCTGCCGCTGAGTAAAAAAGATAGGAAATCTTAGTACACCCCTTTTTTACAGTAGAAAATCAGCAAAGAGAGATCTTCCTCTCTATAATCCGAAGAGCATGTACTAACACACTTGCAATAGCTGTCCGTTTTCAATAAGCACTCCAGAGGTGCTAATTGAAACGCCAACAATATGATATGATTCCAAGTAGTTCTGGATGTAGGAATGTTGTAAAAAAAGGTGACGCAGAAAGAAGAAGAGGAATGGGATACGACTTGATTTGATAACAATAGCACAATTGGAAGATAGGACAACACAACTGAAAAGGCACCATGAAGAAAGTTTTATAAATGGAAAAAGAAAACAATGACCTTGGAACTTAATTTGGCTAAGTAGCAAGCCAAGGTACAGGAGTGGCACAAGATCCTTGAAAAAATATGGACTGGAAAATAAACCAGATTTGAATCTAAGCTTGTTTACAAACAGGCTGATAGTGATACCAAGGATAAAGCTAGGAAGAATATCATAGAAGAAAACCATTGAAGCTATGGAGAAGGTATGTGGGGTGTACAAATATTTTGAGTGAGATTCTAGACAGCTGCATGGAACTGTATGAGAATTACTTCATTATCCTTTTCACCTTAACATCCATTGGTGCAGACCAAGTTAGGGTCACAGTCTAATTATAGTATCTGATTTCTAAATGCCATCTGAGGTCGCTCCATTTTGCTTCTATACTTGTATCAGAGAGATGGTGGGAGGCACAATCAATTTAGCAGGGACGAGCATAAGATATTTTTGTTACGATGTGATGCCACGGCTTCTACAGACCCATTGTTTTAAAGGAGCAATAGTACAAGCTGTAATATACTTGTGATCCTTATGTTATTTTTTTTGAGATGAGTAACAGCTGCAGTAAGGTTAAAAGTGAATTGTCATGATCAACTGATGTCCCTGCCTTGTTCATTTTTGTATATATCCTAGTTAGGCTCATAAATACAAAGATCTCCATCCATGAGTCAGACCTGTGTATGTTAGAGAACATTTAAATAAAATAAAGATAGTCTATGTGATATGATGTGCTTGTCTGTGTTTAATCATTTATATCTTCTGAATAGCAGTTTATCTGTGCACAAATGAGATATCTGATGTTTTTGTTCATAAACTTGAATGTCAATCAGGCAAGTAGAACGATCGGCAACAATGTAGGAGAAAAACCTCTGCTTAGTCCTCTTGATGAATTTTGCAGCAGATCCCCAAGAAATTCATATTCCTCTTTCTCCATAACTCTACTAAATGACATAGTTATAGTTTATAAGACGAAGTCATTCTATGATGGAATTGATTTGATCTCATTATCTGCACTATAACTCTCCAAAATCTCTAAAGCTGCTCTAGCTTTCTCCTCATATTAAAGGGCTACAATTAAGAAGTGCAATAAACGAGAAAGGATAATTTTCCATCATGTTCCCGTTTCTGATAAAAGTATCTTAAAGTAAGAAATTTGGAAAAATTAGTTATATGTTGGCACATCTCACTGTGTGCGACATGTAGATGAACCTTTAAGTTGTTATTAACTAATATTTAATTTTCCTAATGTCTTCTGCACAATCCAAGTAATATTTGAATTTTATTATGGATTAGGTTGTCTTTTTTTTATTTGTGGTTTATGTGTCTTCTTATAATTGCTGATTCCTGTATTGTTTTTGCTTCTTTCAACTTGGGAAAAACGGTGGCATTTGCAAAATCATACTTAGGATTTACCAACTAAAACATCATATCCAAAATTAATGAAAACAAGTAAATGACCATCTCATTGTTGAAAACTATCAACTGATGTATCATTCTGGCAACTCTACCATGCTTGGTCCTATTTGTGTGTATTTATTGTTATTGAATCCTAGTACAAGGATTAAATACCTCCACTTGTTGTATTTATCCAATTGAAGTTCACACAGTGGGAGTATGCCCACAACACATTGATGAATCTCATGTCCAAGGTTTATTTAAATAGAAATTGAAGAACATATGTTTTAGTGTTTTAATTTGTCTTTTTGCAAGACAACACAAATGGAACAGTGATTGAGGTAAAATCTCTCTTCAAATTAAGAGGGGGTTTTGCATAAATGAAAATGATTGCATGCCTATGTCTTTGCATCAAATACATGCACCTGACTCTTAACAGTCATACATTGCAAATGAGATTTTCAAAAATTGGAGGATGAAACAGCTATTTTAGACATGCACAAATGACACCTTCTAGCTAGCTAAAACAGAGACCAGCTATTCACTATGCAGTGCAAATAAGACTTGAAGGAATAACAACACAAAGGTGACACATGATTCCATGAATTAAAAAGTTAGGTTGTATACAAAGCCACAACCTAAGTAGATAAATAACTTCAATTCAAAACTTGATTGTAAAATCCACTTTCAATTTATTTAACAGAAATACAAACACACATTTAACAATAACTTCAGCTTGAATACTAGTATCTACAATATAAGCGTAATATTAAATTTCCTCCTTTGATTTTATATGCCCGAAGCACTTATTTATAGGTTACAATTTCCCAATCCTTGGGACTTTAAAATAATCTTATTTTAATCCCAAAAAATAAAACAAATTGCTTAAAGACTGCTGAAGTGTTGGAAAGAAAGAAACTTTAAAGACAATAGGCACTCTACTCTTTTGTCGGAAATAGAACACAACTGAAAAAGACTTCAAAAGCATACCAAATCTTAACTTGCATGAATAGGCAATGGCTTGAAGTCTTCACGCTTTAGATCTTGTTTTTTCGCTTTAATAGGTTGACAGTTGACTGTTCCAAGAGTGGCACCGCATTTTTTATTTTAATATGGCTGACAGATATGATGGCTTGCTGATTAGCAGTTTCTGCTAGCAAGCACTTAGGTGGATTAATTTGACAACTTAGCCTACTTCATGACCCTTGCAGAGATTGTTAAAATTGTGCTTGGCAGAATTTTATGGCTCATTTGCCAACCTTTTTGAATTGGGCAGAACTGTCAAAGGAAAAACTTTCCTTTGACATTGCCACCTTTTTAAGTTGAGTGGAGTTTTTAAGCAGCCAAGCCACTAAAAAGGCATGCTTATGCTCATACATGCCACCTTTTTCACTTAGGAAGAGATTTTCCTCTCTTAAACCAACATTTATAACCTTGGTGGAATTTGTTTTCACACATGCCACTCCTCTAATCCTAGATAGAACTTTTGGGTGCCTTCGCCACCCTTTATAAAGTGCCAACCAAAATTTTTAGTGGCCTAGCCACTTTAGACTTGCACCTCTCTTGTTGATGTTATAGCAGCTTAGGGCTGCACTTCATTGCACACGCCTCAAGAAGGAAGCATAAATTAAATGAGTAGCCATTCGGCTATTTAATTCATGTCAATAATAAATATCAATCATAAAGGGCTGACCCTAATGATTCGCATATATCACTTGTTGCTTGGGCAGACCTTATTTGTATTTAACATTTATTATGTTTCTCTAAGAAGGCCGACCTAAGTGAAGAGGTGCCTGATTTTGTATAAGTACAAGGTCTTTCCTTGTCATTTGTAATCAAGTTCAATTCGCATTTTCCTCAAGCAAGTTCGCACTTAGGCAGCAGATTATTATCTTATAGCAGCAGACCTATTTCAAGGTGTTGCATATTCGCACTTAGGAGAAGTGCTATTGTATCAAATTCGCCTATGGTCTAGGCCTGAGTTGTAAGCAGATTTCTGCTCTTGTTCCATATAATATAAGAGGATTATTTGCTGGGTTTTTCTCCCTCAAGAGGAGGGTTTTCCCAGGGTATCTTGTTGTGTTCATTGTCTTATGTGTTGCAATATAATAAGTACTTTTGTTTATGATCTGATCTAAGAAACACTAACATGGTATCAGAGCGGGTGTGAAAAAAATCGTGATCAGATTTAGTTTGCAACACTCACTTTATTCTTTTTCAGTCTATCTCTTATTTTTCAAATTTCAAGATGGTGAATGGTTTGAAAATCGAGGATAGACTTGAAGGAGTTTCGAACTACATATCATGGAGGTTCAGGATCATGCTCACATTAGAAGAGAATGATTTGGTTGAGTTTGTGAAAACAAAAGTTCCCGAACCTGAGGAGGAAGAAGAGAAGTTGCAGTGGAGGAAGAAAGATACTAGGGCAAAAAAAGTGTTGGTTGATTCCGTCAAGGATTATGTTGTATCGATTGTCTTCAAGTTGGATACAAAAAGAGAGATGTTTACAACATTGGAAGAGATGTATGAAATCAACAACACCAGCCGAGCACTTGCATTGAAGCAACAACTTCATCATGTGAAAATGTCGAAAGGAGAATCTATAATTACTTATTTCATGAGGATTTCAGAGATAAGAGATCAGCTTTCCACAATTGGTCACATGATTGATGACAAAGACTTGACTATGCTTGCTCTCAATGGTCTTCCGCTTTCATGGGAGTCGTTTATTCAAAGAATCAGTGCAAGATCTAAACTTCCCAAGTTTGATCGATTGAGGATTGACTGTATTCAAGAGGAGTCGAGACAAGCAGCTAGGGGCATTGGTCAAAGTTCGAAGAATGAAGAAATACATGTTCTTGCTTCTCATTCGTCAAAGAAAGGAAAAGGTTTTAAGAAAGGGTTCTTCAAAAGGAATTGAGAAAATGGAAATGATGGTGCCCCTGCCTTCAAAAGGAAACGAGATATGTCCAAGATTCAATGCTTTCGTTGTGATAAGTATGGTCACTTTGCGAAGGAATGTCCTCTTAGACCTAAGCAGCAGGTTGCCACCGCAAATGTTGAAGAAGTTGCTCCGCAGAAGGACTCCAGTGATTATCTGTTCTATTCAGCCTTGTCAAGCAATGTATCTACCAACGCCAACACTTGGCTGATTGATAGTGGTGCCTCTAGGCACATCACCGGTTTCAGGGGACACCTTTCAAATTTAGTGGAGAGTAACTCTAGTGAACAAGTCGTTATTGGAGATGATGCTAGATATTCTGTGAAAGGAGTTGGAAACTCCACTCTTCACCTGGATTCCGGGATCTCATTGGCGTTGAATGATGTACTGTTTGTTCCAGGGATAAAGAGGAATCTTGTCTCCATTTCAGCATTAGAAGACAAGGGTTATCAAGTTGCATTTTCTAAAGGCAAAGTTCTTATATGGGCAAAGAACTCCAACTTCAAAACTGCTCAAGTGATTGGAGTTAGACATGAATGTCTCTACAGGCTATGCACTCGCCCCCTTCAAGCACTTGTGCATAACAGTTCCAACATGTGCGATCTTTGGCATTGAAGATTGGCTCACATTCACTTTCGTGCATTACCTATCATGGAGAAGATGGTCACCGGTCTTCCAAAATTCAACTAGGAACATGAAGGTACATGCAAAGGATGCGCTCTAGGCAAGAATACAAAAGGTACGTTTCATTCTAGTGAAAGTAGATCTAAATGTATTCTTGATCTCATTCATTCTGATTTATGTGGTCCAATGTCTATTGCATCTTCTAGTGGTTGTTTGTATTACATTATTTTTATTGATGATTACTCTAGAAAGACTTGGATTTATTTCTTGAGATCTAAAGAATCTGAAGAAGTATTAGAAAGATTCAGAGAATTCAAGGCACAGGTTGAAAACCTGTCTGGGAAAAGTCTCAAGGTTTTGAGATCCGATAATGGTGGAGAATACACCTTTGGCACATTTCGTGATTTCTGTATTGAAGCTGGGATTAAGAGGGAGTTCAGTGTTCCCTATAATCCACAACAAAATGGTATTGCTGAAAGGAAAAACAGGTCTATTGTGGAAGCGGTAAAAGCTATGATCCATGATCAAGATCTACAAATCTCTCTTTGGGTTGAGGCTTCGAGGACAACCGTCTATGTTCAGAACAGGAGTCCCCACAGGATCTTGGAGAATAAAACTCTTAAAGAAGCATTCTCAGGGGTGAAACCAGAAGTTAGTCATTTGAGGATCTTTGGTTGTCCAGTGCATGCTCATATTCCAAAGGAAAAGAGAACAAAGTTAGAACCTTCTGGGAAGAAGGGAATTCTTGTAGGTTACAGTGAGACATCAAAAGCCTACAGAATCTACATTCCAGGTCAGAAGTCTATTGAGATTAGTAGAGATGTCACATTTGAGGAAGATGTTGCCTTCAGAAGATCCAAGGGCACTCCTATGGAGATCGATGAAGAAGAACCTCCTCAAGATATGGAAGTAGACCATATTCCAGAGAATCAGAAGGAGGCTCCAGAACCTAAAAAAGATGTTGATCCAGTTGAACCCTTGGATCCTACTGATGGCCCTTTAGATATTGTGATTGGAAAGAAAAGACCTCTTTGGGCTCGTAGGACAATGCAGGAGGCAGAAAGTTTTGCAGCCCCAAGAGGAGCTTTCAAAGAAAGCAAGAGACCTCATAAGCTCTCCAACTATGTCGCCTTGATGAGTCAGATGATTGAGTCAGAGCCTTCAAGTGTTGATGAAGCTTCTAGTCAACAAGTATGGAAAGATGCCATGACTGAGGAGTATCAGTCCATACTTAAGAATGATGTTTGGGATATTGTTCCTAGACCCAAGGGCAAATCTGTGGTGTCTTCTAAATGGCTCTTCAAAATCAAGCATGCAGCTGATGGGAGCATTGAGAAGCACAAGGCAAGATTCGTGGCTAGAGGGTTCTCACAAAAAGAGGGAGTTGACTATGAAGAAACTTTTGCTCCTGTGGCTCTATATACTTTTGTCAGAACCATCATTGCCATTGCTGCATCTAGAGGATGGAAGATTCACCAAATGGATGTAAAGACAACCTTTCTGAATGGTGTAATAGAAGAAGAGGTTTATATTGAGCAACCCGAAGGATTTGAGGTGCATGGGAAGGAGTCTCATGTTTGCAAGCTGAAGAAGGCCTTGTATGGTCTTAAGCAAGCTCCTCGTGCTTGGTACGAAAGGATTGATCAATATCTATTGAGTCTAGGTTTCTCAAAGAATGATGGAGATTCTAACCTCTACTTCAAGGTAGTAAATGGTGAAGCATTGATTTTGGTTTTGTATGTTGATGATTTGATTATCACTGGTGAGGAACATCTAATTCTAAAATGCAAGAAGGAGTTAGCTTCAGAGTTTGAGATGAAAAATCTAGGTTTCATGCATTACTTCCTTGGCTTAGAAGTTTGGCAAAACCCAGATGAGATGATTCTAAGTCAAGGCAAGTATACTATTGACATTCTCAAAAGGTTTGGTATGATTGACTGCAAACCTATGTCTACACCCATGGAGACTAATCTAGATAAGTTGAAGGAGGCTGCAGCTAGTTCAGATCCAGTGGATTCTACTATGTATAGACAGTTGATTGGTTCATTGATGTATCTAGTTAACACTAGACTTGACATCTGCTATGTAGTGAGTGCACTTAGCCAGTTTATGTGTGAACCAAGGCAAATGCATCTTGTTGCAACTAAACATATCCTGAGATACTTGCGTGGCACAATTGGATATGGACTGAGATATTCTTCAGGTGAGGACTTGGAGTTACATGGCTTTACTGATTCTGATTGGGCAGGATGTGTCTCAGATCGGAAGAGTACCTCTGGTTGTTGCTTCAGTTTGGGTTCTGCTATGATTTCTTGGTGTAGCAGGAAACAGTCATCAGTGGCCTTGAGTACAAACGAGGCAGAATACATTGCAGCTTGTCTAGCAACTCGTGAGGCAGTGTGCCTTCGTAAGCTCCTTGCAGGATTGTTTGAACAATCAATGAAGCCTACCATTATACACTGTGATGACCAGAGTTGTGTAAAGCTTTCTATCAATCCTGTGTTTCATGACAGAACAAAGCATGTTGAGATCAAGTATCATTATATTAGAGATATGGTACTAAGGAAAGCTATACAGTTGAGGTATATCAGCACTGATGAGCAAACGGTAGACATTCTCACCAAGCCTCTCTCCAGAATCAAATTTGTGTACTTTCGAGAAAAGCTTGGAATGGTGGAGAATGCAGCCTTGACTGAGAAAGAGTCTCAGTATCAGTGATCCTTAAATTGATAATGCATTTCTCTAGTGAGAGAGATTTGAGGTGTAAGCCCTTGATAATGCATTTCTCTAGTGAGAGAGATTGAGGTGCAAGCCCTTGATAATACATTTCTCTATTGAGAGAGATTTGAGGTGCAAGTCCTTGGTAGTGCATTTCTCTTCGAGATTTGAGGTGAAAGCCCTTGTTTCCACCCTCTGGGAGAGCCATGGTGGATGTCATGTGTGTGACTCCATGACAACATCACGCGAGTGAATCCATGATGATCTACTTGTGCTTGTGTATCACCCTCTGGAGGAGCCATGGTGAAAGTCACATTGAGGTGACAACATCACATTGAGTGATGAGCACTTGTTCATACCATCTATGGAGGTAGCCATGATGGTTGATATCACGATGAAGTGATATTCTATTTTGTTTTTATATTGATATGATGTGTCTTGTGCAGGTGGAAGTATCATCCCTAGCTGAGAGGGAGTGTTGATGTTATAGCAGCTTAGGGCTGCACTTCATTGCACACGCCTCAAGAAGGAAGCATAAATTAAATGAGTAGCCATTCGGCTATTTAATTCATGTCAATAATAAATATCAATCATAAAGGGCCGACCCTAATGATTCGCATATATCACTTGTTGCTTGGGCCGACCTTATTTGTATTTAACATTTATTATGTTTCTCTAAGAAGGCCGACCTAAGTGAAGAGGTGCCTGATTTTGTATAAGTAAAAGGTCTTTCCTTGTCATTTGTAATCAAGTTCAATTCACATTTTCCTCAAGCAAGTTCGCACTTAGGCAGCAGATTATTATCTTATAGCAGCAGACCTATTTCAAGGTGTTGCATATTCGCACTTAGGAGAAGTGCTATTGTATCAAATTCGCCTATGTGCTAGGCCTGAGTTGTAAGCAGATTTCTGCTCTTGTTCCATATAATATCAGAGGATTATTTGCTGGGTTTTTCTCCCTCAAGAGGAGGGTTTTCCCAGGGTATCTTGCTGTGTTCATTGTCTTATGTGTTGCAATATAATAAGTACTTCTGTTTATGATCTGATCTAAGAAACACTAACATCTCTCACCTTAGCCATCTTTTTATGATGGTCGGCAGAATTCCTATTGACTTAAACCATCTTTTGAAACCAGGCAGAAGAGTTGGATGGTCTAGCCACTTCTAAAATGTACCTCTTTAGTGATTTATGGCTGAATGTTTGGTTGTCATTGCCATTATGCCAAATTGGGCAGAGTTCGTTCTTGGTTGAGTCTCTATTAAAGTGCACCAAGGAGGTTATATCACTTATTGCATCCTTTGTAATCTAGGTGGAATTTCCACCCACTTGAGCCAACTTTAAGAACTTAGGTGGAAAAAACATGTAGCAAAACCACTCCAAATGTATGCCTTCCATGTCTTAGTCATTTTCATACTTATCCATCTTTATGAATGCCATCAAACAATCTTTGAACTTTGTCATTATTTCATATCAAACAGCTGCAATCTCCATTAATCTCCAAAAATAGTTAGTCGAAAACAAGAGTATCAGTCAACAACCTTGCAAACTGATGGATAAAACCACACATTGAGCTAAGTCAATACTCAATGACAATCAACTGTGACAGCAAATGTGAAAAAAGGCAAGTATGAACATTGAGTTTCATAGGGGTGTAACAATATGTAAATATAAAAGTTAGAGCAGCATGTAGGCCCTTATTACCCTCCACTGATGCAAATTCATCTTGCAGTTTCAGTGTAACCAATTGCATGGATAATAAATCTGACAACTGTAGTTTGAATATCAATACTAGGTTAACAAGTTGTTTCCATGTCTAATGATATTTTGGCTAGTTAGAATAACTCCATTGAATTTTATTTTTTTGTATAATGGAATCTTATACTTCATGAAGCCTGTGTTGTTCTTTGATGAAAATCTGAATGGTTAGCGGTTCAAAAACATAGGTTGCATTACTAATTTACACATCTTCAGTTGAAAATTACTGACCAGCAATAGAACATCCTCAATTTTAGTTTGAAGAGTTCAAAATGATTTTCTTGGACCTTTTCTCTTTAAATTTTGTTCTAGAACATGTAGCAGTTTTCTTATCTGTCTTGTTGTTTTCATGTTTTTGTCTTTGGTCCCTCCTGTGTTTGATTTCATTTTTTTAAAATTAGATTTGTGCTTGTTCAATAAAATGATATTTTTATCTTTTGTTAGGTCGTTCAAAAGCATACAATAGTTGCTGGTGGGACTGCATGGCATTCGTGGAGGACATTTTCTTTGGATTTCAATGTTAGTATTAAGTAAATCCTATCTTTACAGAAAAATGTGCCTGCTTTAAAACCCACACTGCTTGGCCAAGAGTTTACATCAACAATCAATTTGAGTACTTAGTCATCTAGTTGATACTTCTTGTCTCTCAAGTTAATTAACACAATGATGATGAAGCATCTCTGTTATGACAAGATAATGCATCACCTATGGCATTCTCGTTGCCATTTTTTAAAATGATGTCAGGATCATAGTTGAATCTTTCTTATCCACATTAATTTGCATTGAGATGCTTATCAATTGATTAAAAAAGCATAACTTCTAGTTCTTAATATTTGAGTGTTTTCTCTTTCACCTATTACTGGGCTGTTTTCTTGTGTAATGACTGTTTGGCCACTAATGTTTTTAGATCTTCTTTATGCTGGAATTTATTCCTTGAGTGGAGAGTATGTTTTCAAGTATCATATTGTTGTTTTTAAAGTGTAACAGAGGATCTTTTTTTTTTTCTTTTTCTAGGAGGGATCCTTTGTGTCTAACTATTCACCATCAAGTATGGTTACATCTATTAAGAATAATGAACAACGCTCATACTGAATGGTAATAAGATTTTGTTTCTTGCCCAAATTTTATTCAAGGCATTGGATGGCATTGCCTTTTGTCCATAGGAAAAACATCTTCTATGATAGTTGATGATACTTTAGATGTCATTCAAGTAAAAAATGTCTCCATTAGTTGAAGATATTTTTGATAAAAATATGGATTTTTGCTATCCAAAGAGGCTTAACCATAATTATTACAAAATGTAAAATGAGAACAAGTGAACAATTAAAACCAATAGGATAGATATTGTAATGTGCCCTTCATATTTTTTTATGGTTTTGTACTTTTTTGTATTTTCTGATTTTTTTTTGAAACAAGAAACAAACTGAAATAGCAAACTGAAAGTTGAAAATAATGATGGAAAATGCTTGATCAAACCCTCAAACAGTTCATAAGCTAAATCTGAACCAAATTTTGATAAATTTAATGGCTGGTACAAACATCAGGTCACTTCAAATGCTCACATTAGATTCAAACATAAATTTTGAAACCCTCAAAGTCTGATCATATTGATCTTTGCGATGATTACAAGCTAGAAATTGCTCTAAAAAAAATCAGATCTGCTTACAATTTTGAACTCACATAGACCTTATTGGAGTGTTGTGGCTAGCTGATCCAGCTAGATTAAGGGCTGTATGGATTGGTACAGCAGCTATACGACCACAATAGGAGCTTACAATGACCAAACACTATTTTCAACCCTCTTTGCTGCTGATGTAATGTAGATCAGACCATGGAAACACAAATCAGACCTCAAAAGTGCCAAATAAACATGTATGGACTGTTCTCACAGCTGATGCCTTCCAAATCAGCAATAAATGTCTCAAAAATGGTTTGCCACCCTTGAAAAATAATTTCTAAATTTTTGTACAGCTGGGCTACCTCCAAAAATAGTGTCAAAACCCTCCAATGATGTTAACCAGCAGCTGGTATGACTAACAACTCAGATCTAGCCCTTTAGGATGCCCAAGAATTTGTTAAAAATTAAAAAAAATCCTCAAATATGTGTTAGTGATGAAATGATGATTTTTGTTTGCCAAAAACATTGTACCAGCACAGTAACAAAATCCAAATCCACCACAATTCAATACAATTGTGATTCCCAGATGTAATCACCCAAGATTGGCCCTGAACAAATCAAGGGTTTTCGTCCTTGGTTGCCCTAGATTGAACAGACTACTCAAATCTCAAAATTGGGTGCAAAGAGGATAACTTTATTGATGATGAAATGAAGAAAAGTGCTCCTTTTATAGTTGCCTTTTCTGGGCCATCCATTTATTTATTTTAATTTTATTTTTCCTCAAGTATTAAAATACTAAAAATAATTTTCTTAATTTATTAAAAGACTATTTGTTTAAGTTGCCCCAACAATAAAAGTGATTGGACCCAATTTAAAAAAAATATTATTAATTATTTTAATTAGAAAAAGGGGACATGACAGATTTAATGCTAACTACTTAGCTAGGTCTTCCTCTTTGGCTTTATCCAACATAGTAGAACTAAACTATCTCAAGATCAAGAGTTGTCATAAGTGCCTTATTTATTATTATCATTTATTACTCAGTAATGCTAATTGAACAATTAACAAAGAGTGAACGAAAATACATAACGACAATAACAAAGTATATCGATTACTCATAACAGTGCTCAAAAGATATGTTGTGTATTCATCCATTCATCAGATATGCAATAGTTATAGGATACAAAATGCATGCAATCCCTCATGGATATGCAAACACAGTACATATAGACTAGCTGACAGTTGCTGAGAACTGCCAACCATCGACAACTATACTCCAACTGCTGGAAACTACTTCCTGATTACAACATCTAACAATTATTTACTTTTTCTGATTACAATATTACTTATTTAGTACATTTGGTTGACTACATCAGCTTCCCCAAAAAGAAAGTTGTCTTCCAGATGACTGTCAACCGAAATTGGAAAACAACTATACAATATACTAGGTAGTGAGAGGACGAATGAGAAGACGTCCTTGGAGTTGGGTGGACGGAGGAGGTTAGAATAAATATGTAAGCACTGAGTTAGCGAAGCTGGTAGACTTCCTTTGTCCATAGCTTGAGGTGAGGTGCTACTATCAATTCCCTCTCCCTTGCGGCCTTCACCATGTGCGCAACCTCTTTTAATTGATGCTTCATCTTTTCAATTTCCTTGTCTTTGGCCTTGATCTCGTTGTTTTTTTCTGTCAATTCTATCTCTTTGGCCTCTATTTGATTGTTCCTTTTTGTCAATTCTATTTCTTTGGCAGTCACTTTTGCTTGTTACGCCTTAGTGAGGTGTGTTTGTTGTTCCAATTGGCTCTGGAAATGTTGGTTAAGGACATCCGCCTCGACATGTACCTTCTGTGAGATAGATATGGCCTTGTCTATTTTGTTGGTATGCTGAAGATTAGATGCTTCTTGTCGCTTTATCTTATAAAACAATTCTTTGTATGTAGTCTCCATGCCAAAAAGGGTTGAAATTAGTTTTCCATCTATCCCTTGGAACGTAGGCCTGGCAGGGTACCATGCTGCCAACGTCCTGTTAGTCTCAATCTTTGGCCAACCTTTCGAAATGAAAAGGCTAGTGAACTCATTCTCACAGTTGGTTTGTATGAATGCTAAAATACGTTGGGCCTCATGCCATGCCAATGGAGAGTGGGCATGGTCCAACCGATGGGAAGTATCGACAACCTCTTGGATGAATGTAGCTATAGGCTCCAAACTTTGAATATATCTTCTGATAGAACCCAATGGATTAATCTCATCCAATTTGGAAATCTTAATGATTATCCCTTTTGAATTACTGGAGTCCTCGACAGGAGGGGCTACAGTTGGGGCTAGTTTCAAAGTGATCATTGGCAGAGTGGGAACTGGTGGAGTGACTATCGACGACTATGGTCCTGTTGGTGTGTGTTTTGAGTACGCCACCGAACACAAAATAAAATGCCCAAGGACACTTTATCCTCTCTTGAAAAGTGATTGCATATACCTAAAAGATAATACAATAACTCCAATGTTTCTTTTGGTCAAGTCATGACATGTGGATAAGGCCAGTGGGCGTTGTGATTGCTGGTAATCACAAGGGGACTTACGTTATAATTTGTTTGCAGATTGAGGACTTAGACGGTTTTATCTTTGAAGGCTCTTTTTGATGGGTATTTCGGATTTTCAAAAAAAAAGGGTAAAAGGATAAGGGTTTAGAAATCTAAACTACGCCTAAGAACTCAAGAGACGGCAGCAACTAGATAAAATAGGGTAACCGCACTTTGTTTCGCCTCCTTCGGACAACTACGCAAAGCGGGTGCAATCTTTAACGGAAGTGATAATAATTTTCATGTTTGAATTGACTAAAACAAACAGAAGTTAAGCATCCACAATTTAATGGCTCAGACGAACTTTGCACATCGAATGCAAATCATCCATTCGACAAAAGTATGAGCTAAATTTTATCTACCACCGCTATCAAATCTATCATTCACTTAACATACATGTAAATGAAATACTACTTTAATTCTACTCTAAGTGTTGAAGGAGAAATATTAAAACCTTGC
Organism: Sequoiadendron giganteum; assembly: GCA_007115665.2. Classification (NCBI taxonomy): domain Eukaryota; kingdom Viridiplantae; phylum Streptophyta; class Pinopsida; order Cupressales; family Cupressaceae; genus Sequoiadendron; species Sequoiadendron giganteum. Next base: position 760,489,557 of record CM021100.1, read on the forward strand.
ACACTACTTGAAAATAAAAGTGGTTCTTAGCAAATCATGCACAAGAGCTTTTATAAATGGAAATAGTTTCGTCGCAAGAATCTTATACAACTCACTTCACAAATTGTAAATGAGAGTAAACAAGTTTATATAGAGTTCACAAAATTGAATAAACGGCTCAGATTAAAAATGAGCCAACGACCAAGATTGAACAATTAAAACCCTAATTAGGGTTTCCCAAAATGACTTCAGTAAATAGAGAGTTGACAGGGTGAGTTGGCGCCCAAAGCTATTTTTAAGGAACCACATCCCGATCCTCCCGAGCTGCCATGTGTTCGACGAATCTAGACACGATCGAGGCAACTTCGTCCATGGTAACTTGTGGAAGCATCCCGATTCTGAATTCCAGCCCATCCATGCTCTCGGCGCATCTGGCAAAAGTATACTCCCACTCTGGCTCGGTCTTCTCAAAGGACTCTCGGATGCTTAAGAAGTTCGCCAATTTGGCCCAGTCTTGCTTCAAAATGGGTCTAGTGATGGCAAAGATGCCTTCTTGGACCTTCCCTTTCAAAACCTCTAACTGCAGGTCATTCTCTCGTAGAGCCTCCTTATCCAGGATGTCGGCAATCATGTTGAGAATTTTGGCCTGAACTTCTTTGACCTACTCCTCCAGCTTGAGACTGTCAACCTTTACTCTGTCTAAGACTTCACCTTGTGCCATTAGTGCCCAATACCAAGTATGAAAGTTATAGGCTGCACCTGCTGCAATGGCGCTTCCGTCTATTAATTCTTGCTTCGGAATCCCTTTCAGAATCCTAAGGCAAAGAATTATCCTATCCTGCACATCCAGAAGGCTCTCCCATACTTCCGCCAAAGCGGCTAGTCTAGAAAGCAGTGAAGTGGCTTGACCGTAAACCAAAGTCAACCTCTCCACGAATGCCTCAGCTTCAGTACCTTTGACTGCTATCCATTCCTTGGCCTCTCGAACTGTAACCCTGTTTTCTTCCATCTCCTTGGCTGCCTCCCGCGAAGAGTTTTGGAGAAGAGGAGCTGCCGTGTTATCCTGATCAAGTGGCTTGATCAAGTGCTGGATATACTCTTTTAAGTGCTCAATTTCTAACTGGCACTCTTTCCTCTTGGCTACCTCTTTTGCCAACCTTGACTTGATAGTGGACACAGAATTGTCCAAGTCTTCAATTTCCTGGCCCTTCGTGGTTGGACCCAGGTTGTAAAAACCCCTGTTCTCACCGATCACTAAAATTGTGTATTTTTGCTTGTCTTTTGTGTATGTTAGTTTTTTGGTGTTTTTGCAGGACAAATGAAATTTGCGATTTTGAAAGGAATTGCTGAATAAATTTAAATAAAATAATACAAACTCTGGAAATGATAGAATCTACTGAAACTCCTGATGCCAGACTATTTATTAATCTTCTAGAATGCTTACAAATAAGATCCGATAACAGGCAACTAAAAAGGCAACGATATTTTGATAAAAACCTGATTATTGCAGCAAACTGAAAGAGTACATGAAATGGTACGGCTTCCTCATAAGCTACTTCTCCCTCTGTCTGATGCTCTGGAAATGGTCCAGAGGTTTAGGCACCACAAAGGATGAAGACAGAAGACCAAAGGAATAGGCGATTTGCCCAAGACAGAAGTACGGCCCTGCAGCAATGGTACGGCTCTGTCATAGCAGCAATTACAATTTGTACGGCGCTTACAATCAATGTCCAGATCTTGGAATAAGATGCACCTAGGTTTGAAGAACTCTTTCTGGCTGAACCCCAGACAAAAACTCTGAAGATGAAAACTCTGTGAACGTTCTGTGATAACTTCTAAATGAAGATATCTCTCTGCAAGCAATAGATCAGCTGATATTTCACAGCCTCTGAACTGCAACACTGAAGATGGCTTGTTCTCCAATGCCTGTAGAAAACTGAAACCCTTGGCTTCATTCTCTGGAAGAAAACTTGATCAAAAATTCGAGATTCAACATAATCAGCTCCAATCCCAATGAAAACCCTTATATCTCCTCAAAAGTTCGACTTTTCTCAATTAGGTATCATTTAAATAAATTCGAACTTTTCTTTTTAATATTTCAATAGTTTCAAACTCATTTTTAATTGGCCCCTTCAATGATGGTCGACCCCTTGAGATAAAACACTTAAGTTATAATATTAAAATATTATAACTTTATAATATAAGCTCCAAAAAATTAATATTTTAATTAATCAATTAAAATATTAATATCTCCCTCAAAATATGTCCGATTCACGAACTGTCTGAAGCTGGCGAATAAGTGAGTGATTCTGCACATGACCAAACCATATTGCTAAAAATAGCAGGGGTGCCTCGCTAAGTGCCAAATACTGCTAAAAATAGCAATTCAGGCAAATGGTGTCCGAATGATCCCGAACGAAAGCCAACTGGTAAAACTCTGACAACCGAAGCCAAGCCAAGCTCCATCAAGACCCTCTATCCATCTTATCAGCCTACGAGGGTCGCATAATAGGCTAATCATAAGCTCTGAGAGATGTCAACTGGAAGGGGACATGACACAAGTCAATGGTTGTGATGGCGTAATCTTGTGGAGCCATGTCCTCTTGTGGCCTGTCCACTGTAGGCACTGCAATCTGCACTGTTCTGTTGCCGGCCTCATCTCTCTGTATGCTCGAGAATTTCTTTGCTGGCTTCTTGACTACAGTCTGCGTAAGTCTGGCCAAGAAGTCCGCAGTGTCATCCTCTTCTGGCTCTTCCACTGGCGCTTGTACTTTCAGCCTCTCTCTTAGCCAATCCGGGATCGTCGGCTGCTCCATGCCTTCATCTTCTGGCCTATTTTCTCTACCAGGAACGTCCAAAATTCCCCTAAGGGCTGAAATCATTCCTTCTTGGAAATCCTCATTTTGGGTGTCCACATTGTCGTCATCGGACTCCAATATTTCCGTGCCCATAGGAGATGGTGGTGCATCATTGTCCGACTAAGGTTCCATATTACCTTCAAGAATTGGAGAAGGATCCCTAATGTCGGCCAGTGAAGCATCGACAGTAGCCAACATCTCTTCAATATTTCTTGATGCGACGGATCGTGAAGGCTTTAGTTTTGCCTGCTTCTGAACTGGCTCCTTACCCACAACTATCTCCTTCCTTTTCTTGGAAGTGGTGGCCTCTATCATCTCTACACCCTGGGATGCATCTGCATTGGAAGAATAGGATTCCGCCTCACTCAACATATCATAAGTCAAGGTTATCCTTTTTCGCCTGAGTTCCTGAATCTGTTGATCAAGCCACCACTGTGTATACTTGATGACTGGTCTCATCAAAGTATTCAAATCGGCGTGCTCGGGTTCTGACCACTTGACCACCGGCAAAGGCAAGCTCTCATCAAGGTGCGGCTATACCTGTTGTCCATCTTCTTCCAACTGATCCGACACTTGACAAAGTTCCATTGCTCTGATCAAGCTGATAGGCAGTCTAGACCACATCTTTCGCCTAACCTCAAACTCGTTCGCAGCATCTGCCCAGAAATCTTCCAGTTCAACCCTATGCTTGTACCTCCTTCCATCCACTGTCTTGATGTGATGATGCGGGTCAAAGTGGCTCCTAGATGGATAGGTAGCAAAGGGGTAATGCTGTATCTCGAGCCTGGCACTATCTGTTGCCTGCGATGATGGACAAGACTCTAGCATGTTCCCTATAAAGAAGGGAAAAGTTACTGCCGCTTTTTGCTTTGTCCTTTGGAGGCCTTGAAATTCCTCTAGCTGCCGTAGTACTTCCAACAGGACCATCTTGTTAGTCAGGAAGATGGGCAAACGATACGGGCTCCCGGTGAATCCCTGGATTCTGATGTAAGTATATTAGGGATATTGGATAAACCAAGATCCATTTTTGCCAATCAGCTTTTTGGCCTCAAGAGTCAGCCGTTGATGCGTCCCTCCCTGGAGTATCCTGGTGATATACATAAGGAAGGCGTCATGAGCTCGCCTGAAGTGAGCCTTCTCTCTCAACTGCAGTTGTGGATAACAGTCATATGCCTTCAACTTGTTTGATCCACTACCGACCGTGCCTTTGCATATCAAGCCTGCGTACTTGTAAGTCCTAGCCAACATATAGATGACATAAGAACTCATATAAAACGTTTTAGTTTTCTCCAAGTTGACAAGCTGCTTGTGGAGGTTGTTGCTTATCATTCGTGACCAGTTAAACATCTTCACGCCCTCTGTGATGTCCTCAATAAAATAGTACATCCACAGCTCGAACGACGCCCCCAAAGGACTGCCTGCTATTCTGTTCAGCAAGATAATGATGTCTCCATAGTCCTCCTTGAAGTCTGTACGCATCAACTTCTTGGGAATTTTCTTGACTGACGGCCTAGGCTTGTCTAGCCATGACTACTTGATGTTGGCGGCACAAAGGTTAGGCTGTTCATCATACAATCTCTGGGCGTCTTCCTTAGTTTTGTAGGTGGTCTTAGGATATGTAGGAATGCCAAAGGCCTCTTGTATGGCCAACTCTCCCAGATGTGCCAATATTCTCCCGTCAGGTGCCACAATTTGTCTCAACTCAGCATTATAATGAAGCGCACATTCCACCATTAATTCAGCACATTCAAGCGCAGGCGGAAATCCAGCAGCTTGAAAGATTCCATTTCTCACCATTCTCCTGGCGGCAGGCATTGGCAAAGGTCCATTGTGCCTGTATATTCTTTTCTTGAATTCCTCGAGGTCAATGTGGCCAAGATTGGTGTCTGAGATGTTTTTCCATTTTGATTTTATTTTAGTCTCTGGCTGCAATCCCTTGCTTGCGAATTTCATTTGTGCTTGCTTGGACGTCTCTCCTTGATCGATTATCAACCTGCAAGTACAAAATACTTAACATTAATATAAGACCTTTTAAAATCAATTTACTCTGGGGTGTAGTTGGATAAAATCGCACTTTCGGCTTATTAAATTAAAATTTCTGTCAAAAAGCAAGTTCAAAGTGAACAAATTCGCCCATCTATGAATGAAACTCGTGCCGGAAAGAAAGTAGAAGATAGAAACGAGGTATAAACACACTGTCGATTAATTTCCAAACCTCATAGATCGTATTCTGGCTGCAAACGAATTTAAAAATTCTAAAAATCTGCCAGAGGAAGTGCGCCAAAGCTGGGAAGTACGATTTTCAGCAAAGAAATAACTTATTTCTTTCTAAAAATCACGCCTGTCAACAAGAAATTGCTTCCTTGATTCTCACAGCAACGTTACTTTCATGAACTTCTCCTTCGCAAACGATTCCCTGAAGATTCGAGAGAGATAGCTTCTTCTCAGTCGAAATTGTGAAGAAATGAGTTGTTGAAACTCATTTTATGGCTGAGAAGTGCGATTTTCCTCGTGGAATTGCTTTCTTTTCTCTGATTTTCTTCCAATTTTAGAAACGTTTTTCTTCTCAGATTGGCAAGTTTCTAATTTCACTTTCAGTTGTTGAGGCAAGTAATTTTCATCTCTGTGCCACCTCTGTTTGAGATTTTCAAATTTCTTAAAAAAATGCCTGAGTGTTGGAGAAAATATCAAAAGATATTAAATTAATTGTTTAAAATTAATTTTCCAACATACTTTAAATCTTCGAATCATGGCAAATTTAAAATTACCTAAGGCAAAATGATTTAATCCTTCAAATAATCTCAGTTCTTCGAATTTTTTAATTAAAATTTCCCAAGTGTTGGAAAATAATTAAAAATATTAAAATATTAAATTCCAACCCGTTTAAAATTGATACATGGCTAAGTTTGTTTGTCCGCGGCCAAATATTTTATCTTCCAATTGTCTGCCTAGCCAAAATGTGCTCAATAATTCGTCTGCCAAATTTCAACTCTTCGAGTGGACTTTTGACCCCTTTGGACATTTTTACTTAGCCAAACAATTCATTTTCTATCTTTCTGGGTTGGGCGACCTTGGAGATTTCTCTACCACTTTGTCATTTTTTATTCGTGCCTTAGGAATTTTTTTCAAGCTGAGAGGGGTGAACTTCATACTTGCTCTGCCAAACACTCTTCATTTTATGCCAAAGAATTTCATTCCGTTGTGTCGAGGAGTGATTTTCGTGCCGGCCAAACCTCTTCTTCCTCGGGACATTTCTCCTTTTTTCATGCCTTAGAAAAATTTATCTTTCAAAGTTGGACGAATTTCTTATAATTCCTTGCCAACGGCGTATTTTATCCAACATTTGTCTAAGGCGGACTTCACACTTTTCTTGCCATGGCGAGTTTTATTCTTGCCTTGTCCAATGGCGGACTTCACTTGTAATTGGCCATTTAATTCAATTCCTAGCGAATTTCCCTTGTAATTTCACCTCTTCCAAACATCTTGGAGCGGACCCCTTCATATTTCCACCCTTCTCCAAACTTCTTGGGGCAGACTTCACATGCTTCTTGCCATTTTAGCATATGGCGTACTTCAACTTGCCTTTGCCATTTCTCCCTTATGTTGGGCGGACTTCATACTTTTCTTGCCATCTACCTTGGGACGGACTTTCTCATGACTTAGCCACTTTTCACCTTGCTGGGCGGACTTGGTAGCCTTCTTGCCATTGACTTTTTTGGGCGGACTTTGACCTCTTCATGCCAAGGGCGGACTTGGCCTTCCTTGTGCCATGGGCGGACTTTGATCTTCTTGTGCCATGGGTGGACTTGGCCTTCCTTGTGCCATGGGCGGACTTCATGCTTGGCTCGCCAGTGCCTATCTTTGGCATGCCAAAGGTAGGGCGGACTTCATGCTCTGCCTGCCATTCTTCTCTCATAGGCACCTCTCTCAGACTTAGCCATTTTTCCGAACTTTTGCCATTTTTACCTTGATTCTTTTGATGTCTGGAGGCGTGTTGATTTCTTGCTTGATGGGATCCAAAAATAGAAACTTTCAAAAAATAGAAAAAGCAAAAAGCATCCCTAAAAAATAGGAATTCCAGAATGGCCTAAAAATGCCGAAAATCAAAAAAGCAAAAAGCAAAAAAGCAGAATCCCTAAAAAATAGAAGTGTCAGAATTGACCGAAAGCAATGGCGTTCCTCGTCTACTAGGTCTTCTGAGCATTTCCATGACGTTTAAGCATTCAAACGGGCTCAAAATTACAACTTGGTCGGATTGACTCTCAAAATTTATTCAAATTGAACTCTTAAAGACGTTGCGCGGAGGGCGGAACCAAAACTTGGGGGTCCCCATTTGCGATGGGGCGATGTGTGAAGTAGGTCACAACAGGTCCCAGGGTTGGCTCTTCTTCCTGTACATGCACTGGCTCAATAGTAAGAATAATCGAATGTGGAGGAATCGGTTATGTACTCTCTCCTGTGGATGGAACAACACCTAGTTGCTTGGTGGCCGTCTCAATATCCTTTGGTGAATCCAGAGGGGGAAACTCCTGAACATGAACTGGAGTTCCAAGGAGTTCTAGCCAACTGTCAATCTGTGGTGCATGGATTGGTGACTCCTCTAGAGGTAGTTCAATGTTATCCGAAATGTTTTCCATTGTTGTTGCTCTTAGTGAGGCTATAGGGGTTGTGGGTTGAATCTCCTCAGTTGCGTCCTCGGCTATTGCAACTGGAACTATTGGGACTACAGGCTGAGTCTTAGCATTTGTGGACACCACTTCAGCTGAGTGAGTGCCTATGTGTGTGGTGCTAGCAGTAGAAGAGTTTATGGCAATCTATTCATATTCTTCGTTGCTATCCTCACCTTCCCCTGCTATTGTTTTTTGTTTCCTTTTTCTTTTTCATGATTTTGTTTCTTCCCCTAAAGTTGCTTGTGTGTCTATCGTCCTTCGGAATACTATAGGCCACGAAGTGTCATAATTGGCATCTGGTTGGAATTTGCCCAATTTGGCAGCAAGCTCTTAGGTATACATGGCATTCAAAAATAAAGCAATCATGTGTTGGGTCATATAAAATGCCTTGTGTCTACACGCTAGAAATTTTCTTATTCGTTCTGATAGATATTGTGCCCAATTGTAGATTTTTCCTATGCTTAGGTTGATCATGTAATTGTAATCCACCATCCAAATGGCTATGTCAGACGCTCGACTGGATCCTGTCAATCTGCATTGAATTAGGTTCCATGATGCATTTCCACTCTACATTTGCCAACATTTGCTTACGCAATCCCCTAGTGCCTACATTCCAAATAGTATCTTTTTCTTTTTGGGTTAAATTTGACTTGCATATTCTTTTAATAAACGCCTCTTTTTGTTTTGGAGCTATTTTTGTTGTAGGCTTAGCAATCATAGTTCCTGATGATGGTATTCTGAAAACCTTTCTAAAATCATTCGACTTGAATGATACAGTTATTGAACAACCCATGTATTCAACAATAGGTTTATGGGCATACTGATTATAATTTACCACTGTTGATTTTAAATAAGGTTCAAAATCACGTGAATTAAAAAAGGGAAATTGCGCTGCCTTGGCTACTTGAGCATGTTGGAGTGGAAGTTTCAGTGGATGGTCTCCAACATTGTCCTGCCACCATGCTCTGCATTCACTCCCTGTAAGACTTTCCCATGTCAAGGAGTTGGCAGCCACATTATCATTTTTCCCTTTGTCCATTTTCCTCGATGCTATTGGAATTTTTGGCCTGTAGATTGCTCATTTACCCTTGCTGTTGCCATTGGCATCCATTCTTTTTGGAATTTTAATTTGCTGAATTGTACCACTTAGTTTAATTACTTTGAGTCTTTGTTAGTTATAATAATTTCCTAGTCGTACAATGTAGTATTGGAGCTGATTGTAGGATTTTTTTGCAAGTGTAAAAGCTTGATGAATGGTACATAATGATATTTTGCTAGTCATACGGAATGATATATTGCTAGTCATGCCTTATAGTTTTTTGCTGACAGTACTCCGTTGTACCCTTGTTGTGTTATGCTTGCTCTTCTTTGACCATATGTTGTGCTCACCCTCGTGACATTGTTTCTTCGTACGATGTGGACTTGATGGTTGTATGGTGGAATTGTTCTGATTTTTCCATATTGTATAGGAACTTTAAGATTGCACAAATCCTCCCTCACTTTGTTGTACGTTTATAGCTATCGAACAATGTCCAACACAAGATGTACGGTTTCAGAAAATTTTGGCTGCTTCTATTGTATGGTGCAACATGTTTTTTGTCATATGATGTACGGACCTTGTACCATTTTCTGCACACATCGTACGATGCAATAAGTTACTGGTTGTACAGTGTTCTGTCATATGCCGTGGGTATACCAAACCTTCAGTCGCTTAGGTCGTATGTTGGTCTTGTGAAATTCTTCCTGTTGTTGTATAGTCCGATTCCAATGCCGTACAATGATGACCTTTCTTGCATCATGAAAATTCCTTTGTCAGCGTACATTGTTAAAACCCCCTCTTTGCCGTCTATAATTTTTTTCAAGAGCGCACAAAATTTATGAAGTGAATTAGTACTACTTTTTGTACTCTTTTTTTTTTGGCAATATTTAATTTTTCTCAATTTTGACACTTTAATTTTTTTCCTTTTGATAACTGCCAACTGAAATATTTTAATATATCCACTTTTTAATTTTTAATATTTCTTGCCTTTCGTATTTTAATGTTTTTCCTTGATAATTTCCTCTTTAATTTTTTCCAATTTTTGGACTTTAATGATTTTTTTCTTTTTATTTCTATCTTCTTCTTCATTTCCAATTTTTCTTTCTGTCCTCTTAGTTCAATTTTTGTTTGAATTTATATTTCCGAGGCTTGGTCTCTTATACCAATTGATTCCATTTTTTTGTAATTCACATTCTCATAGCTTGTTCCAAGGTATATTATTTTTTGAGGTTGGATGTTGCTTTTGAAATAACCACGGCCTTTGTAATAGTCATATTCACAACAAGTTCCTATGTATTTGAGATCAAATATTTTTTGTAATAATGGTGGATTTTTCAAATTTTGACTGTCGTCGATGTACATGCCTCCTCTTTGTTGGTACCATTTCACTTCATCTCCCTCAACTGTCGGTAGTGTCGTTGGATTATGTATTGTGCGCCATAACCTGTTAGAAGTTGGTAACGAAGGTGGCTTCATGTTATGGTCTATTGCCCACTGAATTACATCATCATTGTATTTGTCCCATTTTGCTACAAAGTAGTGTTCAACCATGAACACTGGCCGTAGGCTAGGGTCTTCTTCCTCCCAGTCTTCCAAATGTTATTCGGTGTGCCATTCTTCGGTGATCTTCCTCTTCTTCTAATCTTGGTCCAATTTGTAGTTGATATATCCTCTTCTTGGTCCTAAATACGGTGCTTTCAGGTGCCATCTGCCATGTAGTTTGATCCATTCTGCAGGTGGTCCAAAGTGTTCATTTGTTGAATGCTGATGGATTCTAGGTATTGCCACACATTCAAGTTCTTGTAGAATAGGTTTTACCACCATGTCTTTGGTCCTTCTGATCCTTTTGGTACTTGCATGGTAGGTTTTCCATTTTCCATCCAGTCTACCATGTTGATTGCAATCGATCTCTTCTTGTATGGCTTTAATTTTGATTTGTTGATACTATTTCTCAGTATAGTGTCATCTAGGTTTTTTAGTCTGATAGCCTCATCATCAAAGATTTCTCAGATTTTAAAGGGACTGAACCATCTCACTTTGAACTTTCTAGGTTTTAATTTGTTACAACTATTATAATTTAGAACTAACTATCCTAGCTGGAAGTTTGCTTGTTGGAGGTGTTTGTTGTGCTAGTACTTTTGTCTTTTCTACATCACCTCCATTGCCCACTAGGTGAGTACTCTTCTTTCATCTAGTTTGTTTAATTGGAAGAGTCATTCCTTCAAACTCTCCATGTCGCCTAGCTAATTCTCGACAACAATCCTCAGACTTGGTACCATATACTCAGCGGGGACTACAACTTTCTGATTGTACATCAATTGGAATGGCGTGTGTCCTATAGTCACTTTGAGTTTGTACATTGTTCAATATGCCCATAGTACGGTTGCTAGCTTCTCTTTCCAGGTAGCTTCTTCGATGGCACATGACTTATGAATGACAGGAATGAGTACTTTATTTGTGGATTCTGCCTATCCATTCGCTCTTGGGTAGTACGAGCTTGATAGGTTATGAAAAATCCGAAGCTTTGTCATCATTAGTTGAATGACATTGTTCACGAAGTGTCCTCTCCTATCACTGGTGATCTGTATTGGGATGCTGTTCCTCATGACAATCTGCTCGTATATGAATCTTGTCGTACTGACTGTAGTGTTGTCTGGAAATACTCGAGCCTTTGTCTAATTTGTTGGGTTCTTTGTGGCAACAACAATGTATCTGCACCAGTGTAGCCGACCGACCTTTAGTAGATTGTTGAAATCAAGTCCCCACCTCTCAAAGAGTTCTTGGGGTTGAGATGGGAAGAACATGTAATCTCTCTTCAACACTTTGCCAACTCTCTGGCAAGTATCGCATCCCCCCACCCATTCTCGAGCGTCGGTGTGCAATGCTGGCCACCATAGACCTGCCAATAGGATTTTACAAGTTGTAGCATCCGTTCCCATATGTCCTATTCGGCCCGTCATGTGCTTCTTTAAGTAATCTTGGGATTTCCTCCTCCATGATGGATCACCATAGTACATGGTTTAACCCCATTTTATATAACAATTCGTTGATGAGTTAGAAGGTTTTACTATTCAAAACTAGTTTCCTTCTCTCTCCCAGTGGCATATCCTTGGGAAATGTAGAGGTGGAAATATATTCTCCGATGCTCTCATACCATGGACATAGTGTTGCAATCTGAAATAAGTGGGCGTATAGGAAGTCTTCATTTACTCCCTCTGGAGGTTCACCTGACTTGATCTTGGACAATTGATTGGCGATGACATGGCTCTTCCCTAGTCCGGCAATAATAGTGAATGTGAATTCTTGTAATAGCAAGAGCCATCTACTCACTTGTCCTTGGATTATTGGCTTGTTCACTAGGTATATAAGGGCTTGGTGATCTACGTAGAATGTGAAGGGTGTTGCCAACAAATAATGTTTGAACTTCTGTACGACATAAACCATTCGCATCTCTTCCCTCTCGGTTGTACTATAGTTCTTCTCTACCTTTGACAATAACCGGCTTGTGAAGATTTTGGGTGGTCTAACCCTTATGGTCCCACTTGTGCCATTGTTGCTCCAATTGCATGGTTTGATGTGTCGACGTGTATGTGGAACTCTTTATTTCAGTCCAAGTATGCATGGATTGTTGAGCTTATTAATCATACCTTTAGTTCCTTGAAGGCCTTCTTTTGGTCTTTTGTGCATGCGAATGATTGGCCCGCCCTTGTATGTTGAGTGGGTAGGATATCTGAGCAAAGTTTTTGATAAATCTTCTATAATAAACGACATGACCTAGGAATGACTTTACTCTAGTGATATTTTGTGGTGCTTCCATTTGTATGATAACTCGTATTTTCTCCGGGTCAATCTTTAGTCTGGCTTTGCAAACTATGTGCCCAAGCAGTTTGCCTTGAGGTACCATGAAACAAAACTTCTTTGGATTCAATGCCAATCTTGCTACTTTGCACCGTTTCGTACATTCTTGGAGAGCCTTCACATGTGTGTCTTGGTCACTATAGATCAACAAGTCGTCCAAGAATGCCTTAAAGTTTCCCACTAACATTTTGTTGAATATGTGCAGAATGATTCTTTGAAAAGTTGTTGGAGCATTGCATAGACTGAACGACATCCGATTGTACAGACATACTCCAACCATGAACATAGTTTCTAATTTGTCTTCTTTGGCTATGCTTATCTAGTTATAACTAGAGAATCCATCCATGAATGAATAAATTTCATGGCCTACCATCTCTACTAGTATGGAGTTGGTGTATGGGATTGGAAATGGGTCTTTTATAGTTACTACATTCAGACTTTTGAAATCCACACATATCCAAATTTGTTCAGATTCCTTTTTCAGTGATATGACTATGGGAGAGACCCAATCATTGACTTCAACCTTGAAGATTATTGTAGCTTCCAACATTTTCTATTTCCTCTTGTACCTTTGCAGCATAATTTTTGTTCATTCGGTAGGGCCACTTTCGTACGAGTTGTGCTCTCGGTACTAGAGGGATTCTATGTACACATAATTCTGTCAGTATTCCTTTCAAGTCTTTGTATGTCCATGCAAAAGCATCCTTATATTCCGTCAAGATCTTGAATGTTGCTACCTTCAACACTAGATTCCACTCGTCTCCTACTACGATCATTTGTGGGCTATTCTCTTCTCCTAAGTTTACCTTCTTCATTCTTGGTTCTTCGTACTTGTTCACCTTGTCTCGTTCAAAAGTATGTGCTGGCGTGTCATCCACCCTAGCCACTCCCTCCTAGTATTCTTCGTACTCCAGAGGAAATGTCCAATTTGTTGTGGTTTTGTCCTCTTCTTCCCTTTTAGTCTCCTTGACTTGCAACATATTGCAATCAGGTTGGAACACTTCATAGTCTTCCATTTGCTAGTGGAAAAGTCAATTGAGTGAGCTTGTTCCATCCTCTAAGCAATGCTAGAGGTCAAGGACACCTTCGTTATTTGGTTCCATAAATCATTTTTCATCTATTTTTGGTCCTCCTTCCGACTCCAAGTCTAAAGATGTCATCTCTTCGCTCACTACTTGATTCCTCGGGTCGATTATGTACTTCCTCTCGTTATTTTCTATGGAGAGGGTATTTCATTTCTAGTTATGGTCTGCCTTGGCTGCAATCAACTATCCTCTCCCAAGCAAGGCATCGTACGCCTTCTTTTGCAGCAGAATGACCACAAAATTTAGTAGGAACAGTTGAATCTCGATTGTCACCTTCTGCACCATTAGTGTTCCCAATGGCGTGATGTCGTGTTGGTCGACTCCAACCAATTGGAATGTCGGTGGTCAAAGTGTTGGCTTCTTGAGGAACTTCCATGTATCTTCGGGCAATATGTTGACTCCGATCCTCTGTTGACAATAGTGCTTGTTAGGATCTTCCCCATAATCTCTATTTGTATGACAATTGACTTCTTCCCTGTGTTCACCATCAACAACATTGGGTCAATCACTTATTCATCTTCGGGTGGCGGCTCCACTATCATTTCTTTTCTTTGGCCTTCCTATTGCCAACTTTCGTCATCGACCATGTTTGTGATTGCCACTCTCAGTTGTGGATTTTTTGGAAAAGGTTTGTCACTTTGATTGGTATGGTTGTGTGTAGCATCTTCCATACAATGTTCCTTTCTGACTGTAATGTCCCCCTCTCAACAGTGATCTTGGTGATGACCATTAGCCTATTTCTGAGACCCGTAGGCTACTCAGATGTGGAAATTAGGGTTTCCTATTCTGGTGGAGGTTGTTTAGCTTTTTCAGAAGATTACCCTTGGAATTCTGAAGTTCTATTTGTGGATTCTTTTTGGGTTTTCTGAGAGCTTCGCAACGGTATAGCTAGCATGTTGTTTTGAGCAACTTTTTGAATTTACTATTTTTAGTAAATTTTATTTTTGGCAGTGACCTTGTTGGCATCAGTACTCTTGGCTTTCCTCTTCAAGCAGTTAAGTTGGTAGAATTCGATTTGGCTTTGGGATGCTTTTCCGGGAGAGATAAGTTATTTTAATAATGTTATATTTTAATATTATGTCCCTTGGCCCAGTCTAATAACTTTTAAGTTGTTTTAAAAGGGGGTTTTCATGGGTGGATGCCTCATCAAGGGGTTAAGTGAAATATTTCCAAAAATGATAAAGTGGACTAAGGAGAAAGGGATGCTAACTTGAGGAAGGTGAATTGTTTTAAAATAATGAAATATTTCATTAAAAGAAATGGGATGCCAACTTAGTGAGAAGGTGAGTCAACTTGGAAATTCAAAAAATGTTGACTCCTTGGTTTTGGCGTACCTTCTAGAAGCTTCTAGGGTGCTCTTCACAAGTTATAAAAGGAGTTGCTTCTCTTCATGTTTTTCATCTTGAGTTTATTGCAAAGTTATGCTGTCGGAATGGTGACTGAGTGCGTTGGGGAAGGCATACCCCCTAGCTTGGCTTGACTTCTTGCTTGAAAGATAGGATTGTCCATGATCTTTGAGTTGAGTTTTGAGCATATTGTAGTTGATGTTTTTGCATTTTACCAGTTTTACAGAGTTGTTGATTCTGCTCAGCTGATTGTAGTTTTTAATCACATCTTGCAAAATAAAAATAGTGTGGTTCTGGGTGTTGTTCCTATTGGTTTCCTTGCTGGGGGCGACCCTTCATGTCAAATCTCAGAGTTTATTGACAAGTGTGGAATTTTAAAAGGAAAAATCATCCTTCTTAGAGGGCCGTACTTTTCTGTAAGTGCTTTGGTTTCCTTGCAAAATAAATAGGGGTTGTTTGAGTTGGTTTTTGTGTCTTGTCTTGGTCGCCATCCATGTTAGAGCATTATGCATCTTATCTCATGTCAATTGGTTGGGTTTTGAGCAAGTTATGAGCAATTTAATGAGGTTACAGGTTGCTGGTCTGTGCAATTTCAGTCACTGTCACAGTCATATCAGATTATGAGAAGTCATCTCTTGAGTGGGCTTGAGTCTAGGGGGTCAAGATTGAGTATGGGGGAGTTCCTTTACGTTATTGCAACATTGTTTGATTTCTAATCATGTGTTCTTGACAGGTTCTCTATCACATTGTAAGTTGAACAGTAGTACTGTCAGCAATTCTCCTCTCTTATCTAGCTCTTGCAATTCCCACAATTGTGGAAGAGACTGGCCTCATTTCAGTCTATAGCTTCAGGTTTCCTTTTCTTGCATCACCCGCTGAACAAGTGGAAGAGGCTGGCTTGCCGCCTATTTCTTTACTGTATTGCATTATTCATCATATTGCTGATCGGCTGAGCCGTCAACATACTCCTGCTGAATAAGTGGTCGAGTTGCATCCTTTAAATTCAGTAATGTACTTTCCATTTTCTGTCCTCCCATTGAATAAGTGGTTGAGTTGATTGTATCTCTTTTAGTTACTCTTCAGCAGTTTCAGTTGTGCTAACGATCCCCTTTCGAGTATGCTCTCACCTTGCCCGCATTGGGATCTGGGTTGATCAAAGGAAAGGGTTCCCTTCAGTTGGATTGAGTTTTTCATTAATGTTAACGGGTGAATTTAGTTGTGAAAAATTGAAAAAATCTCCCGGTATATTTCACTGACTTCGACAATAATGAGGTACTTGCAGTTTCGGTGGAGGTCCTTCGTTCTTTTGCCATTGCTTGTTCTACTTCGGCTTTGGCTTCTCGAAGTCGTTCTTTTTCTGTACGAGGGTTTGGGTATATTGCCTTCTTCATTTGTGCTCTAGTAATTGCCAAAACTTCCTCGTCTTGTTCCTCCACATCCAACATGTTGATGCCTTTTTGCTTCGGGTAGTCAATGTCTTTGTGATCACCCGATCGACACCACTTACACAACATCCCCTCTTTGTTCTGGTTGCTTTGGCATTCTTTGGCGAAGTGACCTCATTCATTACATTTCAGCACTAGATCATCGGTCTTCCCTTTGCATCATATTGGATTCTACTTCTTGGACCACCGTTATTGAACCGATTGTTATTCCCCTCTCTGTTCTAATATCCAACAAGAGATTTATTGGTGTTACTGTTTTGTGCTCAAGGGTGTGGTCGGAGGGGTTGATTGTTCCCCTTGGGTGAAGAGCACTTGTGCGCTTCTTGTCTTGAAATTTTGCGGGCATTCCTCTATGGAATGTCCCATTACTTGGTAGATGCCACAAAATAATTTTTTTGGACAGTTTGTTTTCGTGTGACCTTCAACCTTGCATTCGGTGCTCCACAATTCCTTACTTTCCTTCTTGGCTTTTAGCTCCATCATTCTCATCATATCCTTAAGGCTTGAACAATCTTTAATTCACTATTGTTGTTGTCATTTGTGCTCTCGTCGTCATTTGTCCTCCTATTTCCTTGAGAAGATGTCTTATCTTCGCTTTCTATATCTATTGCTCGATTGTAGGCATCGGCATATGATGATGGAGGTACAACTTTCATCTTCTTCCTCAACGAAGGAATCAATCCTTTGATGAACTATCTCTTCTTCAGTCCATCGAACAACTAGTTTTCTAGTTTGATTAGTAATTCTTTGAGTCTACGATTGTAGGCTCGTACATTCTCATGCTTTCCTTGTTTAGTTTTGTATATCTTTGCTACAATTTCATTATCATCTCTCAAAAGTTTGAATTCCTCCTAGAACACTCTTTTCAATGCATCCCATCTATTCTTATGAGCTGCTTCCAATTCGGTGTACCAATCAATGGCTATCCCTCCAAGAGTTGTTGGAAATGTTCTCAACTTCTTAGCCAATATGCTTTGTCATCTTGACTGTTCACTACCTAGATTATCTCACATGTTTTACAATGTCTTATAGGGTCCTTCAATCTGTTTTCTAGTGAACTTTAAGAGTTTTTGCTGCTCCACATTTGGACTTGTTGGGGGAGTCACTATCTTACCTCTTTGTTGCAGCTTTTGTGACAGTAACCTGTTTGGAGAGTTTTGATTCGTATGTTTTGGTGCTTTCCCTGCACTCTCGAACACGCTGCAATCCTTTACTCATCACTTTTAAGTGTTCGTCACCCTTGGGTTGCCTTTCAGGTCCTTTCAATGCTCCCTTTGTCCTGGTGTTTTCGGCTCCAACCTTCCAATGTTTGATTCTTTCATCAATGTCAAGTCTTCAATCTAGCGTATGGTCTCTGTTAGACAGTCGGTAGGTTTTCTTTGGCCTTCCCCTTTGGTCAGTTCTATTGGTACAAATTGTTCTTGGATGGTCGGGTTAGCAATTCCCTCCTTGCCTTCCCCTTCGCCTAACTAAAAACCTTCTTTGTCGCCCAACAATGATCCTTCTTTGTCCACTGATGATGGTCAACACAATTCTATGGCGGTGTTCTCGTCTTCACTTTCCCTTCGTCTGACGTTGATTTTATAAACGGTTCTTTGGTTTGGTTGGTGAGGTCATTGTATGTTTCGTTGGGAAGTGATGAGTGTCGAGCTATTTCTACTCACTTTCCCTTCATATGTTCTCTTGTCATGAAAGTTCTTTTTCTCTCTTGACTACAACTTATGCTTATGCTTCGACTTCTACTCTTGGGTGGGCTCGAGCTTTCCCTCAAAAACCCTTCGCTTTATTCGACTTCACCCCTTAGTCGTCATCACTGTTCTCTTTGTTCTTTTAGTCTTAAGGATCTTATTTTTTGGTCAGTTGATTTGTGACCGCTTTGTGTTAGTTTCCCATTTTTATTCAAGGTAAGGGCATTAATTCTTCAACATACATTGACGGTCAGTATCTCATTCTTCTTCTTCTTCTCTTTTGTTTCGTTCTTCATATTGTTGTATCTATTGCCTTCATTGTTCCTAGTCTCTCTTAACCCAAAGATCTTGTAGAATGATGAAGTGACATGCAATAAGTCTTGGTAGTTTGTTGAGAAGACAATCAACCAATGGGTTGACGGTTAGGTTGTCCTAGATGCTAGCTTGAGGGACCTCTCTCCTAAGAGCTTCCCTTCGTACGTGGTCTCTTAATGAGATGTCCCACAAATTCACCAAGTCTTGTGTCGACTCGTCTTCCCTTTCGTCGTTTGCTTGCATAGGTTCTTCATCTAGCTGTCCTATTACATTGCCATGATTCTCGTCTATGAGTTGTGTTTCACTAGGGTTCATATTGGCAACAATGCCAAATGTTTACTAAGTAATGCTAATTGAACGACTAACAAAGAGTAAACTGAAATACATAACAACAGTAACAAAATATATCAATTACTCATAATAATGCTCAGAAGATATGTCATGTATTCATTCATTCATCGGATATGCAATAGTTAAAGGATACAAATGCATGTGGTCCCCAATGGAGTATACAAACATGGTATATATAGACGAGCCAATGGTTGTTGAGAACTACCAACTTTCGGCAACTATACTCCAACTGTCTGAAACCACTTCATGATTACAACATCTAACAATTATTTATTTTTTATGATTACAATATTATTTATTTAGTGGATTTGGCCGACTACTATCATCTTCTCTTTAAACTGCCTTGTTACTTTCTTCTCTATAGAATTGATCATGGGACTTTCCATGAGCAATGCAAACAAGTTGTTGACACTTAAGTAATCACTAGTGCAAGTTATACCTTAGGTCATTTATGGAATTATAAAATCTTCCCATTTTGGATGAACAATATTCACTCAAAGGGATAATCTTTTTAGTGAATTGATTTGTGATTTAAATTGGGTAGTTTTATCAATTGGATAATGTAATCCCAACAAATTGTCTTTTAGAAAAGATTTAACAAAAGTGAAAAATAGAAAATTTAAATAGACCATTGTGAGCATGAACATTAATTTCACAATTATTTCAATTGCACTCGTATGATTGCTGCAGGAAATGAATTCTCATGTCCCCAAAATAGCAAAACCATAAAGACCAAGTGTTAAAATACAAATAAATTAATAAATAAAATAAATAGCAATATTAATATTAAATATAAAATAAATGTGTATCATATCAATATAAAAATATATAAATATGAAATAATAATATATAGGCAAATTATTGTTATTACATTCTAGTATTAAATAACTTAATATCAAAAATAATAATAATAAATAATATTATAATCATTATACATCAAAGATTGTAATACATTAGAATGAAATAATTATAAGATATTAGCAAATTGGTTTTATTATTATACTTTAATGTTAAAATATGTTCAATAAAACATCAACATAAAATAATAAAATAAGTATAAATCTGAAATATCATAATTATTAGTAATGATATATTATTTTTAAAAATAGATATTATTGTGATAATAAGTCTTTAAAGGCAACAATTAAATCTAACAAAGGGATATATTTTATGAAAAGTCGCTTCTTTCACCAAACAATACATTCCCCCATGAGTCACCTACTTTGAATGGTATAAATAGAAGGAAGGAAAATAAGGAAGAGGGAAAAAAACATGGAGAAATAGGATCTACAATTTATAACAGCAGAGCAATGATTGTTATGCATTGGAATATAGAGCCATTTAATATATATATATATTATTTAATAGGCATACAAGTATATATGCATAGATATAGATAAATTTTATAATGAATAATATTCAATGAATAAAGAATATATATGAATAAGGAAAGAATGACTATATAAACATATATATATGAATACTAATGGATATAAGTAAAAGAATAATTATACATATATATGTATATAAAGTATATATATATATATACATATACATGATTATGCAATAATGATACTTATAAGTAATGATGACTCTTTAATATAAACCATAAGTAGATTATGTATATTTATGAATTGTCGTCATTCTATGATCAATTTAGTATAAGGTTGAAGGAGGCGAGTAAGGAAACATGGAGAGATATAGCAACTCAGGTGATGTACTCACTTAGCAACAATATTTAGCATATTTTGAATATAAGAAACAAATGTTGATAGTCTGATTATTGGCGTAATGCTTTCTTTAATATTATCATGATGATAATGATGTTGATATTGACTTCAATAATTAGTAATAAAATAAAATGTATTTGATTGCTAAAAGATTGTCTTCCTTGTGTTTGCATGCTTATTGGGAGGAAGGATGTGAGGGAAGTGGTGCCTAAAACCCCACTTAAGTCCGCCCCCGGAACCCAAGGTAGGGATGGGCCTTGGAGGGGTGGAAATTCCACTCATAGTTCGCCTAGTCCCAAGGCCTGGGTGGGCCATGGAGGGGTGGGGGTTCCACTCATAGTCCGCTGCGGCCCTGGAGGGTTGGTAGGCCCGGGCCACTTATTCGCTCCCCCGACTATCCCCAATAAGTCAAGTGTCTTCCGAGGTGCTGGCATGGTTAGAGAAAGCAAGTACCAGTGTTTCCACTAAGCATACCACTCCGAGTATGGAATGGTCTTAGTTTGGACATTCAACTCGGAGCCAAGGGGTGGGTTGTCCTGAGGGGATGCTTGTGCCCTTGGGCTTAGATGGATAGCTTCGGGAGGATCTACCCTGTAATGTCCCTTACCAAATTCACCCTAGAATTTCCTTGTAGATTAGGTTTAGGGTTTCTTCCTTCAAAATGAATGTTCTTTTTACTGAAGTAATCTTGGTTTAAAATCTGCATTCAACATATTAACAACATTTCCACATACAAATATATCTATTAGCATTAATATCTAGGTATCCAAAATATAAGCATAATCATAAATGTAATTTAACAAGCAAGAGGAGTGCCATGGGTGGATCCGCCCTGAAGCCTTCATGTTGGGCACGGGAGGCTGCTTATGCAATCCTCCTTTCCCAACGACCTAGTACCTGCATTCTCCACCAATGGCAGTACCTCGGAAGACAATGGCCCTATTAGGAGCAGAGGGGGAAACCCTAAGTACCAAGGGCCTAAGGCCTACCACCCCCCTAAATAACAGAATGCTGAGGTGGGACCCCCACCCTTCATGACCAATCCCTTGCTTGGGCCTACAGGCTTGAGGATGGGGTTTTTAGGCAATCCACTTGGTGATGCTTCCCCTTCATCCTAATAAGGTAACAATCACAGAGCAGACAATCTTTGGACAGTCACTTATGCATTTACTATTGAATTATCTATATGCTTGTATCATGTCTGAGAGTATTAGATGGATGCATGAAAATGTAACATAATGCAAAACAAAAGTACGTGGATCTATATTACTACAACAATGCCAATTCTCATCATATTTAGTTGTCTATGATCAATGATACTATCCGATGTAATATTAACAATGATGGAAACTAAATGTCGCTGTATCATACCCTTTAGCTTCATTCACAGTCATGATAATGCTAAAGGAACCATCATCAATTCATAAAACTATTATAATATTGATAACATCAAAGGAAAACATTGCACCAATAATCAAATGAGCAATATTAGTTTCTTATATTCAAAATATACTAAATATTATTGCTAAGTGAGTACATCACCTGAGTTGCTATATTTCTCCATGTTTCCTTACTCGCTTCCTTCAACCTTGTACTAAATTGATTATAGGATGAGGACAATCCATATATATATATATATATTTATATAATTATTCTTTCCTTATTCATATATATTCTTTATTCATTGCATATTATTCATTATAAAATTTATCTATATCTATGCATATATACTTGCATGCTTATTAAATAATATATATATTAAATGGCTCTATATTCCAATGCGTAACAATAATTGTTGCTGCTGTTCTAAATTGCAAATCCTATTTCTCCATGTTTTTTCCCCCTTCCTTATTTTCATTCCTTCTATTTATACCATTCAAGATAGGTGACTCATGGGGGGAATGTATTGTTTGGTGAAAGAGGTGACTTTTCATAAAATACATCCCTTTGTTAGATTTAATTGCTGCTTTTATTATCACAATAATATCTATTTTAAAAATAATATATTATTACTATAATTATGATATTTCAGATTTCTATTTATTTTATTATTTTATTTTGATATTTTATTGAACATATTTTAACATTAAAGTATAATAATAAAACAATTTGATAATATCTTATTATTATTTTATTCTAATGTATTACAATCTTTGATGTGTAATGATTATAATATTTATTTATTATTATTTTTTTATACTAAGTTATTTAATACTAGAATGTAATAACAATAATTTGCCTATTATTATGATATTTGTTATTTCATTTTATATATTTACATATTGATATGATACACATTTATTTTATATTTAATATTAATATTGCTATTTATTTTATTTATTAATTGATTTGTATTTTAACACTTGATCTTTATGGTTTTGTTATTTCGGGGACATGACATACCCATGCCACTCCTCTTCTGTTTTCATTATTAATTTTGTGATTATGCTTATATTTTGGATATCTAGATATTAATGCTAACAAATATGTTGTTAATATGGTGACTACAAGATTCTTATCTAGGGTTATTGCATTAGGAGAACATTCATTTGGAAAAGAAGAATTCTTAAACCTAATCAACAGATGAACTCTAGGGCAAACCGAGTAAGGGACATTACATGAATTCACACAATAAAAAATGTGGGAAGGCTAAGAACAAATTGAGACAATATTTGCAAAAAAATGAGACAAAAGTGACATTATTGATATTTAGAGCTCTAAAATAGGGAACTATGAGTACAATAAAGGCTTCAATGGCCATCAAATTTTACAAGAGGTGGCTTTGGCCAAAAATTTCAGCAAATTACAAGCTAACAGGGAGGAAGAAAGAATGATATTATGATTATGTCCATTGATGAGTAGGTCAAAGGGTCAATAGAAAAGTAGTTTACAATAGAAAGTTCTACGACGAGAAACCTAGAAAAGGCCCATCAAGGAGAACAACAAAAGTAAAAATTATAGAACAATAGGGGATCATCAATACAAGTGGCCAAAAACTAGTACAAATAGCCAAGAAGCGGAACAAGAATCCCAAAGAGCAAAGAGCAACCACAAAGGAAAAATGGAGATCATCAAGTTTCATTGTTTGGACTAGTAATGGTGAAGTCACTAGTGCCATCAATGATCAATATGAAGAGACCAGTACAAGATCTGATAATGTTCATCAAGGAGTGTTGCGGGCCAAGAGGGGTCTCCCTCTTGGATCACACCTAACATCCAAGGGTGAAGTAACCCTTTTAGTAGTGAAAATTTGATTTCTCCAAGGCTGATATGAGATTTGATAATATTCATTGGGGAGTGTTGAGGGCCGAGAGGGGTTCTCCTTCTAGAATCACACCTAACATCCAAGGCTGAAACCCCCGTAGTAGTAGTCTTCAAGCTTTGATTTCTCCACATTTGCAAAAAAATTGAGGCAAAAGTGACACTATTGATATTTAGAGCCATGAAATAGGGAATTATGAGAACAATAAAAGCCTTGAATGGGCATCAAGTTTTACAATAGGCAGTTCCAAGCAAAAATTTAAGCAAATTACAAGCTAAGATGGAGAGAAATCTGTAATGGCCCCCTTTTATCAATGATCTTATTAGTTGCTCATCAGCCTATTCTGGAGTCCCGTAGGCTCGTTGAGGTGAATCAAAGGGTTCCATGTTTGGAGGTTTTGTGGTCTTTCCTCAGTATTTACTATTTATAGTAAATACTATTTTTGGCAGTTAGCAGTTGTCAGTCTTCAGCTCATCATGTCCTATGGAGCAGTTGTTCTGAGTTGAGCTTTGGCCTTTTAAAAGTATTATTTTGATGAAAGTCTTCATTTAAAGGCAAATTATTCTAATTTTAAGTTGACCCCTTGGCCTAAGGTGATAACTTAAGTTGTGTTGAAAGAGGGACTTGAAGGGGGACGCCTTCATGGAGCAATTTAATGTTTTTTTTATTAAAGTCTTTCTTGCCTTAAAATGGATGCCTATTTGAGAAGATTATTTCTTTTTTGAAAAGTAAAATATGAGAAGGCTTTTGGCGTCCCATCTGAGGAAATTGAAGAGTCATCCCATTCTCTTTAAAAATGTGGCTTTGCTCTAGCATTTGGTATCTCATGTTTATGCCAAACTTATGCTATTGAAATGACAACTCATTTTGCACTTCGAGGAATGCTGACCTCCTAGTACCTTTCTCAATTTCGTGTTTGCAAGATAACATCTAATTGAATCATTGTTGCTTCTCAAATCAGACTAGCAGATAGAGTTCAAAGATGAATTTTGGAGTATTTTACCAGTTTTGTAGTTGCTGTTTTGCATACAGCTGAAAGTTGATTTTGTTCATAGTTGGTTGTATGAATTTAATTTTGTTTTGGGCATTTGATAAGTCTTTCCCTAAGGTCTTGGTGACCATACTTAGCAAATTTCAGATTTTATTTCGAAGTGTGGATTTTTATATTGCAAGATCGCCCCTCTCAAGGGCCGTACCTTTCTTTGTGCATTGGGAATTGTGCCATTAATTATTGTTGGCTTTTTGGAGCTGTTTTTTCGTCACAACAGGGGCGCCTATCTTCCAATTGACCATTGCACTTGATTTCATGCAATTCGGAGGTATTTTGCTTGAGTTATGAGCATTTGATTATTTCTGCAATTGCTGATATCCCATTTCCAGAATTGCAGATTTCTAAATCAGAATTAATTCAATTGTTGTTTCCATCTTTCTTCTTCATTTCTCATTATGTTCTAACATGGAAACATTGTATAGCTTTGTGCTTGAAATATGGTGGAAAAAACATTGTAATTTGCAGCTCTCTTTATTTGTACAAACTGTTAACAGTAGTACTATTTCAGTTTAACATTGCTGCATTATCTATTTAATTTCACATTAAGCACCCCTAAATGGTATACCGCCAGTGAAGATAATTTGAATTGTAAGCTCCTTCATACCCACTATCAAGTGGTGAATCCCCACTCTTAAGTGGATGTCTACCGTAACAGAAGAAGTGTTTTAAATTGTCATCTTTTCCCTCCACTGTTTGGTGGTAGCGTGGAAAGTTCCCTTTGGCTGGTTATCCGCCTTTTTCATTTCAATTCAACATTTATCACTCCACCATATGTTAGCACCTCGCCTGTCAAAGGATCTTGAGTGCACATTCTTGGTGTTGAGTTTAGTCTCTCTCTTTCAGTGTAATCTTTGATTCAGTAGATCCTAGGGATCCTCTGACCATATGCCCGCCCCTCCTCCTTAAGTGGTTTTAGGGCGCATTCTTGGTTAGAGTTCTTTCATGCACGTTTTGGGTTATGCTAACCTTAACGGGTGCTTGGTTACATTATAAATGTTCATTTAAAAAAAAAAAAAATTTGAGAGAGTATATTTCAAAATCTGCAATCTTCAAGCTTTGATTTCTCCGCAAAATACGATATGGTAAGGGCAATTGGAGAAACATCAGACAATCCATTAATTGAAGAATCCAAATTATAAGCATACTAGACTTATAAGTTACATAAAAATTCCTTCTTTTATATGAATGCTCAAGCTCATTATAAAACCTTGCTGATTAAGGTAGTTTCTAGCTTTGTGCAGTTGCATGCTGCTGGGTGGCTGCATGGAATTCTTTATCTTAATCCTTTATCCTTAGTGCAGGATTCCAACATTTTAGGATGTCATATTTAGGGGAGTGCAATTGATCAGTTTAGCTTTGAAGTGATCAGTTTAGCTTTGAAGTGGATGACTAGTATTTCCTAATGCATAGGAAATCTTTTTCCATTATTTATTAAAGTTCCAAACGATAATGCTTTTAATTGAAGCTTAGCAAGGACTTGGAAGTTTTTTGGGGACCAATTTGCAATGAAGGATTGGTGGAGGATTGGATACACACAATAGATGAAAACAAACAAGGAAACAAAATACGAAAAACATATAGGTTGAGACTAATGGCAAATGTAGGTCAAGAAATCAAAAAGCTTTATTTGTTAAGGATTGTGTGAAGTGGATTGACAATGAACCCAATTTGCCTCATGATTTTCTAATGTAGTTTGTAAAGTCTTTTGAGGGCTATTACTTAATATTACAACAGTTGTTATGTTAGCATATGTCTGAAATCTAGAAATTAAAGAATTTTCACCATGCATCTTCTTGTTGGCTCATAGGAGTCCTTATTTTGGGCTAGTGTTCCATCTATCTTTGAAGGGAGGGCATCACTAGGTTCCATTATGTCCTCCAAGTTAGTTTTCTAAATGATATTCTTTCCTTTATCTTTGATATTTTTAGTTGTCCCTTGCACAGAGAGTTAGTTTCTATTGTTAGCTCGTGAAATGTCCTCATCTTCTCTTTTTAACTTCTTTCTCATAGGAATAGTTGAGCTCACTCTTGGTTTGTCAAGGTTGAGGTCAAGGCTAATCTAGAAAGTTTTAGGAAGCTCATTATACCTATTATATTCACTGTTGTGAGAAGGTGGGAAGCTACCTCATGAGATCCAAGCTAATTGTTGGCATTTCTCACAATCATAATGGGGAAAATATTTGCCACCTCCAATCTCTTCAAAATGGTTGCTTCCAAATTGAAACTCCCTTTAAGCAAGAAAGCTTTGGTTGTTGAATATGGCTAGGGTTATAATGGGAATGGAATAGTTGGTATTGCCTTACAAATGGTTTGATTAGTGTAGCCCTCACACTACCATTCTAAACAAAAGTATTTGTGTAATGTTCCATTCTCAATTAAATTATTTTTGTGGACCAATAGGCCATTTCGTATTCTAGTGAACTAAGCTTGTTGGAGCCTAGTCTCATAGGCCTTTTCCTTTATTCTTGTTATAATATTGGACTTTCCCATCTGAGCATGACTTTCCTTCTAAGTACATTTTTTTCCTTTGATCCCATAGAGATTTTGGAGTTCTCCTTTCTGGCATCCCTTTCCTTTGACCCTGCTCTTTACCCCTGCCTTTGTCAAAGAGTTAGACTTCCTCTTACCATCATGCCTTTCATGTGAACCTTGACCCACCAATCCTTGCATTGAGCTCCCTTCGGTGTCGGGGTTTCAACCATTCCTTTTCTCGGGTATGTTTACCTTAGTATCCCCAATCTTTGATTTCTGACATTTCCTTCTATATGCTTTATTGGGTTGGAGATGCGAGAATACCTCTAATCTAGTAAAAGGTATGAGACATCCCTGACTCTCAATTCTCAACACTTTTCTCTATATTACTTTATTGGATCACAAATTTGGAGTAGTTTTTATTTGTATGCCTTAAGGGGTGGATTTCTTATTTCCCTCAATGCTTGACTCATTGGAAATGGTATGGGTTACGAGGAATCCATAACCCTCAATCCTAGAAACTCCAAATCTCTCATGTTTTGCATTGTTCACTCCCACCTATCTCTCTGCATGAATCAAGATACCATTAATTACTTGATTTGGCCTTGCAACTACCCAATTTGATTTGCTTGCCTAGAAATCACTGTTAATTCTAAATGTGTGGTTTCACACACACTTCCAATGATAAAAGATGAAGGTGCCCACATTGTAATTGATGCGATGGTTGAAGTTTGGCTGCCATTTCAATGGATTTCACAAGTTCTTCTCCGCCTTGCACACTCAAGTTGAAAGATGCCATTAATTCTTAGAATAATAGTGATCATGAAAAAGAGTTTTTCCACGCCTTCAACTACCTCCACACATCTTGAAGGGGCAATTTCTGCATATGGGCATTAATGCTGATGATGTCAAAGGCCCAAGCGATCTATGTGACGGCAAATGAACATGGATATTTTTCTTAGGCCGTTAGAATGCACTAAATGAGATATATTGCCATATTTTCATTATTGAAAGGGGGAACTTTTCATTCTACCCAAAAACTCTTGTCAAAAATTGTTTTGAGCACTTGTGTTAAATCAATCAAATTTGATTACAAAAACCCTTAGGTTTGCTAGAGACCATAGAACAAAAACCCTTTGGTTCTGTTGGACAATCTCACTCAAAAGGTTGTGAATGAGCTTTTAGAGTTGCAGGTTCAGCTATTCCAAGCTTGTGTATTTTGCAGTCTTTTTTGTGGATCTAAACATAGTAGTTTCTCTTTGTTGTTGCTGCTACAGCTGTTGTTCTTACTATTGTTGCAAAATATCTTGAGGTATTTCAGATCCCATTATAAATCAGAAAAAGTTCGGGAATAATTTTTTTATGAATTGGCTTTATTTGTTGATCTGGGTTATCAATGTTGATGTAAACACTGTGAAGAAATCTGGTTAAAATATTTAAATGTGAAATTTAATTTGCCAAAATTATTCGTGGGATCATTACATTGAAGCATGCACATTGTCTTTTGGGAAAGATGTTTCCTATAGGCCACAAAAGACACCCAATTACTAAAGGGAAGGGAAACTTAAACACCTCCTTTGCTCACTCATTTGCATGCCCTTTAGGCTCCTTGCTAGTTTAGAGTTTTTTGTACTCACTTTAGTGCCAATCACTCCTAGACATACTTAGGCCTCATTTCAACCGTTTCTAAGCCTTAAACTACTGAAAGATGTGCCAAATCACCCTACTATGACCCTTTCAACCATCAACACCTCATTCCCCTTTGTTTGCATCAATGTGTTGCTAGACACCAGTGTGCGCTAGTGCCCCTCACCAATTTGAAGCTCTTCCTTCTGTGAACGACCACTAAAGCCTTAAGCCTTGCCTTACTAAGTTTTCTAATGGTTCATTTTCCCTAGTTTGTCTATTTAAAGAAACTTTTCATTTTTGGAAACACTTCTACAAGCTCTTGCTCTCTTGATTCCTCTCTTGCTTTCCTCCCATGCTTTCACTCTCTCTCATACTAAGTTTTTACATTCCTTTATTTGCAAACCTCCAATTGCTGGGATTCCGTTGAACTTTCAAGGCTGAAACTCCATTGAAGACCTTTAGCATCCTTTGAGCACCCTTCCGTCCTTTAATGCTGTCACAAACCTGGTGCCCAGTGAAAGGCAACTAGGGTCTTGCAGCCCTACACAAGAGACAATTTAAGAAAACAGCAGCAAGGAATAACAGCAACAGTCATTTAAAGCGTTATTACTCAAATCACAGATTACCCTAATACACAGGAATGCAACCAGTTGCAAAGCATTTCACATGCTTGGGAATTTATTCCAAGCTCATGCTGTTACAGGCTCATGAAGACTGGCAAGAATAATGCTCAGCTTCTGTATTTCCTACGACCCTGGTTACTGATGCCTGCACTTGTTCAAATCTATTTTCCTTCAGCATACACCTGTCTTTGTGCTTATACCAGATACCACTGCCTACTAGATATGATTGCCCAGTCTTAAAAATAGGAGAAATAAATTGCTGACAGGACTGCTGCAGCAGTAACTGCCAGCCAGTAATGGCAGTGAATGGAATTATCAGGCAATTTGCAACTCTCATGTACCAGGTATAAAGAGGAAATATTTATCTGCCACCAAGAATTTACCACAACCTCTTCATTATAAATGAAATCATCAAAATAAATGGACTGCAAGATTAAGCAAATGCCTGTTAATTCAAAGTTGTAACCACCAGTAATAGGGATGATCGCCTGAAGGAGTGTGCCCAGCAACAGGTCAAAGCTCACATCATATTTGCCACGCTGTCCCAGCAAAGTAGAAATACCAGGTCAGCAAATGGGATGAAAATATTTATGTTAAAAGGTTCCACCATGCTGCTTTTTATGTGCTGTAGGTCCCTGTTGGAAGTAGTCTCAATTTCTCAAACAATTATGGACGAGGCAGACCCCACCATAATACCACATTCCAATTCACAGAAAAGAGCTTGAATATGCAAGCCCCAGTAGCAGTCAAAGATAACTGATCAGTAGAGACAAGGCAATGCCAGGTGGTTGTGGGTCCCAGCACACAAGATAATGCTCCAATGAAAATAAACGCCCAGCATAAGAACTAACCCAGCAAAGACAAATGCATGGGTTCCAAGTTTCAACAGACAAGCAAAAGAAAACGTGAGTTTAGATGTTTTGACCTCACACTCAGCTCAAGGCGGGGCCCATGTGATCAGCAGGCTTAGCAAAAGACAAAATAACCAGAAATACACAGGAAAAAAGGTTTGGAGTAAACCAAAATTGGAACAATTATATTTTTGGGTGAGCAGGATCGTGCATAAGCCTGGATGCTCCTGCATCATTCTTGTTCCTCCATACACAAGCACTACACACACTGTCCCAATATAGCTAGCTTCTAGGGCCTATCCATTACCATTGCACACATCACTCCTATACACTTGCGCTTTAGTATCACACACCTGACAACATCCAATCTACTTTGGGTTGAAACATACCAAACAGGGACTTGATTGAGGCAAGCTCATAGCCCTACAAACACTACAAGCTTCTGATGGACTGTACTCAGTTCTGCAACCACATTAGTCACTTCTGAAATCATCCTGCAGCAGCACAAAATTAGACAATCAAGCACAAAAAGTTTCAGGCCATGGCAGTCAAAGGACACTATTATGTTGAGGGTGGATACAAGCAAGTGTGGAGGGTCACTAGTCACTAGTGTGCTTTGGTCACTAGTGCTTCTAATGGGTCACTATTGCACCTAGAGAGTCACTATCTTCTAATGCAGTTCCTGATACCTTTGTGAACGTCCAGAACTCCTTTTGGTAGAATTTTCAGGACTTTCCAGCCTTATGCCATTACCTCATTAGCTTATGTTAGGTCACTATTGTTTGAGGAGGGTCACTAGTGTGCTTGTTGGTAGCTACCTTTTGATGCAGTTCCTGATACCTATGTGCATGTCTAGACCTCCTTCCAGTCAAATTTTCAGCACTTTCCAGCCTTGTGCCATTGTCACATTAGCTTTGAATGCCAAACCAGATACACCTTACTATCCCTGCTCCATTGCCTTTCTAGTTTCATTTCAACCTTGACTCTGATGCTTGTTTTACTTAGCTTAGATCTGTTTGTCTACTTTACTGCTATTTTGAAGGATAATTCAGATTAGTAAGTAAAATAGCACATCGTAGTTAGGATAATGCAATATAGATGCTAGGGTAGTGCTTATTTTTAATTACAACTTGATACCTGCAATTCATGAAAAAATGCTTATTTGGGTTCTAGTTAGAATTGTGGTATGAGGACTCAACCATTTGACTCAAAGGAGTAGGAAAGCCTAAATACTTACTTGATTCCAAAATACACTCATGAAGCAATACACTACAAAAATTCTCAAAAACAAAAATAAATTAATGAAGATGGGTGTGTTGGGGGAAAGTTGATCATGAACTAAGTTACCGGTTCGGGTTTGGGTTCGGGGGTTCGGTTCGCCGGTTCGGCTAAATTTTTTGGGGGGTGGGTTCGGTTCGTTTTGGATTCATTAGTACAAAAACATGTTAAAAAAATAAAAAAATAAAAAAATATATATATATATATATGCAGCCTAGAAGCATGAATTAGGATTAGAACATCACATAACATCATATAAACAACAAAACCACCATAAACTTGAATATAATTTAAAAGTTAAAACATTTAATTTTTTAAACATGCATGATAAATATAAATATTCATCGTTCAAACTTCAAACTTCAAGTTCAATATTACAACACTATTAAAGTTTTAATCATCAAATGGATTCTTTAAATCATCTATATCAAAGTCAACATTGACATTAGATGAAGTAGGAAGACTAGATGAATCACAAGTAGTGCCAATGGCACTAACACTAGCGCACTAGTATTGTGCCCATGTTCCTGTTGGATATCAGACTCCTCATATGCAACATGGTGGGAAGTGGAAGCATCCAAGTCAGTATCCTCTGGCCCTATATCCCACAACTTCGTTTCCCCTTCCTTGTAGTCATGTTGTTTGTGTGAAAGGAGACACAAGTTGGAATGCACATATACTAAGTTCTCCGCTCTTTTTGAGAGCAATTTATTGCGTTTTACTGAGTGGATGAAAGAATATGTGCTCCAATTCCTCTCAGATGCGGATGAACTAGCAACCTATGAAGACAAAGTAAACAATTAAAAAATTTAAAATTATAAATGAAATTATGGAACTTTTAAATTTTAAAAGGAAAACTAAAATATGAAAATTTATTAAACTTACTTGTGATAAAACTTTGATTGCAAGGGGCTGCAAATTTTGGAAGTATTGTCCATGGAAGTACCACCAACTATGAGCATCCTTTAAGAACCTATCACGAGAAGCATCAACATCTAGATGATTTGAGTGCACAAAATTAGTGAACTCATTTGTGATTACAGTTCGCAAATCTTGGTCAGGGAAGAGTCTCATAAATGCTGCCTTGTACCCTTCAGCCACTTCTAAATCTCTATATGGAGGAAGCCTTCCTAGCTGTGAAAGAAGCTGACTACTATAGTATTTGGGAGTCAATCCAAAGGCAAGAAGGTGTAATGGAGTTGTCATTTTGTTCCATCTTTCTTCAACAATAGTTTGCACTTGTTTGAAGAAAGTCTCTTCAGGGTCTTGCTCTCTTGCATTTATGGTGCACTTGATCTTCTCAATCATTGAGTCTATACCATCATATATTTCTCCAATGCATGGCTTGTCCATGTCAGTATAGCGAATCATACTCAAAATGGGCTCGGTGAAGCTAAGGAGATACTCCACACGATCCCACTAAGAGTCATCTAATATCATGCTCTTAATTTTTGTTGCTCTTTCAATGCCGCTTTGCCTCCAAATAGACCAATTGTTGCTAATCACCATGCTAGAAAGTGCCTCTTTAACTTTCACAAGTCGTCTCAAGACGATTGTATTAGAGGCAAAGGGGGTCTCTGCAACCTATTGCAAATTAAAAAAAAAAATTAGAATTTAAAAATAAACTTTAAAGAAGAATTTAAATTAGAATGCACAATCAAATTATGAAAATCAGAAAACGACAAGTGTAAATATTACTTCACTTACCTTCAATAGCTCCAATTTTGAAAATGATCTAAAGATGCTTTGAGACAAGTGGTGGTTGGTGACGAACATTTGAATTTCCTCAACCTCAGCATTCAATTCTTTGATCCATGCAATTTTATTCCCAATCTTTTGCAGCATAAGATTGAGTGAATGGACCGCACAAGGTGTCCAAAAGATATGTGAATATCTTTCCTCAACCAACAACCCTGCTGCTAAAAAATTCTTAGCGTTGTCCGTTACAACTTGAACAACATTGCAGGGTCCCACTTGCTCAATGGCTGCAATGAGAATATTAGCGAAAAATTGTCCATCTTTTACTTGGCCCTCACAATCCACGACTTTCAAAAACATTGCCCCTTTAGGGCACACTGCTATGACATTGATCGAAGGCCGATTTTTTGAGTCCTTCCAACCATCCGAACAATGGACACACTTGTCTCAACCCATGAATCTCTTATAGGCTTCAATGCATCTTCAACCAACTCAACCTCCTTTTCCAATAAAGTGCTACACACCTTCTCATAACCCGGGCCCTTGTACCCTTTTGGAGCTTCATTAACCGTTCTCAACATCTCTTTCCAATATGGAGAACAAACAACATTAAAAGATAATCCATTGGCATATAGGCATCTTGCTACACATTGGTCGGCAAGGGCTCTACTCTCATTTTGAAATGCAAGTTCCAAAGGCCCCTTTGATCTCTTGTTTGCAATAGGTTGTGCACTTTGAGCTTGAAGATCCAAAATGGCAATAAATGGGTGGTCTTCTACCACAATATTGGGATTAGATGGGGGCTGCATTCCTTTTGATTTTTTTTTTAACAAAGGGTGATTTCCTTTTTGGGCTTCTCGTTGATCTGTTGCATCTTGCTCCATAATGTATTTTGCAACTATCTCAGGTGGAATAGGTTCATCTTTTTTTCTAGGGCAAGACGTGATGCCTTTTCCACTCATGCCACACAAATGTGCTTTCACCCTATGGTATGAACTAGAATATGTAACTTCACACCCATTGCATTTTCAAACATAACCGCCACCACCTGGAATCTGTTTTATCATCTCAACATACTTCCATAGAGGAGAATTAGGATTTGTTTTGATCTTTGAGTTTGGTTTAGCTATGGAGCCGGAGGTAGAACCCATTGACATTGTGATTCCTATGGCAATTTGTTTTGCAAGTAACACATTCAAAATTTGAGTGAAAACAAAATATTGATTTATAAAACCTAGCTCTTTTGAATCTTGCATACATTCATAGAAGAATGGAAAGGAAAAAAATATATAAATCATAAAATGAAACAAAACATTGTTTCTGGTTTGTAAAATGTAAAACAAAAAAATGGATGAAAAAACTCAAAAAAAAGTGAGAAAAACTTACCTCTTCGCAAAAATATCCTTCAACAATCTTTGTGGCAGCCAATAAACACTTGCAAATCTGTAGGAATGGTAATGCAATCGTTTGTAGAAGCTTCAATGATCAATCTTCAACTCCTTTTGTCAATCCAACAAGCAAAAATAAGAACTTAGCCTCTTGGAATGAAAATGCTTGTTTGCAAAACAAATGAATAAAATTGATGTAGTTTAGGTGTTTAAAGTGTTTTAGAGGTCACTTTTAGGGTTCCCTTGGGTGTGGGTCAAAGTCAAATTGCAGAAATTAATTAAAAAATGCTTTTTAGGTGCCCAAACCCATGGGTTCGCCCGGGTTCTTCACCGGTGAACCAGGCCTCCGAATCACGGACCCTGGTAGAACCCATAGAGGGACCGGACCAGGACTGGTACCCAGAGTGAACCCGGACCAAGACCCTGAGTTGGAGGGCCAAACCCGGTAACATAGATCATGAACAGAAGGGATAGGGCAACAAGGAGAATGAGGCAAGACTAAGAGACACTAACTATATTGCGGGAAGAATGAAGAGAGAGCAATGGGTTAAAAACAGACAACACCTCGGTATAAATGCAGGGAAACTCGGGGATGCGTCCCCCAAAAAGCCCGACCCATTCGGACGTCCCAGTATTAGGACGGCAGGGGACCGTCCCTCTTTTCAAAATATACAGAAACATCCCCAAGACGAGGTGACTCCGCTTGACTAGAAGAGGGATGACTGTCCCCGACGCCAGGGACAGCTTGAGCCATCCTCGATCGTCCTGGACCAACCGCCCTCGATCGTCCCGGACGGCAGCCATCCCTCGAGCTTTAGCAAGTGAGAACTTAAAAAATTTCACAAAATTAAAAAAATTCAGCCCAGCCTACATGGCATGTGTGGGCCCCATGGATTTTGACTCCCTTATGAAGGAAAAAGGGCCTCTCTAACCTCATTTTATGCATTTTGTTTGTTTGAGCAACCAAGGGTTTGAGAGCAAAAGAAGTTGCAGCCATTGAAGGAGAAGGAGCAGCAGCTTGAAGGAGGAGAGGAGGTTGAAATAGTGTTGAAGGGAGTGCAAATCCACCAAAGAGGTATGCATTTCCTTTCCCTATTTTTTTCAATTTTTTGCAAAATGTGAAGCATACATTGTCGATTTTTTTTTTTTTTGCATTTTCAGTTGAAACTTGCATTCTAAAAACAAAAAAATGAGCAACAATGAGGCTGGAAGTGATAGTGAACTTGAAATGCAAACTAGAAGGCAAAGTGGTGGGGGTGGTAGTAGAACTAGAGAGCAAAGAACCCCAATCCAATGCCCTCCTTCATCAACCAATACTAAAACCATGGAAGACTATGCAAGACACCCATTAAACCCAAAAAACCCATTCCTTCGATATGTTACACCCATGGGTGAAAGACAAAAAAATTCAGGGGAGAGTAGGGTTTGGTTTTGCCATGTTTGTGCAAAGGGATTTAGGGGCAGCTACACAAGAGTTAGGTCTCATTTTTTGGGTGAGGTGGGCCATGGAGTTAAGAGTGTGTCCTTCATTGACAGATGACCTATTTTTAGAGTGCCAAAAAATTCAAATAGAGTGTGATGGTGGGGTTGAAGGTGGGTCTCCTTTCCCAAGTGCACAATCATCCATGCCTACTGCTAGTCCTTCCACGGTTGGTAGTAGTGGAGTTGTCTTAAGAGCAAAGAGGAAGGTGAGTGCCAGTGGTAGTGAAAAGGCAACCTCAGTTGAGTCCATGTTTAATAACCAAGCACGAGATAGTATTGAATCCTCCATTGCCAAATTCTTTTTTGCACATGCCATTCCATTTCATGTGGCCCGTTCCTTTTATTTCAAACAAATGGTGAGAGACATAGCCACAGTTGGTCCTTCATTCATACCCCCTGGAGATCATAAGCTACGCACCACCCTCCTAGATAAAGAGTACTCCAAAGTTAATGTGTTAATGGAGGAGATGAGGCAAACGTGGATGAGGACGAGGTGCTCTATAGTGATGGATGGGTGGACTGATTGTAGACGTCGGCCACTCATCAATGTCATAGTGACATGCCCTGCTGGTTCTTATTGTCTTAGAGCCGTAGATTGTTTGGGGAGACGTAAGGATGCAG
Source organism: Sequoiadendron giganteum (assembly GCA_007115665.2). NCBI lineage: Eukaryota > Viridiplantae > Streptophyta > Pinopsida > Cupressales > Cupressaceae > Sequoiadendron > Sequoiadendron giganteum. The sequence continues at coordinate 760,526,275 of CM021100.1, forward strand.
AATTCCAGTTTTCCATTTTGAGAGATGCCATAGAGGAGGTTGGGGCTGCAAATGTGGTTCAAGTGATCACTGATTCAACACGTGTGTGCAAATTGGCTAGGTTGATGGTGGAGGGTAAGTACATGCACATATTTTGGACTACCCCATGTTGTGTTCATGCATTGAATAATGCATTGAAAGACATAGGGAAGTTGGATTGGGTGAAGAAAATAGTGGCAGAAGCTAGAGATATTCAGATGTTTATTTGCAATCACCACATGTCACTTGCTCTCTTCAGAACATTTTCAAAGAAGGAATTTTTCAAACCTTTTGAGACAAGGTACGCCACTCACTTCATTTTGTTTCACTTTCAATTTGTATTCATAATCTGATTTTGTTTTAAATTTTTATTTTTTAATGAATCATTGAATCAATGAATGAACATTGAATGTAGATATGCCAAATACTTCATCTTGTTAGAGAGGATGGTAGAGGTGTATGAGCCTCTACAAGCGATGATGGTCAATGCAGAGTGGGCTAGATAGCCTAATGCAAATTCTACTGAAGGAAAGACCGTCAAACAAAAGATTCTCGATGACAATTGGTGGACCAATGTGAGGTAAGACATTAGATGGCTGATTTTTCATATTAAATTTCTGATTTTAATATTTTAATTTTATTGTCCAATGTTCTGTAATGTCCCCATTTTAGCCCTACGCTCTTCTTGAGGTTTTAGCCTATTTCCGGAAACTCATAGACTAAGCAGAATTGAAAATTAGGGTTTCCTATTTTTTAGGAGGTTTCAGATGCAGTTTTGAGGGCTTGCATGCATGGGTTTTTGATGCATGTTTGGTGGAGTTTTCTGGGTTTTCAGAAAGCTTCAGAATAGTGTATCATGCATTTTCATCTGATAACTTTTCCAGGCACTTACTATTTATAGTGAGTCATGTTGGCTTCCCGGTTTGTGCTCAGAAGGCATTTGGAAACACTCACTATTTATGGTAAGTCATGATTACTGCTCAGTCGATGTTCAGATAATGTTTTGCAAACTTACTATTTATAGCAGTTGCTATTTTTGGTAAGTCTATTTATAGCAGTATCCTTCTAGCAGCAGCTCAATCATCTGCAGTTCACATTTTGGGCAGTGGCTGTTCAGTTGGTTTTTTGAAGGTTTTTGAAGTTAACTTACTATTTTTGGCATTGGCTATTTTTAGTAAGTCTTTTTGTGGCAGTGTCTTCATCAGCAGTGTGGTGCAGTTCATTATCTAGATTTTGGTAATGTCTCAGTTTCCAGTTTGGTGATATTTGTCTCCTTGGACTAAGTTTTATACTTAGTTAAAATTGTGTTTTGAAGTTGTACCCCATGCCTAGCTTAATGACTTTAAGTTGTTTTTAAGTTGGGGCCATAAAGTGATACATTTAATATTTTATTAAATGTTTATTCCTCATCTAAAGTGGGACGACTTGAAGGGGTTGAATGAAGAGTTTATTGTTATATTTTAAATGGTGCCTTTTTGGAAATAGGCGTCCCTTTTGGGAAGAGGAAGAGTTTTCTTTGAGAGTTACAAATGTTTCATCTTCGCTTGGTAAAACTTATATATTGGTGCCTTGCCCTTTGTATCTCATCTTGGAAATTGAATAGTAAGGTTATGCTGCTGGTTTGAATCCAGAACCTGGCTAAGGGGAAGCTTAGTGAATTCAATCCATCCTTCGGGCCTGCAACTATGGCTTCCTAGGTGGATCATTATGGCTGTATTTCACTTTGAAATACAGATGGAGCTTCAATCGTTTGAATCGAATAGGTTGCTGATGTAAAACCTGTTTTTGCAAGTTGCTAATTTGGCTTGGCTGAAGCTATTTTCTGTTCATAGCTTCAATTTAGATTTTGGTTTCGTTCTGGGTGTTAGCCCATGCTATTCTACTATGGAGGGCGCCCCTATCTACAAGTTTGCAGATTTTATCATTGAGTTTCTGATTTTTGGGAGAAGGTCAACCCTTCCTAGAGATCGTACCTTCCTTCTTGATTGCCTTGGGAATCGTGCCAACTGTTTCTCTCTGTTTTGGGCTCGTTTTCTCAATGGAGATTGGACGCTTAGCTCTTAGCTGTTGATTGGTTGTGGTTTGAGAGCTTTCCGAGCTGAATTGAAGAAGATACGTCCAATTTGGTGAATTCTCTCTTTGCTAATCTGATTTTCTGTATTTCTTGTTTCTGATCAGATTAGTTTGAAATTGTTATAATGCTGTTTTAAGTTTCTTTCTATATCATTTTGGCATTGTAAATGTTAGAGGAAGTGATACTCTAACCATTGCTCATTTTGGGAATTCATGGTTGATACATTGTAGCTGTTTATTAATCGTTTGTAAGCTGTTTAGTAGTACTAATAGCAATTTGTTTGTTTGCTGCAATTTACTTTGTTGTTTTCCCCCCACGTAATAAAGTGGTTGTGTGGATTGTATATCCCCCACAATTTAAGTGGAAGTGAGGTTAATTGGCTGGGTTGCCGCCTTTAAATGTTTGTAATAATCACACCCACAAAATAAGTGGAGTATTCCCACCGCTTGTGGATGCTTGCATCAGCAGAAGAAGTTGTATTTCAGTTTAATATCTAGCAGTCCACTATATGTTAGCACCTCGCCTTGCAAAAGGATCATGCGTGCACATTCTTGGTGTTGAGTTTAGCTCTCTATTTTTCAGTTGTTAATCAAGTTATTAGATCCTAGGGATCCTCTGACCATATGCTCGCCCCTCCTCCTTAAATGGTTTTAGGGCGCATTCTTGGTTAGAGTTGTTTCAGCTGTGTTTTGGTTTAGAGCTAATCCTTAACGGGTGCATGATTTGCATTGTTGTGATTGAAAAATTGAAGGCAAAAATTAAGGGGTATATTTCATGTTCCAACTTTTGAAGTTTCTAACATGTCAATTAACTTGTCAACTAATTATTTTGAACTTTTTGTTTGCATTTTGTAGATATATTTGCTCCTTCATCTCCCCTATTGTAGATGTCATCAGATATGCTGATACAGACTCTCCTAGTCTTGGAAAGATTTATGAGACATTTGACAGTATGCTTGGGAAGATCAAGCAAGTTATTTCGGCAAAGGACCCCACTTTGGATTTATATGAGCAATACATTGGGCCCATTGTGATGTGAAGGTGGAATATAATGAACACCCCGCTTCACATGGATGCCTTTGCTCTAAATCGAAAATGGTATGCACCAAGGCTTGGTAGGGTGCCTCCATGTGATGATAGTGAGGTTTTAGATGGGTTCACATGGGCCATTGAAAAGATTTATCCAGCAGAGCAGGCTTCAGTAGTTCGGTCACAATTCCTAGACTTTGCAAATCTTACTAGCCTAAACTTGAGTAAACCACATGCGAGGTTGGATAGAGATATATTAGCTCAATCGAACCCTATTGGATGGTGGACCTATCATGGGAGGGATACACCGCAGTTGAAGACACTTGCTATTCGCCTTCTTGCACAGGTTGCTAGTTCCTCCCTTGCAGAGAGGAATTGGTCCACTTATAGCTTTATCCACTCTCTCAAGAGGAATAGACTTACCTCTAGACGAGCAGAGAAGCTAGTGGCCGTTCATAGTGCTCTTCGGCTTCAGGATCGACAAACTCTAGCTCTACGGTGCGATATTGATCCCGAGGACATGGCCCAGGTAGACGAGGAGGAGACAGCTGAGGGTTTGGTTGGAGTTCCGTTGGTTGAGGAGGAGCATCACAGTGGCAGTGACTCAAAGGATGACTCTGATTTTGATGCAATTATGAGGGATGATTAGGGGCAGCAGTGCTCTTTGACTTTGTTTATTTTGTATTCATTACTGACATTGTATTTTGATTTTCATAGCAAACTTTAAAACTATATGGCAGCAATGTAGCCTTTGGGCATTGTAATGTCCCTTACCCGGACTTGCCCTAAAATCCATTTGTCTGCCATAGAATTTGCTTTGTTGATTAGGTTTAGGGTTTCTTCTTTCCAAAAGAATGTCCTTTTAATACCATAACCCTAGATTGGAATCTATATTCATCACATTAACAACATACTTGTTAGTATTAATATATAGACATCCAAAATTAGACATAATCATAAATACAGATTGACAAACATAAGAAGAGTCACTCAACCCATCAGGAGAGGAGAATCCCTAAGGGACTACGGTCTACCACCTTCCAATGCCCAACCTGTATCTCGGGCCTGTGGGGCAGAATGCCAAGGTGGGACCCTCACCCCTCTATGACCCAACCCTTGCAATGGGCCTATGGGGCAGACTGCCCAACCCTTGTTATGGGCTTGTGGGGTAAACCTGCCCAACTCATGGGCCTGTGGGGCAGACTGCCCAACCCTTGCTTTGGGCCTGTGGGGCGGAACTTGGGTGAGGTTTTTAGACCAACCACTTAAGTTATGACTCAGCTCTCCTGGCGGGATTACAAACACAATTCAGACAATCGATATGCAGTCATTAGTACTTCATTTGTATTTGCACATATTATACAATAAGAGTATTTAATATGATCAAATAGTTCCTTGAATCCTAATATGAAGGTATATCAGAATACAAAACTAAACTAAGCAATATTCATGTTTACATGTTCATTATGTTTATTTGCAATTCATCATTTCTTGTAAGTCCAATATTAGTAGAAATCAAATACAAATGCAAATTAATCATCATTAAAGCCATATCTATAAAAGATAAACCCTTTGGCCTTTGATCAGTCAAGGACTACATAGTCTGCCTAAGTTCAATGCCAATTTCCATTATAGTGAATCTATTTCTAGATTCGATATCAAGAAGGCATGGTTCCAACACATCGGAGGGGACGGTGCGCATTCCAATGAATAAAGCATATCAATTATTTTTAATAATACATAGATCGGTTGGGCATACAAGGTTCATGCAACATTGTTATGTTAGATTGAGGACAACTAAATATTAAAGCTAAGTGAGTAGTCTCACCTAATCGGCTATGTCTTCCCATGACTCTTTATTCCTTAATTGCCTTCCTTCAACCAGGATGAGGACAATTCATAAATATACACAATCTACTTATGTTTATATTAAAGAGTCATCATTACTTATAAGACTTAATAATTGCTGCAAGTATCATTATTGTCCAATTGTAAATAATATCTATATATATATTTTATATAAATATATATATACCATGATTTCTAATTGATTTCAATTTACAATAATTTCTTCGCATGAATATGTATTATTATATTATTATATTTAAATTATTTAAACTTACAGCTCAAATATATTCTTGACAATATATTTATTCTTCTCTCTTATCTGCTGCTTTCCCAATTTTATAGCTGAATATTATATTGATTCCCTCAATGGTTATTTAATTCATAAAATACCACCTTATTGTTATCTACAAAAGCCTTTCTCAAATTTCCCATCCATTAGAGTATGTTTAGATATTCTTTCTTTAGTCATCCCGTCCTTTCTTATTCTCCTCATCGATTCCCTTTTATTTCTTAAATCTGTTTGTTTTTATACTTTCAAAGCTGAGTGAAAGGATGCGTCCTTTTGTAAAATGATATCCTTTTAATATTTTCTAGCCTTTCCACAAGGGACATAACCCTTAGTCTAACCGTTGTTTTTTGACCAACCTAACCGATGCCTTTGCTGATTTATTTAGTTTAGCCTTTGTTTGTTTATTTTTGGAGGCACCGATTCTTAAGGTTTAATTTATATCTTTATTAAAAATGGTTTCCAAGGTTTCTAAACATTTGTGATGACATTATAATATATATTTATTATTTAAGAATGTTTATGTAGATATTATAATTTCATACTTAGCATGAACATTATAATATTTAATATTTGTTTATGATATTTTATATTTTAAGTTTGTATATTTAGTATGATTTTATATCTTATTATTGTATTATGTCATAGTTATGATAGGTATTATCATATGTTATTCTATAATATTTATATCACAATTATAATACTTATCTATGATTATCATGATTACGAGGATAATGGTTAAATGGTAATTATATTTATAATTATAGTATTGAAGTTTAAATGGCAATTACTTATATCTATATTTTGGTATTTATTCAATTTTGGTTAATTGTTTTTTCCATATCTCAAATTCAACTTTACGATTTCGGGGACATGACAGGCATTTTGATATAAGTTTATAAATTATAACTTGGAGGTTGTTTCATGATTCGTTTATGTTAATTTTGAATGCGTATTGAGTATTGGCATAATGTTGAACACAAATGTTATATGTTAATGTTCTATAATGTGTATTATGCATGCCTTATCCATGTTATCATATGAATATTTTAAATTTCCCTATATTTTTATATAGCCGTCCCCTATCGTCCCTAATTTTGGCCTCACAAATCAGAAACTTGGGGACTCGTCCCCCCGTCCCCTGCCGTCCCCGTCCCGGAAACTTGGGGTAACCTTGTATAAATGCAATCCAAATAAATCCTAAGGTAATATCAAAAAAGACAAAAGGCACCTTTTTAACCAAATTAGATTGCCACTTTGCTTTCTAGAATGGTGGAAACAAAACAAAACCCGCCAAAAATACAAGCCTCTCAAACAAGTAGCCACCCTAGAAAGCATGAAAAGCATGGAGGCAACAACACAAGGGTGGGTGAGAAGGGCTTGCAGAATTGAGAAAGCAAAAGAAAGGGGAGATAACAAAAGGTCAGGATAGCAATGAGAAAACACTCCTAAAGAAATCATAAAAGTGCTAGGAAAAGGGGTAATAGGATGAAATGCAAGAGATGGAAGAAAAACAAATATATTTTTAGCCATAAATGTTCAAGGAAGACATCACAAGAAAGGTATAGGGAGAGAACAAGTTCAAGAGAAAAAATTGGTCCTTACACCCCAACCACTAACTCCTATAAAGTGACACACAATTCTCCAATATTTAAGAAAATAGTTACTTCTCCAAGTTGAGGAGCAATTTCATAGGATACATGAATGATGAAGGTTAACTTGACAATGATTTCCTCCATAGCTTTGCTACTAATTGTCACATGCTCAATATGGCAAACAAGAACTTCTCCAAACCCAAAAACCTTACTATTCAAAAATATGATATCAAGGTTAGCCAACCAATATGCTACCTTATTCCCTACTTTTAAGATATGCATGATGACAATTTATTGAAAAAATGTTCAAGTCACAAGCCTTCTAAACTGTAAGGTAGGGGGACCAACAACACCAAGGCTCCAGGTCACGGATAGCCGAGAGTGGAGGGCTGCCCTAACTTACCTCAAGCTAAGCGGGTGTTTAGGTCAAGGATAAAGAATGAAGAGCACTCTCAAGTGCTTCTGTCACTCTATTGATTCGAATACTTGGGTGAGATTAGACGAGACAGTTTTTGGAATCCAAACTGCACCTTAGACAACTCTTTGTCCGAGGACAGCAGCATGGGTTAAGGACGATAGCGTGGCGCGTTGGTGTCTCTTTGGGGCGCTGGCTTCTGTACAGCTAGAAAGTGGAAAAGTACAATCCCGTCTATCGAAAAACCTACTTGCAGTCTAACTAATAAAGTTTAACAAAATGAATAGAATAATGAAGTACAATAAATGACTATAGAAATGATAGAGGAGATAGAGAGAATGAAGGTGACAAGGATCAACTCACTGAAAGTCCAGCTCGCCAATGAAGCTCCACACACACGTACACCTACACACAGCCAATAGAGGAAAAATGTTGGGGCTATATAGGGGTTTGCCTCAGTCAAAACCCCACTTTGGTGTTTCCACCTCCATGAATAGCCAAGAAAGCCACGAGATAATAAATGCGATAAAGGAAATAATGGGAAGGAATACCGAGCAATCACAATGACATTATGCTACATAAATCAAGAAGCGATATCACCTTATAAATCGAGGTGCCCTCAAGCACGTAGAGGAGGATGCAAGCTTGGTAAGGTCTACACTGCCGCAACAATGAAGAAGCAGTCCCTCGAGACACCAAGTCACAACTCCAAGGGTGGAAAAAATGCAGCAAGATGGATGGAATTGCTCAAGGAAAATGCTGTGAATTGCTAAGAGAATGAAGTCGAATGCTCAAGAGATTGTAGAAGTATGAATGTGAAATGGATGCATTTGAAGATCAAAATGGGAGGGAAAGAACAGTTTTTGGGCCGACTAGTCGACATAGAGGCGTTACACTTCTTGCCCAATGGAGAACGTAATGTCCCTACAGACTCTAGGGGTAGGAATTTGTAAGGGACGGTAGCGCGCCGTGCTTGCGTCCCCGACAAAAATTCCCCACCGACACAAAAGACAAGCGCTAAGTGGATGCGAGGCAGATGGGTGATGTGGAATTTCGTAGTTGGGTTTGATTTTCTAAGGTGGAGGGATGCAAAAAGGGAATCTACACAAGGGGTGCAAATTTGCTCCTATACATTTTGTCCCCACTTTAGCGAGCATGAGTGTTAATGAATGTTCAGTAAAGTAGATCTAAGAGTTTAGAAATGTATACCTAAACCGTCGAGGAAGCAGACTGCAATCTGGCGAGCTCGAAAGTGCAGGGCAGACAAATAACTCCACAGGTACTCTCTCCTGAGGAGGTTCGAACAAAAGGACTCTGTAGCTCCTTGGAACTATAGAGTTGAACAAAGTACACCGAAGGTCTACAAACTAACAGTGGACAAATATCGTAGGATGTAAGCGCTTCACAGGCCCTTAGACCTGCAAAGAAGGCGCTCCCCAGGTACTCTCTCTTGGAGGAAGCTCAACGTAGGGGAACTCCGTAGAGTCTGACTGGAAAGCAGCTTCATAGGCGCACCTGCAAAGAAACATGTTAATCCACAGATAGAACATGTTAGAAAACAAAGAGCAGCCATGCAGGCAAACAAGTAGATAGTCATGCAGATAGTCGAAAAATTGAAGGAAGAGCTTTCAAAGGGGTTCCTCGGGAACCCATCAAAAGAAAAGGGGTCCACTCAAGGGACGTGTTGTTTGAAAGTGAGCATTTTTCGCAAATGGATTCAACATCAAGGAATCCTTTCGAAAGATGTCCACTTCATCAAGGAATTCGAAAGGAAGAAGGTGCCCCCTCACGAGGGGAAGGTTGAGGCTTTTCCCGTAGGAAAAGTTGCTCCCTCGAAGGAAAGTTTTTTAAGTTCTTTCGTTGTGAACCCATGACGAAGGAAACATGTTCCGCTAGGGGTCCTTGTTGAGAACGCAATTTTTGAAAAATGTTTTAAAAATATTTTTGAGAAAAGATTCGTTGGCCACCGAATGCGTTTTCTGAAAATTAAAGTTGACATGATAGCCCCCCCTTAGGATAGTGTGTGTTGGACGCAAAGGCACGTGATATTCTAAGGAGAGAAAAGCAAGAACGAAAAAGTGATGTTGTAGCTTGCGGGACAGAGCGAGATGTCACCGTGGTAGTGTTGTAGCACACACAAGGGACAACACATAAGCACCACAACATCACAAAGCAAGCACAAAAGATAAGAGAACAACAATGTTAAGAAAAACATCACGAACAAGGGACACAGGGGCGATCTGATATTTTGGGGTCAGAGCTGCTCATAAATATATATAAGTATAATAATAGTATATTAATGAACTGTCATCAATCCCCTACTATATCAAACCATATGAAGAATGCACGAGAAGACAAAATAAAAATAAAAAATTGGGTCAACATGGAAGGAAAGCCTAAACGCCCCCAACACTGCATCGTCCCCAATTGTCGAAAATCAATACACATAACTAAGGAAGAATGATGCCACAAATAGAGGAAATTTTACGACACATAATCACTCCTGTATCCAAGCACCTATGAGGGTGACAAGGGTTATCCAAGAAGACTTAATGCAAGCATGGGGGAACACAAACACACACACACACACACTACACTACACTACAGATAAAGAAGAGGCGCCCCCCTAACACTCATCAACCAAGAGGTCATCGGCCTCCCAATCTAGATCATTATACGGGGAAGGCGGACGAGCTTGCAAAGGCGGAATATCATGGGGGGAACCCTCCAACCCCCCCACAACAAGGGCCAAGGAAGAAGGCCCTGCAAGGTCTTCTCTACTTGGTTCTTGTGGGATAAAGGTCACCGACTTTGTGAAGATCGTTGAAAGGGTTGGGACCTCGTCTAAAGAGTTAAACATGCACTTCACAGAAGTGCCATGTGTTGCCTCAATGGACGAGGGAGGCAGTGCCCAAGATTCTTCTGTCACTAGGACGGTACATGCTAATGCAGTTTCACCCTCCAAAGAAGGTGTACTCTTTCGGTCCCCATTGCTAGCGGGGCCATCCTCCATCTTTCGGTTCGTCGAAGGATGCGAGATCCCCACGGACGAGGCAAAAGGCGCGGAGGAGGAGAAAACCGTGGTGGACACCATCGAGGTGTTCGGCATGTCCGCGAGCTTCGAGAATTGCGGGATGTCTGGAAGGGACATTAGGAGAGGCAGCTCGATCGAAGGAGCAATATACACCTGTACCTTTTTAGGGTTAGGGGTGTTTACGCTCACAACAAGAGCCGAAAGCAGCACTGGGGTTGATTGAATTGAAGCAGAGGGGACGAGAGAGGAGGACATAGCAGTAGCCCTTGAAATAGGGGTGGTTGACTCCTCTTCCTTCCTTTGCGAAGCGGCCTGCTCAACAACCATAGCTTTTCATCGACGCTTGCGCTCACGTGCAAGGCGGTTCCTGTGACTCCGAGAGCTAGAGGCTGAGAATTGAGATGGAACAAAAGGCTCTTGCTTTGCCATCGAAATGTCCATCATGGTCGTTTCTAGCGGAGGGAGACTCCTGGACGAGAGCAGGAGGGAGAGATTGAGAAGAGGTTGGAGCAACAGCGGGGGGAGTCGGCTCTAACGTCTCAGCGGTGGGCCTCTTCCCATTCACTACCTTGAGAGCAAGAGCGATAGGAGGCTGTGGAAGCTGAGACATAAAAGACTCCTCGCGGGGACCTTTTCTCTTACCATAAAGGTACGGCCAAGGTCCAAGAAGTAAGGTAGGAAGGTCGGATATCCGAATCTTGGCCTTATGCCAAGCGAGTACTATTGGACTTCTTATGTGGAAACTAGGAATAGTCATCCAAAACTCCTCTTCAGGAAGGGAGGCAGAAGTGGTGCCCTATGGACAGGTAGGCTTCTTCTTTCCCTTCCGAGAGGAGGCAGCTTGCTACTGCGCTACTGGAGGGGTCACTTTCGACTATCCTTTGCCCTCGGTTTTATACTTTACATAATATCGGTAAAGTAGGTTCATTCTAGGAGGGAGTGGACCGACCGGTGCGGGCCAAAAATGATCCAACAAATAGCTACCACACGCGACCGACAGTTTATAGCCAGTGTCGTGGATTACATGCACTGTACCCTTCTAGATGAACTTTAGACATTTATGCACTACCGAGGGAATTGCGTTCATAGTGACCAACCAGGGGATACCCAGTTTCACCCTGAAGAGTTTAGACCCCGAGATTATCTCAAAGAGTAAATTCATTGATTTTGGTCCAACTAAAATGGACAAGGTGATGCAACCAAGGGGAGGTACAGAAAATCCGTTGTGTGTACGGATGGTACTCTCAGATTCGTCATACCCATCTTTGTGCAAGAAATTGATCAGCATAATCTCCTCAATTATGACATTCACCCGACAAGTGGGGTCAACAAGAACACCTGTCACAGTGTTTCCATTGATTCGTGCGGGGATGTATAAGGGAGATGGTTGTCTATTATAACCCATTGACAAGTCCTGCGAGGTGAAAGTTATACCAGGAGAAATGCTTGCAGGTTGCATGGATGGGATGGGCAGATGTAAAAAGGAGGCCATCGGGTACACTAGACAAAACTTTCACAGAGCCCCCAAAGGTATTGCAATTAGATAGTGACCCAACTAAGGTTTCGTTCCGCAATGCCTACGGAACCTTCCAACTACGCCACTAGGGGTTGCAGGTTGGGTTGCAAGGCAAAATGCCTTACAACACTCACAACCACAACGCTCCTAGGATACGAGGAAAGTGCCTTTCAACATCGCTAAACGGAACCAAAATGGTTCATGTCGGGTTCACCAAAATGTAAGGTAGGGGGACCAACCACACCAAGGCTCCAAGTCACGGAGAGCCGAGAGCGGAGGGCTGCTCTAACTTACCTCAAACTAAGCGGGTGTTTAGGTCAAGGATAGAGAATCAAGAGCACTCTCAAGTGCTTCTGTCACTCTACTGATCTGAATACTTGGGTGAGACGATTTCTGGAATTTGAACCGCACCTCAGACGACTCTTTGTTCGAGGATAGCAACGCGGGTTAAGGATGACAACGCTGCGTGTTGGCGTCTCTCTAGGGTGCTGGCGTTTGTCCGGCCAGAAAGTGGAAAAGTACATTCCTGACTATCGAAAACCTACTTGCAATCTAGCTAATAAAGTTGAACAAAATGAATAGAATAATTGAAAGTACAGCTCACCAGCAAGCTCCACGCACACGTACACCTACACACAGCCAAGAGAGAAAAAATGTTGGGGCTATATAGGGGTTTGCCTCAGTCAAACCCTTGCTTTGGTATTTCCACCTCCACAAACAGTTAGGAAAGCCACGAGATAGAAAATGCGATAAAGAAATAACTGGAAGGAATACCGAACAATCACAACAACGTTATGCTACATAAATCAAGAAGCAATATCACCTTCTCAATCGAGGTGCCCTCAAGCACGTAGAGGAGGATGCAAGCTTGGTAAGGTCTACACTGCCGCAACAACGAAGAAGCAGTCCCTCGGGACACCAAGTCACAACTCCAATGGTGGCAAAAGTGCAGCAAGATGGATGGAATTGCTCAAGGAAAATGCTGTGAATTGCTAAGAGAATGAAGTCGAATGCTCAAGAGATCGTAGAAGTATGAATGAATGTGAAATGGATGCATTTGAAGATCAAAATGGGAGGGAAGGAGCCGTTTTCGGGCTGGTTGGTCGACACAGAGGCGTTATGCTTCATGCCCAATGGAGAATGTAATGTCCTTGCGGACTCCAAGGGCAAGATTCTGTTAGGGACGACAGTGCACCGCTTAGACGTTCGCGCGCCATGCTTGCGTCCTCGATAAAAATCTCCTCACCGACACAAAAGACAAGCGCCAAGTGGATGCGAGGTAGATGGATGATGTGGAATTTCACAGTCGGGTTTGATTTTCTAAGGTGGAGGGATGCAGAAGGGGAATTTACACAGGGGGTGCAAATTCGCTTCTATACATAAACAAAATTGCTCAAACATCAATTAACATTTGCTCTTGGAAATCCCTTCTATCATGATTTTGGAATCCCCTTCCACTATAAATTTGTCAATTGAATTATTCAACATAGAGGCTTAATCAAATTTCATATTGATCCGATCACTTGAGGAGGAACACAATTAACTTCTTTAATGTACTCTTTTTGTTTCACCTATATAGATTCCACCCTTTTTCTAATCACTAGACAATAAAGTAAGGTTTTTGTTAGGCTTGATTCAACGTGAGGGGTGTATGGGGTTTTGTCCCTAGTCTTGTGCTAATTGGTGACCCTTTGCACCTTCCTATCACTTAAGCGTGGGAGGACCCAATAGCTCTCTTGAGGTGTAGCATCTCCATGAGGTTCTAGAGAGTCACTTTCTTGAGCATATGAAAGGGAAAGAATCTCTCACAAAAGCTTCATTACTAGTATGGTAGGTTACGTGAGACTATCATAGTTAGTCATCTTGAAGAATTATCAGCAAAGACTTGTTCACTCATTCATTCCTAATGATAGTCATAGATACAATAACTCATAACAAGGGCTCTCATTATATTCATCTTCAAAGTAAGACACACACACAAAGAGTATTAGAAGGTTTTGTGGACATCTATGCATAAACATACTTGACCTGTTCTAGAATATCATACTGTTACTCTTCTTATCGAACTATATTGCATCTTTCCTCATCTTGCAAGTTTCTCCTCTTCTCAATTTTTCTACTTTACACTCGTGGCCTTATATAACCTTTCGATCTTAATTTACATGGACAAGATTTGTTTAGGAAAAATGGCTATGATTGAGTTGTTGAACATTTGGGTGGGAGTGCTCCTGGCACGAGATCCAGTCATCTTATCACATGGCTTGCATGTTTTCAACTCATCATTGGCTGAGCGCAAATCTTTCTCTTTGCTCACCTCTGCAACTTGCCTTCCTTAGGATTGCACAAAGCTTGATGCTTGTTCTTCCTTGGCCGTGTGTTGCTTCCTTCTATACCTAGGCTAACATAATTGGAACTCTTTTTCCTTCTATACCAAGCGTGGCATCATGATGCTTCTCCCATTGATATTCACCCTACATGGTGATCTTTACTTCGTCAACATTTTTGAGCAACATTTCTTTGGACTAAAGATCTTGTTTGTCCCCAAACAAGTTGATGTCTCTTTTGGTAAGGTGAGAGTATGTTTTCCTTCTTGGTCACATTCCCTTGGGATTCTCATATGCACTTTGAAACACCACTTCTCCTTTGTCTACACATGGGAAACTTTTTCTTATCTACAATTCTCCCATTTCCCCATGCATGTAAAAAATTATCCTCCATAGGCATGATCACTTGACAAGTTCTCCAGTAAAAGACTATCTAACAGGGTATAATTAAGAGGACTAGAGATACAACATCTTTCTTGTTGCCAATGGGCAAGGTGGAACTTCTTGTCGACTTTTGGGTTAGGTAATTTCATTAGTAGGAGTTCCATTGACCTTCAATCTTTACTATAAAACTCGAATGCTAAAGGGAAGCAAGGTATGCAACATTTCCTACACTAGTCTAAGTAGAAACATATATGAACATAAAATAAACAATATACTATAACACAAGGTATACGTGGGGAAAACCCTTTCGGGAGAAAAACTCCACACTCCAAAAACAGTCCAATGTATTATGAAGTAAACTAGTGGATTATATATCACTTGTAGAGCAAGCCTTCATGTGGAGTATCACTAACATACAAATCTAGAGTGATTCTTGCAGCATAATGGTACCTACAAATCAACCATACAAAGTACAACTTCAAGCATCAATAAATAGACGAAGGACAAACTGAAAACCATGAATGGTTTGGAAAAACCATTTACAAACCCATGAGGTATGGCACCCAAATACATGGGTTTAAATTCCAATAGTCCTCCTTGGTCTTGGTCCTCTTGACTATTTTTGGCATATTCCTTACATCTCTTAAATTGTCATAATCTATCATATTTGACAACCAAACTTGGGCTCCCAAATTTTTCCTCACTTAAACATTCAAAATATGCTCCATGACATGTGCCCGTACTTATAATGCCGATCAAGATTCCAATGTAACCTCCCTCTTACATGCTCTCACATGTCATAGAATCTGCTATATATAACTCCCTTCATGATGACCTTACACACACCACAAGATGCTGGCACATGGCCAAACTATGCCACTCCAAAGTGGGATGCTTGCTTCCTCGTGTAGGCCTAAATACCACTAAAGATGTGTTGGCATTTCAATTAGCACCTTTGGAGTGCGTATTGGAAGCGGATAGCTATGCACAAATAAACTGCTCTTCAAATTAGGAGAGGAGGCTCCCTCTTTTGCTGATATTGTGTAAAAAGAAATGTAAACTAAGTTCCTATCTTTTTAACTCAGTTGAGAGCACAAGGTTTATAAAACTCTATGCATTGCAGCTGAGGTTTTCTCTGGTTTCGTAATCTCAACTACAACTAGGCCTATTTTATAATGCCTCTTATCTCCTCAAGTAAATTCAAAGCGAGAGGATTTAAAGGTAACAGGGAATGATTTGGACAAATTTTTTCTCAGAATGCTTCCGAAGGTTCATTGCTCTTTCAGATTTACGCTGAAATGAAGTTTGTGCAAGTAAAACATCAAACGATAAGCTAGATCTTAGGATTCCCTCGAAGGCTCATTGCTCTTTCGAGGTGTAGGCTAAAATGAAGATTATTTAAAAACAACATCAAACAATAAGCTAAATATCAGGATTCCCTTGAAGGCTCATTGCTCTTTTCAAGGTGTAGGCTGAAATATAGATTATAAGAAACAACAAATATTGATAGAACTTTAAACTTTGAATCAAAGGCTCATTGCTCTTTTGATTTATTTTCTCAAACTCAATCAACGATTACACTTTTGGGACAAAAAATGGTATGAAAGAGGACAATCATACAAGATACGATCAACCAAATAACACTTGACAAAGATTGAACACAAGTACATGAACAACAAGAAAGTAAGCAAAATGGCTTAGCCTTTCATTATCACAAGTATGGTTCAGGAACATATACTAAGTAACAAAGTTGAAGGCTCTCGAGCTCAACGTTTTGCTACAGTGAAGTATAGTTAAAAAATAATGAGCAAAGGTTGCTCTTATTTATAGACACTCAAAGGAGTAGGGAACCCTAAAATCTCCTTGAGTTAACATTCAGTTCTTGCCAATCTTCAAGATTTATTCCTATGTCTAAATAAAGGTAACTAATTGTTAACTGGAAAAACTACTTCAGTTAACTGATTCTAAAACTAAAACTAACTCCAACTATACAAAGGTGTCTCCAAAAATAGACATGCATGAAAGGTGGGACGGTGAGTTAACTTGGAAAAGCCATCAAGTTTAACTGCTGTTTTAAATGCTATCTTTGGAAGAGGTAGGATGTCCCAATTGGTAGTTCATTGGTTGTCATCTCGAAGTTTACTGCTTGTCAGCAATTTGAGCAATCCTGGAAATATCTGTACACTTCAACTGGCAGTTCACTGATTGGTAACTTTGGCGGCTCTGTAATTGGAGTGATGACCTATGTTTCTTCTGTAGCTTTATGCTGATGCTTTTCTTGATTTTTCTCAATGGAAGAGTGTTGCACGATGAAACCGCAAAGTTTGACTGTGAACACTCTAGCTGTCAGAAATGCTCATGAACTTGTTGCACACCCAAAGTTTCAACGGTATTCAACCCTCTAAACTAGCCTTGAAAGGCTATAAGATATACGAGGTATGAAACCATATGGAATTCGTGGACTTTGAATGTCTACGCCTATCAAATTGTCCAAATCAACCACCAAATAGATTCACTTGATGTAAGCCGGTGTCAAGTGTTCTTACGAAATCATGAATCAAGACTGTTTTGGTCTTGAATTTGACTTGAGAGAACTACATATTGAAAATTTGGAAGAATGACTGTGCACTCAACTATACTTGAACAACTTTTTCGCAGAGGCTAAAAATAGCTTCCTTGAGAGGCAATTTTTACAAAAAGAATTGAGATGTGGGTTTTGTTGAGAATATCTTTTTGAATGAACCCAGAACGTTAGATTTTCAAAAAGATGACTTTTTCTTGGACATGCAATGACCTCTCAGAAGCAGAAGTTGTAGAAGCTATTTTTTTCAAAAAATTCTAACACATGGATTTTGTAGACGCCTCTATGCCAAGCAAACCCAGAATGTCGATTTTTGGAAAAGGTGACTTTTGCAGAAACCCTAAAAAATGGGGGCAGTGGGGCAATTTTCCGAAAAAATGTGGCACATGGGTTTTGTGGCCAATGCTATGCTGAATGAAACCAGAAGGTCAGATCTGTGAGAAAATGGAGTTTGCTCGAGCATGAAAGAAAACCTAAGAAAAGTAGAAGAATTTGGGGGAAAAAGCTAGAGATATGAACTGTTACCTTTGAAAAATGACGCCTTGAGATATGAAGTCTTGAAAAACGTCCTTCTGTGCAACTTGTTCTTGAAAATATGAAGAACGTTGAAAACCTTCGTCGTTTGATCCTTCAAATGCCGTAAAGAATGAAATTCTATGTTTGGCGTTTGAAGTCAACTTGCAGAAATAATGAGAAAGGACGCCTAGATGCTTGATAAATATCATTTGGAGGTGGAAGCATCAGTTATGGCATCCAAACCCTGATTGAAGAGTTATCTGGCATGATTGGCAGTTAACTGGAAGCATTCCCCAAATTTTGGGGCGTTTTGAGGAAGAGAAAGTCTTCAAAATCTGTAACTAGGAGTTGGCTTTGGACGCCACCTTGCCAGTGTTAGGATATTTTTGAAGGTTTTCAAAATTTCTTTGATAAATTGCCTCCGTTTGACTCTTGATTCTGGACGCCAGATTGATCTTGAGGTTGGGCTAACAAATTCACTGTAGAGTTGGATCAACTTTGAAGAGATGTTACTAGAGGTTGCAAACCTTGAAAATGACTTCAGGTGGCTTGAATTCTTGGGCGCCTTTTCCTAGAAGGGTGCTTTTTCTCATCAGTGTTAACCAATTTTCAGATGGTTTTCAATTTCTTGAATTTGACCTCTCGTGTTTCAATCTGCAATTGTCAGTGATTGACAATTCCTGTCGACTGGATGTTGAGTTCATTGCGGAGCCGAAAAGGATGATTGGTTTCACAAGCTTAGAAAATTGTTTTAAGAGGTTCAAATTCCTAGGTACCCCTGGCCTGCAGGGGTGCATTTGTGCTTTTGAGACATAATATTCATTTTTGTTTTCTTGATGAAAACACCTGATTTTGACCTTTGTTTCTGGATGTTTGATTGCTATGATGAACTTGCTGATGGAATCATTGCAAAGCACGACATAATTTGAGGAGTTGGTGGAGGTCATGAAGCCTGAAAGTTGAAACTAAGGCCTGAAAATTCTAGGTGCCCCTGGCTTGCATGGGTGCATTTTTGCTCTATACTTAGGTCAATTTTTCACTTTTTTCAACTTTCTTGACTTACTACAACATTTCCCGCTTGATCTTCGTTTGCGAGCGTTTGATAGGTCCCGTGGATTGGCTGTTGGATTCATCGTGAAGCTGGAAGGATTTTGAGCAGATGCCTTGGAGAAGACATTTGCAAAAAAAACTTCATCTGGTTGCTCAAAATGTTGGGCGCCCCCAGCCTACAGGGGTGCAGTTCCCTTGATTGACTTCAATCTATCCTCTTTTTCCTTCGTTTGCCGGTGTTTGATGAATCTGGTGAACTTGCTTTATGATTCATTAAAAAGCTAGCAGAATTCTGAAGAAGACGATTGGTTTTGCAATTCTTAACAATTGCAATTGGCCTCTTGAATTCATGGGTCCCTTGGCCAACAGGGGTGCTTTGGGTTGAGTGTTATCAATTTTTTGATGATTTTACTCTCCTTGCACTTTGCGTTCACCATCTTGTTTGACTAGGTTGATCACCGTTGTCGACGACGCGATCGCATTCACCGTTGTGATCGCTTTCACCATCCTCATGCACAAACAATTGAAAAATTTGACCAAGGCATTGACTATCAAGGCATCTTCCAGACTTACAATATTTTAGCAAATTTCAACTTTTGAAATTCCCGTCTGTCGTGAAGCATCTTTTGCCATATATTTGTTTATGCAACATTTGAAGCTTAGATCTTGATACCTAGTACTGGCCATCTATCGTTGATGATTTTGGAGGTACTATCTTTTCTCCTGAAAAAGTGAAATAGACCCACCAAAGTAAAATTGACTCTTTTGCGATTCTAACTTGACCAGTGTGATTGTGAAGTGAAATTGACCTATCAAAATCATTTTGTCATTTCTGGAAAGGTCCTATTTTTTAGGGTTTTCCTAAAAATAGGGGTTGAAACCCTAATTTTCAAAATTTGCAAGTATCCTTTTGACAATAAATCCACAAAAAGCCCATGCTTGGTTTGACCTAGAATTGACTTTTGACAAAAATTTTACAAGATTTAGACCATTTTTATCAAAATGCCTTATTGAAGCAAAAAAATTATTTTGGGTACAACAAGATGAATTCCATTTCATCTCCAAGTGGGATGCCAATTCTCCCACAAGAAGACAAAAGACACAAAAGACGAAATAGTGAGTGCATACAAAAGTATAAAATTGAACATTAGGAATGCAAGGTTGAGACACCTTTTCCCAACATTCTCCCACTTGTTGAACACCTTGCAAAGGCAGAAAGGAAACTCACCAACATTGAAATCTAATCGCTAAGGGCTGAGAGGCCTATAATTCACTACACCACTTGAACTTCTTTGTGATCACAAGCTTTGTTAGAGAATCCACAACATTCGTTAAAGTGTCAACCTTCTCCAACATCACCATCCCATCCTCTACCATGCTACAAACAAAATGGTGCTAGACATCAATATGTTTTGTCTTGGCATGGAAAGTCGGATTCTTTGCTTGACATATGGCACTTTATCACATAGAATTGCAATAGCCCTTGCATCTAAACTAACATCAAAAAACAATCTACTGGCTCGTTAAGTTGGCCCAAATGGAACAACAATTGGACAAACGATATTAGTCTACTTTAACAAGGCAACAAAGTTTTCTGCGGTAAGTTGACCTTTAAGGACAATATTTTAATGTTTTCCGACCCTTCACATACATACAACTGGTTCTTTGATAATATTTGACAATAGGTTGATCCTTAAAATAAAAATTTGATAGTTGGTTGATCGATGGAAAAAATCTCCTTTGATCTGATAGAGTGATTCTCCTTTTGACAATGGTTATTTGATAACAACAATTCTACTTCCTTCTTCATTGGACTGGTTTAGCATACCATCTCCTAAGGCTTCTTTACTCTAATGTTAAATCTTGGAGGAATGAATGCACTCAATTTGTGAGAATTGGATGGTACACACTTCAATGAGTGTATGTATTTATTATTGAATGGGGAAGTTACATGTGGGTTGTAACTTAATTGTAGTTTACTTTGTAGACATAACTAATGTGGTTTTATGACATCATTAACATAAGCAATAAATGCTTGTTTATAAAGTATAGTCTAACATTATGTGGTATCTAGTAGACTGTCTAGGATTCTTCAAAAATTGGGTATGACCCTACATTAGTCTCCTGTCCAAGTGCTTATTCATGAAATCCTTGTCCATTTGGTTCAATGAATACAAAATTTTAGCTTCATCTGCCATAAATGGTGGAGGCACTAGTTTCTTAAATGCTCTGTCCTAGTTGCATGCAAGATGCAACTTAGGTGGTCCTGTCAAAAAGAATACTTGAGGGAATAGTTCGTCGCAATGTTAGGGTGAACTTGCCTATCATTACCTACTTCTTGTTCCAAGCATAGTAGCAAATTTTTTTCTCAAGAAGAAATCAGCAAACCAAAAGATAAACATTTTTCAATTAATTAGGAAAAAATTGGGTTAGGGTTAGGGAAAAATGAGAAAAAAATTGCTGAAAAATCAGAAAAAAGGCCAGAAATACATTTTCTTGACAAAAACCACAATATTTTGGTCAACATCTTAGTTGAATGATTTTAATGAAAAAACCACGATTTTTAATAGAATTGGCCTCTAGCCCAAGCACCAAGTAATTGCAATAAATCTTGATTTATTTATGATTTATGCATATATATTTCGAACTCGAAGTACTTGTACATTTTATTACATCATTTCTCACTAACAATTGTCATGATGTCACATTGTAGCTCATTAGAACAATATGTCAACATTATATCAAAGGTTAATTTTTGGATTCAAATTCTCCATTGGTTGTCAATAAACTCCATATTTCACCACCACCACCACAATTAACAAGATGCTAAACTAAAAGCTTGTATACACAATGTTGTGCGCCTCATTGATATTCGTAGTTAATTCTTTTGCGAGGAACTTTGGGAAGTTATGTAACTTCCTGGCGCTATCTTGTGGGAAACAAAGATGCTTATATCATCTTATTATTCCCTCCTCTCAGGATCCTTGTTACCAAAACTTGAGCGGCATGATTTTAATGGATATGTTAAGCTTGTTAGGTTATAGGGCTATAGCCTTTAATGAAGAACACTAAGTAGATGAATGAAAACTAGACAATAGAGTTATACCTTACTCAGGATTTGATAGCAATATAGTATAAATATGGCATTATCTCTTGAATTTTGGAGCAAGGCATCTTGTAAAGCTATTGGCATTTAGCCTTACAATTAGCCAGAAAAATAACATTTATGCTCAAATGTGTTCTAATTTGCATCATGAACTTGGCAGTCACAAGCCCTAGTTCCCAACAGAGCTCACAATCATTGCCCTTGAAATCATTTTAGTGAATTCCATCTCACAGGAACAATATGAAAGATAAAAAGCTAATACTATTGTACATCATAAAGGAGTACTTTCTTAATGAGGAATTATTTATCATTTCAATTATGAATGTGTAAACAGTATCACAGCAGCTCTAGCTCTTAAAGTGACTACAGTTATATTTTAAAAAAAACATATATGCATAATTAAAAGAAAATTATCCATTCCGCTAAGTTTAATTTTGTATTCACAATAAAGAACACTAAAGTAGATGAATGAAAACTGGACAGTAGAGTTATACCTTACTCAGGAATTGATAGCAATATAGTATAAATATGGCATTACCTCTTGAATTTTGGAGCAAGGCATCTCTTAAAGCTATTGGCATTATCCCTTGGCATTTAGCATTACAATTAGCCAGAAAAATAACATTTATGCTCAAATGTGTTCTAATTTGCATCATGAACTTGGGAGTCACAAACCCTAGTTCTCAAGAGGGCTCACAATCATCGCCCATGAAATCATTTTAGTGAATTCCATCTCACAGTAACAATATGATAAGATAAAAAGCTAATACTATTGTATGTCATAAAGGAGTACTTTCTTAATGAGCAATTATTTGTCATTTCAATTTTGAATGTGTAAACTGTAACATAGAAGCTCTAGCTCTTAAAGTGACTATAGTTATATTAAAAAAAAGACATAATCATATTTAAAAGAAAATTATCCATTCTGCTAAGTTTCATTTTTTATTCACACAGGTGCAACTGATCGACTGCTTGTAGTTCTCATGTTGCCCTATGTGAAATAGTGGAAAAGCTCCCCAAGGGTGACTTTCTCTCTTCTCAAATCTCCATTCCCAACTTGGCATATCCAAAAAGAATATCCTTTCCTAGTTACTAGAAGAAAACATTGCTTTGCATGTGAAGGAAGTATCATGCTATAATGCAAATAACACATTGGTTTTAGTAATATGATAAATTATGGCAACCTGTCTCCTCTAGGATCAATCATGCTTACTTCACATGATTATTTTGCAATGCTTCTTGTTAATTCTTGGTAACATTTTGCACCTCATTATGAATAAAACAAACCATGTAATTAATTATAGCACATATTACAATAGCATAAAGATCCATTTCCCAGTACCATTTTTTTCATGTAACTAGTGGAGCCAAACAATGGAAGGAAATGATTAAAGCATCTGCATCCTTGACAATAAGAATTTGTAATATTCTTCCTTTGTTGGGATATGGAGTGATTAATATAATGAATCAAACAATGTAGATACAAAAATTAAATGATAGAAGGAAATTGCACAAAAACAATATTTTTTTGACACGGTTCACCCTTTGGGCTGTGTCCACAAACAACTATTCAATTTTATTAAATCTCTAGCAAAATACAAAGTTATAGTATTTAATAAACCCGCAGCAATAATCCTCAACTACATGTAACTTCTCAACTATCTATAGTCTGCTCTCAACACACTCCATATTGCTACGTGTTCCCAATGAAAAACTGCAATCACCAAACTCTGTTCATTCAACCCACGTGTTGCTACTGCGTGTTACTCCAACACAAAACTGTGATTGTTTAACTTCCATCCACATGCAAGAAACTGTTAATTTTCGGGCAGTTATCAAACTGTTTTTCTACCCCCCTGCACTCCCCTGTTAATTATTTTGTGGGGGGGGTTGGGAGGGCGGTAGGGTGGAACCGCAACTGCCAAAGTCACTAAAATATTAACCCCGAAGCATGATCAAGCTCCACTGACCAACAATCTCCCACTTGGAGACTGATCAAGCTCCACACCAAACCATCTCCCACTTGGAGATTGATCCTATAGCACTGCTCCCCTTGTAGCTCCCACTGGAATGATACACTTGGACATAGTTGTTCTTCATTTGCATCATTTTTATTATTGGAAGACCAATGAAAGTTGAAGAGGAAATCAACTTCTCCTGTGTTACTGCCTTCGTAAACATATTGGATGGATTTTTATTTGTATGAATTTTGTCTAGCTTCAACTGTCCATCCTCCAACATAAATTGGATGAAGTGGTATATCAATTGTATGTGTTTTGTCTTTGAATGAAGTGCAAAATTCTTGGCAAGATGAATGGTACTCTGGCTGTTTGTATATAAAAAATTATCAACCCGCTGCTTGCCCAATTCCTAAAGAAAATATCGCATCTAAATCATCTCTTTGCTAGCTTCAGTTGCAACAACATACTCTGCCTCTGTTGTTGATAAAGATCTTTTCAGCCTTGAAATCCAACTAATTGCTGTCCCACCTATAGTAAACACATAACCTGTAGTACTTTGCATGGTATCAATATCACTTGACAAATCAAAGTCGACATAAACTTGTAGAGAATCGTTTGATCTTCCAAAACATAAATGTTTGGTAGTTGTCCCTCTCAAATACCTGAGAATCTATTTCACATCATTCCAATGTTCCATTTTAGGATTACTTATATACCTGCTCACAACTCCAACAAAATGTGCAATATCCAACCTCATGCATACCATGGCGTACATTAAACTACCAGCAGTTGAAGAATATGAAACCTTTGACATTTTTTCATCCTCTTGTGTCTTTTGACACAACTCCTTAGTCAATTTAAAATGACTAGGCAAAGGTGTGCTAGTAGCTTTGGCATTTTTCATATTAAATCGTTTTAGCACCTTTTCAACATATTCACTTTGAGATAGAGTTAATTTTTTGTTTGCCCTATCCCATGAAATCCGCATACCAAGGATTTGTTTGGCTGCACCCAAATCCTTCATAGAAAAATACTTTGCTAACTTTTGTCTCAGCTCATTAATATGCTCCATGTTAGACCCCGCAACAAGCATATCATCAACATATAAAATCAAGATAATATAACTACCATTATACAACCTCCTAAAATAAACACAATGGTTAGAATAACATCGGCTGTAACCTTGTTCAGCCATAAAACTATCAAATTTTGAATACCATTGCCGAGGTGCTTGCTTCAAGCCATACAATTTTTTTTTATCTGTACACTAAATTCTCCTTACCTCTGACTTCAAATTCTTGTGGTTGCTGCATATACATTTCTTCTTCCAAATCACCATGGAGAAACATTGTTTTCATGTCTAATTGTTCAAGATGCAAATCTTCTATATCCACAATACTTAGAATTGTTTGAATAAAAGTCATTTTAACTACCAAAGAAAAGATTTCATCAAAATCAATACCTTTCGTTTGTGCAAATCCTTTTACCATGAGTCTGGCTTTAAATCTTTTCTTGCCTCCTTTCATCTCGTAAACCCATTTATTTGGCAAAGCTCTTTTACCTACAAGCCACTTGACTAAATCCCAAGTCTGATTTTGCAGCAAGGAATCCATCTATTCTTTCATTCCTCACTCCCACCATTCCTTGGCTTTTACTTGCATAAATTCTTCATACCCTTTCGGTTCACCAGCATCAGTTAATAAAATAGAATATAAAAGAGAAAATCTTTCGGGAGGTCTACTTATCCTTGTAGAATGTTTAACATTTACTAGAGTTTGTGGTATTTCTTGTTGTTGCTGAGCATGAGGTACCATTGGAATTTGATTCTTTGAAATATCATCCAACACCACATCTTTTTCTTTCTGCTTATCCTTGTTTTCTTGTAGATGATCTTTATATAAAACCTTCTCATTGAATATAACATCCCTACTTCTAATATTTTTTTGATTATCTAAATCCCATAACTGATAACCAAATACATCTATGCCATATCCAACAAAGATACATTTCTTAGATTTAGCTTCTAGCTTGGTTCTATTCTTGAAATCAACATGTGCAAAAGATTCACAACCGAAGGTTTTTAGAAAAGAATAACTCACCTTCTTACCTATCCATGCTTCCTTTAGAATACCACAGTCCAAAGGAATTGAAGGCCCTTTGTTTATCTAAGTTACTAGGTTCTTCAATTTAGGCCCCCGTACTGGTCAAAATACGTCTGGGTTCGGGGTCCTTTACGGTTCTTCTGGGGGTTCGCCCTTGGCTACCCGAGTTCTTTGTTGTGAAGGACCCATAGAGAACCTGGGTAGCCAAGGGTGAACCTTGGTCGAACCCGTGGAGAACCCAGAAGGACCCAGGTGGACCCACGTCATCCAACCAAAAAAAAGGAAAAAACTCAATTTAAAAACATAAAATAAAACCCTACCATGGTTCATTACCTCCTAAATACACCAGCCCAAGATCTCCTTGGACATAATCAAGAAAATAGTTTCTATGGGGCGTAGCATGAAATGAAACCCCTGAATCTAGTACCCACGAATCATCAGCATTATCTAGGGAAAAAATTAAAGCATCATCATCAGATTTACTTACAACATTACCTTCTTTGTTTCCATCTTGTTGTTTGTCTCCTTTACTCTTCTGAGACCAACAATCTTTCTTCAAGTGACCCAATTTTCCACAGTACAAACAATCTTTCCTTCCTTTGGATTGAGACCTATTTTTTGATCTTCCTCGTGACTTCCCACAACCTCCAGGGCTTTTTCCTCTCTCTTTTGATCTTCCCTTGTTTTTTACATTCAAAACATTACCTGATGTTGAAGTTTCACTTCTTCTCTTCAAATATTTTCGCTCAGAATCACACCAACAACATCATCAAATTTCAATGTATTTGAATAAAAAATAGAGTTACTTACAGCCATAACCAAGCTATTCCATCTTTCAAGCAAAGAACATAAAACTAAGAGAGCTCAAACTTCTTCACCAAAACTAACATTTAAAGAATTTAATTGATTGGTAATTGTATCAAATTCATTTAAATGATTTGTAACAGGACCCCTTCAACCATTTTCATATTAAATACCGCTTCATCAAGAATACCTTATTTGAAGCTGAGGGCTTTTCATATAATTTTGCTAATGTTTGCATCGATTCATCCGTTGTCTTCGCTTTAGATATATTGAACGCCATAGATGGTACTAGGCACAACTGAATACTTTCCAATGCCTTTTTGTCCAAAATTTTCAATTCTTCTTCTATCATTGTTGAGGGTTTCTTTGCTTTCCATTGCAATGGCCGCCACAAGTCTTTTTGATAGAGGTAATCTTCCATTTGCATTTTCCATAACTGATCATTCTGATCGTTGAACTTCTTGACCTTTAATTTCCCTTCTTCAGACATTGCTCCCACTCAACCATGAGACTCTCCTACCAAACAACCGAACAACACTACTCTGATACAAATTGTTGGGATTTTCAGGCAAGATGGAGCAATTAATATAATGAATTAAACAATGCAGATATAAAAATTAAATAACAGAAGCGAATTGCATAGAGAATTTTTTTTTTATCGTGGTTCACCCTTTGGGTTACGTCCACAAACAACTATTCAATTTTATTAAATCTCTAGCAAAATCCAGAGTTATAGTGTTCAATAAACCCGCAGCAATAATCCTCAGCTGTGTGTAACTTCTCAACCATCTACAATCTGCTCTCAACGCACTTCGCATTGCTACGTGTTCCCAATACAAAACTACAATCACCAAACTCTGTTCATTCAACCTGCGTGTTGCTGTTGCATGTTACTTCAGCACAAAACTGTGACTGTCTAACTTCCATCTGCGCACAAGAAACTATTAATTTTCCGGCAGTTCTCAAACCATTTTTCTGCTCCCCCTATATTCCCACATTAATTTTGGGGGGAAACTGCAGCTGCCAAAGTCTCTAAAATATCAACCTCGGAGCATGATCAGGCTCCACAGACCAACATCCTCCTTTTTAATAATCTTTTCCAAATAATAGCACAATTCTACTATGCTTGCAAAATTTGCTGTTTTACACATTCCCTTTCAGGACCTACTTGAATCAGCACCTAATCATAAAGCTTAATTTCATAGTTAGACATTGAACTAGTCTAGCTGATCTCATGATGCCATCCAATTTTTAGTGTCTCATGAAGGATTCTTATTGGTACTCCCAACAATTAGTATGAGGTTGTAGCTGCCTCTTTTGTATTTTCAACCTATGTCACAAGGTTCGAGTTTGACAAGGATAAAATTCAAATTAAGTTCAGCAATGATAAAGTTCAAAAAAGGTTCATGATTAAATTCGCCTAATATAAATAAATTAAAAATTTATTGTAAATATTTGAAATATGTTAAACTTTATATATTAAGTATTAAATATAATAATGCTTAGAAGTAGAAGTGTAGATTAATTTTTAAATATTTAAAAACATTAAATTTTATTATATTTAATGTTTATTATTAGAATGAATGTATTAAAATTTATAAAAGACAAATCAAATAAATACAAAACAAAATCTAAATCTCCAAAATAAAACCTAAACAAAATAAGAGAACAAATAACAAAGAAGAAAACAAAGAAATAAGAAGAATGCAGAGGAAATGCATGGTCCACCTCCATCTCCCACAACATCCTGTTGCAGTCACCTCCACCTCTCACAGCCATTACTACCCACAGAAGGCAGTTCTGGTTATATATCCTTATCTACAAACAATAGGCCTGACCCCCCAAGTTGCACAATCATCATTTGTCAAACACTTTCAATAGTAGCCTCCCATAGCTCAATTCAATGCTTTTAAAAAATATACTTAGTATGATTTTTTGGGTGAATTTTAATGATTTTTAAAGTTTTTAAAAGGTCATCAAATTTCAAACTTCAAGGATTAATATTGGTGAACCTTGTGACATAGTTCTCAACTATGGAGCAATGAAACCACCTACCAATAGTCTAAGAGGACAACCTTTTGCCTAATCCTACTCTTGGAAATTCAATCTTCAATTTGTAATGACAATCCCAGCTTAGTGTCTCATAAATTCAAAGTCAAACCCTACTTTTGGAATTCTAATCTTCAATTTGCATTGATAACTTCATCTTAGTGTCTCACCAATTCAAATAATGCATACATATTTGACACCCCTTATTTTTAACAATTGCAAAGATGTTATAATCATAGTTCACATACTCAGATCTGACTTGGACTTGGATTATTAAAACATTGCAACTTGGCAAAAACTCAGCAAAACTTAGAAACTTTAAAAAATACTTAAGATTTATTCAAAGACAAATTTTATGCAAAATACAGTTACAAAATGTATCAAATGAGTCTATAAAACATTTGGGAAGTATTTTCTGTTAGATTTGAATAGAAAGAGTACAAAATCACGTCATGATGTGAATACAACAGCCAGCTGATAAACTCTTGATCAAGTGGTCCTGTTATTTCCAGCCTTTCAGTCTTTTACACTTTGGTCAAATGTCTCAAGAATCTATGATGTAGTATTGGCAATGAGTCAAATGAACAACTAGTTCGTGGATGCGCAGAGTACACAACAAAAGACTAACACAAGATTATTTTTGGAGAAAGTCAGTATTATCATCTAAATTTCCTTATTGCACAATGCTACTCACTAATAGAAGATTACAACACAACATACCGAGATTTTCTGTGACATGAACCCAACAGAAATATTATTATGAATAATCTATTCAATTTTTGAAACCCATGACATAATTACATCTCAAAAAACCATCGATAATCCTCGTTAGATTGCTCCTAACAGTTCTTTGTCAACCTTGATTTGCCAACCTAACATCTAAAAGATGATTATCAACCCATTTTCCCTCCAATGGCAATCTCAATGCAGCCAAGATTTGTATGAACCATCTTCTTTTACATGAATTACTTGTGCCAATCTCCATTGCCAACCTTTTGTCTTCCAATCTAGCACATGTAAGAAGATTTTGCAGAATGCAGACTCATTGCCTAGTGTGCCTCCCAAATGAAAACCTGTTGCTATACTCAAGGCAATTCATCTTCCCCATGTATGTGATTCATCTTCCAATGTACCGTATGACTTAACCAATCATCATTTGTTAGTATTGTGATCCGTTTTCTTGGTTGTCAGCTTACTACATTTTCAACACATTAGCAAGCGTGAATGGGAAAATCTATTGCATGAAACCAAATCATGCGTGTAGCTCCAGATTAAATTGTGCCTACAAAAGAGTGTGCAGATGATTGAAAACCAACTGTATGGACCTTTATTCCTTGTGCACAATCTCTGAAGTCAATGTGTGAGCAATGTAAAATCTGCATGAATGGGTATTCACACTAGAATCACTTTTAGACCAAAACCACATGTGCTGCCACAAAACACTGCACACAACACAAACAAACAACCAAAGAAAACAAAACATGCACACAATCAAATGCCTTGTGCATCAACATATTTTTGGGTGATGCAAGACTGCATGACCCTTGAGATGCTCTTGCATCAATGTAGCATTGAACCTCGGTTATTTATGGGAATTTTCGATATTTGAGAATTGAAAGAAACAATTTTTGTGGGATATATCATGTATCTCAACTGGCATGAGTGTAGGAGTTTTGGGCCATCAGTGTGTTCCCACCTTAATTGATAATGATGGATTTTTACATGTAAACAATATTGTTTGTAAATGGAATTCAAAGTAATCTCCTCTAGGCCATGCTATCTTTTCTTCATCAATTCATTTATAGGATATACTTATAGTATCTGACTCTGACCATGAAGTGGATATCACTAAAAAGTTCCTTTCAAATAAAATAATTGGTGGATTCATGTTGTTGAATATTTTTTGTGCAGTAAAAAGCTAAAATTTCTGATTTGGCCTATGATCTCAAGATTCATTTTAGTGGCTTGCTTTATTTGCGTTGGAAAATGCTATCTTTTGGCAACAAGAACTGGTTATACTGCCAAAATTTTCTTTTGAAGTGGAATTTGACTGGTAAGAGAGTTGCAGATTTCATCATTATAAATGCTATATTATAGTAAATATGCTTCCACGTTAATACACTTGTTATTAGATAGTGGACTGTCTAATCTAAGTCTACAGGGTAACCTTGATATTTCATCAAATACTTGAGGATTAATGGTTTCCATTGTATGATTGATTTTACAGATAAACTTGTTTAATACAAAATAATGCATTATTTTCATTTATGGAATGATATTAGTGTGCACGTGATTAATTAGAAAATTAAAAAAACATTGTCATTATAGAACCTCATGCATCATGTTTCGTTAATAATTATTGTGGTTGAGCTTGCAGCAAAATTAGCAAAGCTGGTTAAGGATTGTGAAATGTCTGCACCTTGTGATACTACTATTCTCTATCCAACCTATGGTGGAAATATACATTCTTTCATGGCATTGTCACCATGTGCTCTTCTTGATGTACTTGCACCTCCATATTCCACAGATGAGGGCAGGCATTGTACATATTATCGGAAATCTTCCAGAAAAGTTCCTTCTGGTAAAGAGGTTTTAGCTGAGTTAGACAGCTTATTGCTTTAGTCTTTTAGTTTTTGGTGTTATGCAAGCAGTTCATGTTTCAACTTACACTATTTATTTTTGTTTAATCGTGAAGGTTTGCAAGTTGAAGGCATTAATATTCCTAGTCATCAACTGGCCTGGTTAGAAGAGTATCAACCTCCAGAAGATTTTGTAGTGCAGAGAGGACTGTATAAGGGTCAAAAAGTGGTGCTTTGATTTTCGTGGAGATCATTCACTATATGTCTACCATTTGATTTGTTAGATTCCCAAACACAGAAATTCCTCCGTTGCAAGCTGCATTCATTTGAGTTTTGCAGGAATTGAAGGCAGGAACATGGTATAGCACACATTGTATAGGAGGCTGTCTTGTATCTGTTACACTGGATTTAGTTTGATCTTTTTCATGCAAGATTGACCCGCACACGGTGCTGAATAGGCAAGAAAATATATTAAGCTGTAAATATATATTTGTTATGTTATTTCCTTGTACTTTGGAGAGCATTAATATGCTATTTCTGTGGATGCGAGTATTTCTAAACATGTCCATTTGATTCTATATCTTTGTTTCAGTTTAAGCACAAAACTGAAAAATCCATGTAGATCTTTTGTGCAGGAGAAATAGAAAATTACTTGTGCCTGTTATTCAAAACAAGCCTGTATTTGTAGCAAGTCTTAGTATTAAATATTACTAGATTCAAGTTCTTTTCCTTGTCTCACATGTCCATTATTGTTGCTATGATGTGCGTGGACTTCTCCGTATCTTTTACAAGGAGGGATCTTAGGTTAGTTAGAAAATGAAAAAGTATGCAATGAACCCAACCAAGTTCTGGTAGAAAGTTGTACTGGGCATTTTTTCGTTGACATGGGGTTGGAAGTTTTGGTTACAAGCCAATTAAAATGCAGTTGATGAAATTGATAATGTACACAATTTGAAATCAGAATAATGTGAAAGAACATCTGATAATGAAAATCAGAATCGTGTGAAAATATTCTACACCAGGTTGCTTACACTTTTAATCAGTGATCAGCTTTTGGATCAAAATTGTGGAGGCATCAATAAATATCATCTGAATAGTGATATGGCAGTACTGAATAAATATTCTACCCCAGTTTTGTCAAGCTTACTATTTCAATCAATGATCACGTTAAACCCCAAAAATAGGGCTTTTTTTGAAATAAAAATAAATATCAAGTCTAAATTAATGTCAACGCATTTCTCATTTAAGGTTTTGGTTTAATGTTATTTTGAATTTCGATAAATTTAATTAGGATGAATATCAACTAGTTTGTTGTTCACTAAACTATGTAAAGGACCTTAGAGATTTGACCAGTTTCGAGCCTAAGAAGTTTAGCTAGGATTTATACTCCTAGGAATGGGTTTGATTGACAAGGTCAAGCCAAAGTTAGGTTTGAGACATCGTTTAGATCAACCCAAACAATAACGATATGGCTAAGCTTGTTAATAGAACGTAGACCTCAAATGAATGAATGAGGGATTTTAATGACGTCCACAAGACCAAAAGTCCGAGAACCACAAAAACTACGAAATCTCCAAAAAAATCTCGATGTTGGATCTTCTACTATGAATTTTGATAAAAAAACTAGCAATCTTGCTGATCTTTTCTTCGTCAAATAGCTCGTGCAAGTTGTCGATCTTCAAATTACCTTCATACTGACTACAAATATCCTCATATGTCGTGCACTCCATGATATAATGTCATTCTGTCTCTACCAACCCTTTGCTACAAAACATGCAAATTCTATCCTCCCACACTTCCTTAGGTATAGTCCACCTATCAGTTTCACACCTAAGATGATGCGACCCGGTCCTCAACTGAGCTATTAACAACCTTGCTTTACCTTTAATAGTTGCACTTAAATAGGTTTTTTCTCTGTGCTCCCAAGATGGGTTGAACTCTTTGACATAGTGAGCTTTCTTTCTCCCAATTTGCTTTGTCCACATGGCAGCCTTGAACTTTTTTGTCACATAATTTTTAATATTCTCATTGGTGTTAGGACAATCATGTAAGTTGATGTCCCATTTGCTCATCCATTTGTAATTTTGTTTCATCCATGTTTTCTTCTTGCGGCCTAAGACCTCCTTCATCACCAGTTTGGGCCAATGGTGATTATCCGTGTTCTCAACCTTTTTAAGATAGTTTAACAAGCGTATTATAGCCGACACCTCCAAAGGTAAGGTTCCCGATTCGGCCAAGAGAATTTCATAAGGGGCCATGGTTTTGACTTTGAGGTTACAAGTGATCATGTGCTTTTGGATTATTTCTAGTTGTCTTTATCTATACTTTGACATGTTGTTGCTCCAAACTTCGCAGGCATAGAGAACCACCAGCGTGACCAACAAACCAAAGAGGGTTTTCTTGGTTTTCCAGTCTCAAAGTTTAGCTTTCCTGCACCTGTTTTGAAGTAAGAAAGAAGCTTTCCAACATCCTTGTATCTTTTTTGTTCTACTAGTCTCTCAGCTAAGCTTATAATGAAAATCAATCCCAAGGTACTTGTATTCTTTCACTATTTCCAAGGGGCTACCTTCAAAACTAAAGTTATCTTGACTCCTTTTCTTCTTTAAGGAGAAGATCATGATTTTGGTCTTGGTAGTATTCACTTGCATTCCAACTTCCTAACAGAAAAGATCCAAGGCCTTCAAAAGACCCCTCAAGCCATGAGCAGTTTTTGAGATTAAGATAAGTTCATTTGCATATAGTAGCAACTTCACCGCATATCCTACCAGCTGAATGTCCTCCCCTCCCTTCCCCTCACCAATTTCGTTTAACCAATCTTCTAGTTTATCAATGTATAGCCCAAAAAAAGTGGGGGATAAAGGACAACCTTGTTTGACCCTGATATCACTACCAAAACACTCAGACATACCTTCACGTGTTCTGATTTTAGCTCTAACTTGCTCATAAATTCTATGCACCGCATATTCGTCTAGTATACTTAGTTCATCCATTCTATTCCATAGTTTGTCTCTAGGCACTGTATCAAAGGCTTTTTTAAAATCAACAAAGCAACCAAAAACTTCTTCACCTTGAGTGTCCCATATTTTTTCAATTAGGTGCCTAAGAGTGATGCAGTGGTCGATAGTATAGTATTTAGGCCTAAATCCATTTTGCCTGTTTGCTCTTTTTCCTTCTTTTTCCACCCAACTGATGATTCTACACTCTAACATGCTACAAAAAGCTTGCCAAGAATAGGATTCACCATAATAGTGCGGTAATTAGATGGGTTATTGATATTGCCACTTTTGTAGAGAGGAATGATGACACTAGTTGTCCATTCCGATAGAAAACCATCACGGGTGACATCATTGAACATCCTTTTGATGTGGGGGAGCAAGGATTTCAGCTCCCCACTTAAAAAATTCAGCTTGCAGCCCATCTATGTCTAGCGCTTTCCCATTTGCTAAATTCTATATACCTTGTTTGATATCTTCAACCATGAAGAGCTCCATTGACGTTTTAACTCTGGGAGGAGAATTCTTCCCTTGGGTCCTCTCATAAAGACACTTTGCATAATCTAACAATTGCACACCAATTATGTTATTCTCAATTTGTTTTCTCTTTTGTTGTAACTCCCTCCAAAAACCTTTGGGGTTGTGCTTTCCAAGAGAAATTAGCTCTTTCCTTCTTGTGTTTACATACTTTTTTTTTTTGTTTGCACCAACTTCTCATATTTCCTCTCGTTTTATTTGTTCAATCCATTTTCTTTCAAAGTTCTCTTGGCAACCTTACACTCTTCATCATACCAAGGGTTGGTCGGAAAAGTGTTTGCAGCCCCCTTCTTTGGGCGAGATCTTTTACACACAGCTAAGGCCTTATGAACTAGAGGAATCAAAAGTTTCTTGTAAATACGACCCCCAGTCCCATTGGCAGCCTTGTCCCCTATGTTATTCTCCATTTCAAGTAAATGATGCTCTAAAGTAGCTTTAAAGAGACCCTGATTTTCTTGATTCATGACTATTTTACCTTTAGGAATGGTTTCATTTTGCTTGTGGAGGAGCTGATTATCGCGTTGGTTGTTTGAGATAGTGCCAAGTTTCACAAATAGAGGCACATGGTCAGATTTCATCTCAAAGGGACATTTTCAAACAACTAGAAGTTATGAAATATATTCTTCTCAATTCAAGATTGATTCTCATACTCAAATTAAAGCGTAATTCATATGTTTCAACTTCCGCTAATTTCTTTTTAACAAAAGAAATTAAAAAGATGTTGAATCAGATTAACTAATGCTTGACATAAACCAACATGTTTTCCACTTATTAGCCATAGGTACCTAAATGAACCAAGTGGATCTGATTTCTTAGCATATTCAAGAACAATTCATTATTTTACTATGCTCTAAAGTTTTGATTATGTGAATGGTACATGTAACATAGAATAAAATTTGGAATGATCTGCAACTAGAATAGACGATGTTAATCCTAATCTTAATCTAAATCAAACAACAAAGAACGAGTAAAAATGAACATAATTAAACTAAACAAATCAATTGGAAAGCTCTCACCGAATATGCGTCCACTCCTTCGAATTATCTCGATTGCTCTTCTCCATTTTGCCTTTTCAATATTCTTGCCCTCAGATTTTCAATATTGATGCAAGCATAACCTTGTTGAATGTCTAAGCAAAATATCAAAGATAAGTTTTTTCTCAAAAGTATGATTTCGGGAGGAGGAATAATGATAATGACAGGCCATTTTATAGATTTTGGGTTTTCGAACGATCGGCTCGGATTCAAAGAGAGATCGACATATGAGATTGATGAATGCCATGCAATGTGAGTTATGTGTCAGATAAAACGTGAGTTGGAAAAGACTGCAAGATAAAGATTAAGTTAGAATAATAACTTAATCTTGTGTCAAGACTGTTCGAAAATAGAAAGAACAAGAGTTCTCGATCTTAATCTTCAGTTAAGAGTCTTTGAAAATAGAAGAAATAGACTTTGAATGTCAAAGACAAAGTTAGAACTCAAAGATGACGAATTCGAATGCATACATAAATTAATTAATTAAATAAAGATATTTAATTAATAGACGCATTCATGCATGAGTTAGAACTAGTTAACTGACTAGTTGTGACAGAAAGTCCTCTCGTAGAAACGATCAGATATCAAACCCGGAGATAACTGGCGGATTTAAAAATAGATCTTGAGTCAGAAGGTGAGTGAATGATTAGTCAACTGATTGATAGAAGAATATGACATAAATGATTTAAATATGAATTAAATGTTAATTTAATTCAACATTCGAAAATGAAAGATTTAATTAAATAAATAAAGATAATTTATTTAATTTGACTGTTGAAAAGGATAAATTGAATAATTAAATAATAAATATTTAATTATAGATAAAGGGGGTTAAATGAATAATTAAATAAAGATATTTAATTATAGTTGAAATATGACAAAGGAGTAATTAAATAATAAATTATTTAATTAAGAAAGAAGAATTAATTAGTTAGCGACATATTTAAACAAATATGATTTATTTAATTAATCAAATTGAATAAAGGTCATTTATGAATTAATGAATTAATTAAAAAGGGGTATTTAATTAATAGAGGAAATATGTGTTAGAAAGGGTAATTAAATAATTAACATTATTTAATTATGACCATGGATATTAGAAAATTATGTCGAAAGTGGTGTTCGCGGGCCTAGACCAATTTTCGGTGTCTACAGTTTGCCTCTCTTTGATACAATGTTGTTTCGATATTGTGTCAAAGAAAATATGCCCTGATCGTGCCCCAGTATGAAATAGGTTAGGGTATGCCCCCTCGGGAAAATTGACAAAGTTGTGAAAAATTTCAAAAAAATCAGGAAATATTCCCAATAAGTCAATTTGGCGGTCATAAATGCTATGGAGTAGACGAAATTGAATTTGGATGTGATATGGATGTGTACGGGTCAGTAGAAGTTGAAAGGTTAAACGGACAATAGAGAAGGTCAGAAGAAATGCCACCCAAACCCTAGTTATAAATAAGAATTAGGTTGAAAACCAATTCATTTGCACCCATAAGAGTTTGAAGAACTGAGATTTTGCTCTGACTATTGGATGAAGATGGCTCCCATTCCATACGCTACGCATCGAGGATATCGGATCCGGACCTTCAAGCGGCCAGCCGACGCAGGACCACCGGTATTTCCTATTTACACGCGGGAGTCATGTCCGAACACCTTTGATGTGAGAGATCGTCTGAGCAGCACAGAGATACGACTTTTGTGGAGACTTGGTCTTCATCATTGTCTTTCAATGCCCACTATTCGGGCAAACAGAGGGATGCTCACCGCGTTGTGCGAGCGATGGCACTCCGAGACATCATCATTTCATATGCTGATTGGGGAGGCGACTATCACATTGGAGGATGTGTACAGGATACTTAGACTTTCTATCAGAGGAGAGCAGTTGATGTACGATAGCCAACGTGGATTGATTGAGCTAGCCAGATTTTATCAGGTTGACGATATTAGTAGGCTCGACATTGAGCATTATGAGATCAGATGGCTGGTGTTGGAAGACAAATACGAGAGGATTGACTGTATACTATGTACACTAATAGGTGGGATAGTATTACCAGATCGACGGGGTCATGGTTTTCCTATTGGATGGGGAGAGATTTTGGTGGGTATGTTAGAGAGAGACCGTGTATGCCTGGGATCCGTGTCTATTAGGGATGTTGTATTTCCATTTACATGATACTGCATACAAAGATGCACAGTCGATGAGTTGTGGGACCACTCTTCTGATGGTTTGGGCATGGGAGAGGATAGTTGTTTTTCATCCTCCGGTTACTATAGAGCGACGGGCTAGATCTCTGTATGTTTTTTGGTACACGGGAAACATCACTCAGAGCCATGTGGGAGATACTGGATATTGGAGACATGCACTCGACATCTTAGATCAGTTCACTTGGAGACCATACATGGACTGTGAGAAGTGGTCTAATGAGGATAGACATTTTCCATATTGCAAACAGACACAGTACCTGATTGGGAGGACTATTTCGAGTGTGCACATCATAGAGAGATACTTGCCAGAGCGAGTTTTGAGACAATTCGGAGAGGTTCAGGATGAGCCTCAAGGTAGAGCAGAGTTTGCTCGTTCATCCAGAGAGGTTCCACACTTGGGGGCCCATGATTCCTGTAGCTACTGCAGAGGTAGAGATACAGGCTTTACAACCATTATAGTGGGGATGGAGAGACGAAGCAACAGATCCAGGGACTACAACTGCATATGACGCATGGTGGGCGGAGCATCGTCTGATTCCTTACACATATTCGAATCAGCCGACACCAGTTGAGAGACGAGGCACAGGGCCGAGAGGACGGCGTAGAGGTAGAGGTGGCAGAGTTGGAGAGAGGGGTGGTGGGGATGATGGCAGAGGAGGGGGTGGTGGCAAAGGCGGTAGACAAGGAAGGAGAAGGCACAGAGGGGGTCAGGTAGGTGGACTTTCACCTATCTGAGAGGTAGTGGTAGAGGATGTACCGATGTTGGACATCAAAGGTGGAGCTGATGCACAGGTCGGAGATGAGCATGCTGCCGAGGAGGTAGTTGTAGAGGATATAGCCGATGTGGATATTGGTGGAGAGGATGTCGCAAAGGATGAGGATATGGATATGGATATAGATCCTCTAGGTATTCTAGCAGGGTATGGGGAGGACAATGTTGAGGAGGCACCTATGGAGGAGCAGGAGAGAGAGCTCAGAGATCGG
Organism: Sequoiadendron giganteum; assembly: GCA_007115665.2. Taxonomy (NCBI): domain Eukaryota; kingdom Viridiplantae; phylum Streptophyta; class Pinopsida; order Cupressales; family Cupressaceae; genus Sequoiadendron; species Sequoiadendron giganteum. The sequence goes on from CM021100.1 coordinate 760,565,295, forward strand.
ATTGTAGAGGGGAGACGGGAGGATGATGCCCCTAGGGATGGTGATAGGGAGGCCATGGAGGAGAGATTGAGACTGATGATAGCAGAGCTTGATGCCATGTGGATAGAGAGAGACAATTCCCATGCAAAGAGAGACAGTGCTCATTCAGAGAGAGATAGTGCACTTATGGAGAGGGATCAGGCCATAGCCCAACGATAGGAGATAGAGCAGCAGTTTATAGAGGTCAGATGCCTTTACAATGGTACTTCATTTGATGGCATGGTACAGGAGTTAGTCAGATCAGTTGAGAGAGCATCATATTACAAGGATCTATATGAGGCAGTAGTGCCAGTAGAGAGACGAGCTCCTAGCTTTTCAGAGGTTCGCAGCCAGAGATCACAGGGTAGGAGTCAGACGAGGACACATAGTACAGAGGGTGTGGTAGGACCACCAAGGACAGGTCTGTATGACAGGCCTTCCACCTCACAGAGAGTATCTCTGAGGTAGTTTCCACCATCTTCACCATGTGACAGTAGTGGGAGTGGGACACGTTGATACAGTTATATATGTAGACATTGTATTTTGATCAGAAAGCCTGTGAGCTCGTTTTTATTTATGGATACATTCTGACATTGTACCGTGACACGTTATTTTGAGCGATAATGATTTTGGCGGCTTCTATATGATATGCAGTTCTATTTTATGGTGATGCATTGCTTCTATATGATTATGTTTCCTAGATGATGTATGTATATGTGTTATGAATGAATGTTTCTACATGATGAGTTTATGCAATGTATGATGTTTATGATGATTCTATATGATGATGGATGTAATTTTTTATATGATCAGTATTTATATGTGATAGTGATATGTACATGTAATGTTTCCATTATGTATCTTATGATGATGAAATGCCTATTATGTCATGATTTCGTAGATATGCAATGAAGATGTCCATGTTCCTATATGTGTAAAATACAATATAACTATATGAAATGTTTATAGAATGTATGCATATGCAGATTATCTAATATTTTTGTTGTGTCACAGGACTTTATCATTATGTCGAAGAAGAGAAATGTTAGCACGAATGAATGGAGAATGTTAGTAAGAAATAACGAAGGTTGATTGATTGAAAAACATATGATCTTTGATATTTTGCCAAATATGCTATGCTTGCTTTTTTTTATCATCATTGGGTGGGACATGACACAAATGGATAGTACACACCATGATATGAGATAGACCATAGTGTGCAAAGTCATCCATCTGTGAAAAACAGATAGTCATAGACAAGGAGTGTCTTAACTCATACTAAGGACAAAATTGCCCCAATCTTTTTGTCTTGACAAACCACAGACAACAAACAAATAAAAAACGGGTCATGAGACGTCATTGCCCCTCTAAATCCTTGATAGGACATCCTTGAGAAAGCTAGTAACATGACTCAAAAACCAATGGTAAAAAGACAGTTGACAAACATCGGCCAAAGAAAAAGAGTTTTGAGACATCCTTGCTTCTCTAAATCCTTCAAGGGACATCCTTGAGAAAGCTAGTAACTGGACTAAATTCACGAATCGATAAAAAGATAAGACAAAATAAGATATAAAGTCATAAAGCCAAATAAAAGTATTCGCCAAAACTTGATCTTGTGGGATTGTTTGATTGTTTGATGTTTGACATAGTGTAATGCGAGAGATGATGCATACCACAATAAGACGTTGAGTCTGGTTTCAACTTGGTGACTATCTGTGTAAGGCATGACAAAGCCTAGTTTTAGAAAGACACGTGTTGTATAAGATGTTGGAGCTTAATGACATTGATGTGACAAGCTACATGAGGCTATGAAAATTTGACGATGTCTATTGACAAAAAAGACATATCTTGCTAAGACATAGGTTGATCACTTTGGCAATGTGTTTGATATTGACTTGATAACTGTTTTGAGATGTTGCCTTGTTGGTGCATGACTTGTTTGGATTCATTGATTAACTAAAAGTGTGTGTGTGTATTGACAGTGTATGACTTGAGATGATACCCTAAAGGACTGACCTAATGCAGCCTCGGGGGCTCATCGATTGATTAGCCTTGCCTACGTTGTACACACAGAGACCTCGTAGGTCGACCAACTTTAACTGACATAACTGACTAAAGATATGTGCTTAAGTTGATGATATGGAGCGTGTGTGATAGTGAATGTGAATGAACCCTATTGGATTGACCTAATGTGGTCTCGGGAGCTCATCAATTGATTAGCCTTGCCTACGTTGTACACACAGAGACCTCATAGTTCGACACGACCAATGACTTTGAATGTACAAAGAGTCATGATTTTAATGTGTGTGAGACATGACAAACCTAGACAAACAAACCTAATGCCTCAGGGGCACATCGACTGATGGCCTTGCCTACGTCCAGTCACAGAGGCAACATAGTTCGACTATGTCTACGACTGGCTTTAACATGACTGACTTTGACTCTGTTTTTGGGATTTTTTGACATGTTTTGATTTTTATTTTTATTTTTTGAAGTTTTCTAATGTTTTTGATTTTTTTCAGGACATTTTACGATGGTGCAATGTTATGTACAAGGTGTCATGGCACAAAACAAGGATTTGCCCCCAGTCGGGAATAAGACATGTGAGATAGAGTGGGGAATGTGACGAAATGGACATTATATGTCAATCGTTCCAAGAAATGGATAGGACAACCATTTATTATGAGGGATGGTGAAAAAGTCTGATTGGAATTATGATAGACGAAAGAGCGAGTTTGACTACACATGGCGCCTGTTTGCCAAGTTTTCACCATGGTACTTATCCATAGTGCCACCGAAGCGGTTTTCACTATTGGACGGATTATTTCTCTTTACTTTTTTGTTGATTTTTCAATTTGTTTGGTGTTACAAAGACGCCTGTTTGCCAGGTTTTCATCAAGGTAACCATTTTTTTGTTTTTCCATTTTTTTTGTATTTTCTAGATTAAGACACAAATTTTCAAAAGCTACTCATAGAACCTCTTCAGATGCAGGCTGTTGATTGGTGACAAAAGTGGCTCTCCTTCAGGGGTAGAGAGTTGGTACGCTCCTGAACCAAAAGATTCTCTGACAATATAAGGCCCTAACCAGTTAGGTTTGAACTTTCCTGGCTTTTCTCATTTAGCTTGATTCTTGGGATTCTCCATTAAACTAGGTCACCAATGTAAAAGTGTCTATTGAGAACTTTCCTATTATAGCTTCGACGAAGACAATTTTGATATGCTTGCAAATGGTCTAGTGTTTTCTGTCTTCACTCATCCAGTAATTCTAGCTCTTGTAATCTGGATACACGGTATTCTTCATCGTCAATGTGACCTTTCAAGGACACCCTCAGGGAAGGAATTTCAACCTCAATAGGTAAGATAGCTTCGGATCCGAATACGAGGGGGTATGGAGTGGCGCCAGTGGGAGTATAGATGCTTGTGCGGTAAGCCCATAAGGCGGGATTTAGCTGTAGGTGTCAGTCACGACCAACGTCATTGATAGTCTTCTTTAGGATTCTAACAATGGTTTTATTAGATGCCTCGGCTTGGCCATTACCTTGTGGGTAATACGGAGTGGAAAAATGATGTTTGATATGGAACTCTTCACATAGATGGCATACTTCTTGGTTTTTGAATGGGCGGCCATTGTTTGTGATAATGGATTGGGGTACACCATACCGACAAATGATATAGTTTAAGATAAACTTGGATATTTGTGTGTCGGTGATGTAAGTCATGGGAATAGCTTCAATCCATTTGGTGAAGTATTCGGTGGCGGTTATGATGAATTTATGGTCATTGGATGATGGAGGGTGTATCTTACCTATGAGGTCCAGTCCCCATTGGGCAAAGGGCCAAGGTGATGTAATCGGACGAAGCTCCTGTGCTGGTGCTCTTATCAAATCTCTATGTATCTGACATTGCCTACATTTCTTTACAAAGATATATGAGTCTTTCTCCATTGTAGGCCAATAATAAGCCAATCTCATAATCTTATGGGCTAAAGTAGGACCACTCGAATGGGATCCGCATATACCCTCATGCACCACTCGCAAAGTTGTTTGTGATTCTTTAGCATCGAGACATCTCATTAGGGCGTTATCTAAGGTACGTCTATATAGGGTTTCTCCGATGATGGTGTATTTAGCTGACTTAGGGATGAAGGTTTAGCATTGGTTATTTGATAGGTCTAGAGGTAAAGTTTGGTCAGTTAGATAGTCGAATATGTCTTTATACCAAGGGGAAGTAGGACCAACAATTATACACACCATCGCAGAATCGGGGACATCATAGGCCGGGACCAACAACTGCTCAACCAAAAACTCAAACTTAGGCACGTTACTCGGAATATCCAATAAGGAACCCACAGTTTCCATAGCATCTGCAACCCTATTCTGAATACATGGTATTTGTTGAAAGGTAATGTCATCAAAGTACTACTTGAAACTATCAGCCATGCGCTTGTAGGGGGAAAGTTTCTCATCCTTAGTCTCATAATCATCATTTACTTGTTGGACTACAAGCTGAGAATTGCCAAAAACATGTAGACTCTTAATTTTCTACTAAGCTGCCATTTTTAATCCTATCACTAAGGCATCATACTCTACTATGTTGTTGGTACAAGGGAAAGCAATCCTGAATGATTTAGGAATGGTATCGCCTTGAGGTGTAACAAATAGGATACCTTCTCCTAAACCCCGATTTGTATGTGACCCATCAAAGTATAATTTCCATTTGGTTCTAGTGTCAATGTTGAAAATAAATTCATCAAGAAAATCCACCACTAAAGGATGGTCTACTTTCATGGGTGCATTTTCTAACTGATCTGCAATCACCTATCCTTTTATAGCCTTCCTTTCCACATGTTGGATTTCATACTCGCTAAGTATCATAACCCATTTAGCCAATCGGCTTGTTAATGCTGCCTTAGTTAGGAAATATTTTAGGGGATCAATCTTTGCGACCAACATTGTTTGGCGATTGAGCATATAGTGCCAAAGTTTTTGGGTAGAAAAGACTACCACAAGATAGGAACATTCTATGTTGTTGTAATTCAATTCATATCCCACTAAGGTACGACTAATGTAGTAGACTGCTCTCTCATGACCTTGATCATCGTTTTGTGCAAGAAGAGCTCCTAATGCTAACTGGGTTTCTGAAATGTATAGTATCAACGGTTTCCATTTGTAGGTGGCATTAAGGCTGGTGGAGTGAGCAAGTAATCCTTGATATTTTGGAAAGCTTCCTAACATTTAGGTGTCCACACAAATGGTACTCCTTTCTTGAGCAAATGTTGAAATGGGTGTATTTTATCTGCCAGTTGTACAATGAAACGCCTGATGGACTGTAATCTTCCTTGTAGTGTTATGAGTTGACCAATGCTGACCGGAGGAGGCATTTCTATGATAGCTCTTACCTTCTCTGGATCTACTTCAATGCCTCTTCTAGAAATGATATACCCTAGAAGTTTCCTTGATTTCACTCCAAAGACACATTTCTTTGGATTTAGCTTGACATTGTAATTCTCTAGCCTCTAGAATATCTTGTCTAGAACCTTCAAATGATCTGCCCTTGTTTCTGATTTTGCTATAATGTCATCTACATAATCTTCCATGAGAGTATGTATAAAGTCATGGAAAATCGTAGTCATTGCCCATTGATAGGTAGCTCCTGCATTCTTAAGCCCAAAAGGAATAACATTCCAACAGTATGTGCCCCATGGACACGTGAAAGCCGTCTTGTGTTGGTCTTCAGCTGCGATTTTGATTTGGTTATATCCAAAGAAACCACCCATGAGGGATAGCATCTTGTAGCCTACTGTAAGATCTACTATCATGTATATGTTCGGCAAAGGGAAGTCATTCTTAGGACATGCCTTGTTGATTTCTCTAAAGTTTGTGCAAATGTGGATGCCCCCAGTTGGTTTAGTCATTGGTACAAGATTTGAAATCCAATCTGCATAGTCTATAGTTCTGATAAACCCAACATCCAAGAGTTTCTTAAGTTCTTCTTTGACCAGTAGAGCAATCTGCAGATGCATTTTCCTTAACTTCTATTTGACTGGCTTAATATTTAGCTACAATGGTAGATAGTGCAATATTAAGTCTGGATCTAGCCTAGGCATGTCAGTGTATGACCATGCAAATTTTATCTGTCTCTTTGCGAAGAATTCCTTAAACTCATGTTATTCTACCTCTGTCAATGATGCTACAAAGTATATGTGCCAAGGGTTTTCTTCTGTATTTATGTTGACTTCAATAGACTCTTCTACTAGCATTGGTGAATTTTCCTGTTCAACAAGGAGAATATTTAAACCTCTATCCTTGGGTGCCTCAAAGAGGTTTTCGGCCTCAGATACATCCTTTATTTTGACTATTTCTTCGTCCAAAGGCACCTTTCGGTTTTCACCTAGGGACTTGTCATTTTTCTCATTTTCAACATTTTTTTTTTTTCATTTTTGCGACTAGAGGTGTAAATAGACTCCCAAAAATATGCTTTGTCATCCAAGTCTATGGTAAAACCAGCTTTATGATCCCCTCTTGGTATGCCTTCTTGAAGTCCCATGAACTCAACAATTGCTTTGTCGTTCTCGAATGTGTCTATGATGGGTGTACCTTGTTGATCCTAGTCGATAAGATCGGGATATATGAGAGGCATGTCATCATCGGAGTTATCAAAGGTGGAAGCTGACAAAGTGAATATATAATGGTTGACATGATCACAAAATTTTTGGACTATCTCCTTCTTGTTCTTTTTCCTATGGGTAGGTTAACTCTGTTGTGGGACTATTGTAAGGGCTGAGTCATTAGAAGATGGTTTGTTAGGTGCCCAAGATGCATGATCAAGGGTTTCCCAATAATAGTTCTTATGCCATTCTTCTTTGGACAAGTGTTTCCTATGATGGGGACTAGATGGTTTTGGTACAGGTTTTATCTTTAGGTCCAATTCTCCAAATAGAGCATCTATGTTCATGGTACTGGTAGAGGAAACGAAATCCCACTCACAATTGCTTGAGTCGGGAGATTCATCGTAAACTGGGGGAAGTGGTTTGTGATATTCATCGTAAACTGGGGGAAGTGGTTCATGATATATCTCGATGTTTGCACAAGCACTCACTTCCTCTTGAAATGGTGACGAAGTACTAGGAAACCCAATTCTAAGCAGTTGAAACCCTAGCCCTAGGTATTTCAGTCGCAGTGAAATAGTGATTGGTTCCGTCCTTCCATTTTGATGTAGTCCTAACCCACTGTGCCCGTCATAGCCTTCATTTTGCATTATCTTAAAGCCATTTCCATATTGATCCTTAGCTATTTGAATAGACGGCGAGGGGTATTCATTGTCTTCTTGATACAACCAGGAGGTAATATCACCTTGATCCATAATTTCTTCACTTAACTCTCCCCATTTGGTCAATGTCATTATAGGGGGAACATGAAATGTGACTACTGACTATCTGCTATTTGGCATGAGTAGACCATATGCCTTAGGTGGAACCAACTGACTAACACAGTAGGATGCCTTCATGTAATATTCTCCACAACCCTTGTCTTGGATCTCGATTTTAGGAGCAGATGATGGTGGTTTGAATGAAATGGACTTAGTAAGATGTGATCGGTCAACGTATAGGGATAAAGTGGATTATGAAGCTTCTTGGTTAACTGGTACCTATTGTTGTGGAATTTCCCTTAGGCTTGTACAATACTGAAAAGGATCTCGATCACCATCAATCGTGATCTCGGTGCCATTATACGGGAATTTAAGACATTGGTGATATGTTGAAGGTACGGATTTTATTGCGTGTATCCAAGGTCTACCTAACAACAAGTTATACGGAAGGGTGAGATCCAAGACTTGGAAGCTAGTGTTCATAATTGTTGGGCCAATTCTGAGAGGGAGTGTGACAACTCATTTGGATGATCTTTCCTCATCATCATAAGCCTTTATGACTATACTTTTAGAGGTGTCTATGCATTCTTCTGAGAATCCTAATGCCTTAACCAATTTTAGGGTACACATGTTCAAACCTGCTCCTCCATCTACCAAGACTCGTTTGACTTTGGTTTGATGGACTAGGACTTCAAGATGTAATGGGTCATTATGATCAGACTTTTCGGTTGAGTAATCTTGTTGGGGAAATGTGGCATGATGCGAGTTGGTTAAATATCCCACCATTTCTTTGAAATGATTGACATCTAAGTCTGTAGGAACAGTCGTATTCTGTAAAGCTTTGTCAAGAATGGCTCGATGCTCAGGTGATAAATTCAATAGTTCCAAAATAGATATTTGTGCGGAGGTTTTTCTCAATTAATCAAGGAGATTGTACTTAAACTTAGAAGCTTGTGTAGGTGGCTCAGAAGAAGGACTTGGAATAGTTATCTTAGTTCTGTGTGTGTTTACAACACATTCTGGATGCTTCTTAATGACGATGGTATTGACGTTTTCATTTGCAGCTCGGAGGTGATTTATGATCGTTCCTTTACCATAGTCATACTTGGTATTGGTATAATTGGGTGATGGATTATTCTTGGTTCCCAAACTAGAGGCTTTTCCTTTCATGTGATCATGTAATGGGTCTGTGAAGACCTTATGATCACTGTTCTTGGTATTTTTCTGCCCATTGACCTCTATGGTTCCATTTTCAACAAAGTCTTGTATAATAGTCTTCAATTGTCGACATTGTTGTAGGTTGTGTCCTTTTGTTCGATGATAGTCACAACAGGCATTTTCGTCCCACCATGAAGGTTTAAACTATCCAGGATCATACTCTCTTGGTTCCAAAGGTTTAATGAGATTATGTTTAATCAACTCTTTGAAAACTGTCTCGATCGGTTGCCCTAAAGGGGTAAATTCACGTGTAGGAAATCTCCTTTGCGGTTGTTGTTGTTGTGAATTTTGGACATAATTGGTTGTTTGATCTAGACTATTCGTCATGTCTTGATTGGGGTTGTAACCTCTAAGTGTGATAATTGGTCCCGTATGTATGGTTTTAGCATCAACAATGCCGTCATTTGTAACATTTTTGTTTCTAGACCAGAATTTGTTTCTATCATTTGGTGCGTTTTGATGTTGGACAACTGGATTTCTGCCTGGTACTTTTATTTCTCCTTTGTCAATAAGGCCTTTTTCAAGGATGATGCCCTTTTGTACCAAGTCTAGGAATGAAGTACAACAATGTACCCTTAAGTCACCTCTCAGTTTTGGATTGATGTTTTCAAGGAATATCGCGACCTTCTATTTTTTTGGTATTTCAACTGGACATCTACTAGCTAGACTTCTCCATCTCTGGAAGAAAGTGGTGAAAGTTTCATCATCTTCTTGTGTTGTGTGACACAAGGTAGCTATTTTTACTTCATTGTCTATATTAAAGGCAAAGTGTTTGACAAACTTCTCAGCTAATTCACCCCAGGATCGTATAGCATATGGTAATTTAGAAAACCATTCCAGTCCTATCCCGATAAGGGTTCACGAAAATAGTCTCATCAAGTATGTGGGGTCATATGATATGTACATGCATGTCATTGAGAATTATCTAATGTGTTCCAAAGGATTCTTCCTCCCATTATAATTAGGCAAATTTGGTATAATGTATCCATGGGGGAAAGGTGTCATATAAAGCGCTTTGTTGAATGGACATAGGCACAGATCTTGCGCTGAGATAGTTCATTTTCCTAACATAGACATGTTGTCCATCTGTTGTTGAAGAGTTTGCATTTGGTTTTGGAGGACATCTACTTGTGTCAAGGACATGTTGTTCGCGTTGTTTGGATCAATGTAGGTGTTATGAAATGCCATGTTCTGTGATGGGTTATGATTTGGCGAGGGAATATATCCTGTTAGAATGTTCAGATTCAAATTGGGGATATTTCCTTTCTGAATGTTCTGATTTGGATTGGGAATATATCTTGTTTGAATGTTCTGATTTGGTATAGGAATATTTCCTGTCTAAATGGTCTGATTTGGTATAGGAATATTTCCTGTCTGAATGGTCTGATTTGGTATAGGAATATTCATGCCAACTTTGGATCTCTTACCAGTCGTGTTGGTGCCAAAGGGGTTTGATGAAGTTGCTCCCATAGTAAATTGTAAACCTTGTATTATGTTGAAAGGGGTTGTGTTTACAATTGACGATGTTTGAGTTGGTATGCTAGTTGGTATTGTTGCGGTGATTTGGGGAATAGAAACACTTGACGTCACAGTTTACGTTGGTTGAATAGACGGTGTTTTCAAAGTATGAATGTCAAATCCTGGTGGTAGTGTGGCACCTTCTACTAGAAACTTTTCTAGATAACATTGGGGATCATTTTCCAAACACTCATCCATGAAGGATGCAAATTCAGGATCTTGTACAATGACGTCTATGTCTTCTATATAAATTTGTCCATGCATGTCTCTAGTGACGTGTTTTTCAAGCAAAGGTTTGTGTGGTCTCTCACTTCCTGATGGTTGATATCCGAATGGATTGACAAATTCGTTAGGGTCCGACATTTCTTTTTCTTTTCTTTTGAGACCTTGTTTCTACCATGAAAAGTTGCTCAAAAAGGGGGACTGCAGACTATGTCTAAAAACTGATATGTCCTATCTCTATGTTTTTTTTGGATTTTTTGAAAAATAAGGATGTTGCTAAAGATTTCTAAAATGACGTATACTAAGATGACGTATGGTAGGATAGACAATATGCAAAATCTCGAGGAGATTATGACAGTAAATGATTCTAAGACGAGTATAACCTACCACCTATGAAATAAATGCATGTAATGATTTGTGTTTGACCAAGGAACCTGATTGTAGGACAAGGACAGTTGACAAGGTGAATTTTCCAAACTAGACTATTGAGCTGAAAATATTCACTAAATAGGACTAAAGTGGCTAGGTTCAATGCTTGTGACAAATCGGGACATGAACGTATCCAATGACGAGGAAAGTTATCTATTATGTGATATGCAATTTCCTAGGAAGTATCTATATGCATGCAACTTAGGATGACTATGAATAGGACGTATATGACACCTAATGATGCAAGGTTTTTGAGCAAAAAATTTTCAGTTTCTATCCAAGGTTGATCTTTAGAAACAAAATCAAAAATGACAGTAATGTTTCAGACTCAGTTTGCGGTTTTCAAAGTTTTCTATTGACAGTCAAATGCAGTTCATCTATCAGGTGTGGTTCTATTTTTGACAAATGCGGTTTATCATGCGCCTGCAGTGATTTGACTAAAACCTAGTTTCGGATGTTGACAAACAGTTTTGACTTTTTGATAGATGTGGTTTTCGTTATGATAGATGCGACTCACAAAATCATATGCGGCTCGACATAAAAACTCTGTAAACCTAAATTTATGATAGACACACATGCGACATTTTGTTTCACAAATGTGGCTTGCATATACACATGCAACTCAAAATTTGACAGTTGTGGCTCGTAATATCTAGACTGTGAAAATGAACCTTTTTTTTTTATAGACACATGCGGCGTTTCCCCTAACAAATGTGACTTGCTAAAACAGATGCGGTGCTAAAAATGACAGTTGCGACTCACTTTGTTGACAGTTGCAGTTTTTCGAAAGTTATTTTGACTGACTCCGTTTGTTTGATCAAGTTTTTGACGAATACAACAAACACAAACATAGAAATCAATGTATTTTCAATTTGTGATGATATAACTGTTAAGACCATAAAACATTTACAACCTAGGCTTTGTGGACAATACTTGTTGAGTTCTTACTTGGATTTCTCCAGCTACGCATATTCATGGCGGATGACTAGTAGCTTGACCCCACTGGCTCCCCTCCACGACACTTACATATACAGGGAAGCCAAGCTACTATACCCATGAAACTCTAATGGCATACATCTCATCTCCAAACATGAACCGTAAGAATGTAAGACGACTTCATAGGTCCGAACCTGATGCACCAGCAAATAGGAAGGATTTTGGCAAAACTACAACATGGTATTTAGTGAGGGCTTTCCGTTCGTGGGGCACTATTCAGCTCAGTGAGACACCATTTCTGCCCTTCTCGTCGGAATAGTGAGCGTGATTTATGGGGTTTCTCCCATAAATCCATTTTTATATACCGGGTGGAAGTTACTGGCTAAAGCATGTTACCGGTCTGAGTCGTCTTGGGGTGAGTACTTTTTCCCACCAAGACAAGCCCAAGTTCTAGAGTCAGTAATCATTTCTCTTACACCCAGGATCGCATGACTGCGCAAGGGGAGAGGATACTCTGATATACCGAATCGTAAAGGGTGACATAAACATGCTTTCGCACCAAAGAAAGAAAACTCTGATTCTTTTTAATCCAAATGACAGTTATTTATCTACCAAACAAAAATCTTGCTAAATAAAATTAACAAAGGCATTAGGTCTTGCATGCAAATTGATCAGTAGTTCATATTTCTTGTCTTTGGCTTTCGTCCTGCAGAAAATATGTCTTTGGTTTTTTTATTGTCTTCTATGCTTCGTCCTGCAAAAACTAAGGTAATCCTCCTTAACACAACTGCAAACAAACATTAGCAAAAAATGAAATATGGTGAAAAATGAAAAAAAAACGAGGATGTATGGAAGTTAATACAAAAATGGAAAAAAAATTAATAGTCAGATATGGCATTTCAAGCCATAAATGCGGCTCAAAGTTTGATAGGCGGATGCAGTTCGTGTTGACAGTTGGTCGCGGGTCAAAATATTGATAGTCGGATGTGGTTCATGGATTCGTTGATGTGGTGTGGAATGGAAGCTGTGTCGTGTATGTTAGCAAATGTGGCTCATGGATGCGGATGCGTTGTTTATTTGAACAGATGTGGTGGGCCATACAATAACCTACAAAAAAAATAAAATGGAAAGACAAAAATATGTTGCGTGAATTTGAAGCTTGTTCACGTCGGGTTCACCAAATGTAACATAGAATAAAATTTGGAATGATCTGCAACTAGAATAGACGATGTTAATCCTAATCTTAATCTAAATCAAACAACAAAGAACGAGTAAAAATGAACATAATTAAACTAAACAAATCAATTGGAAATCTCTCACTGAATATGCATCCACTCCTTCGAATTATCTCGATTGCTCTTCTCCATTTTACCTTTTCAATATTCTTGCCCTCAGATTTTCAGTATTGATGCAAGCATAACCTTGTTGAATGTCTAAGCAAAATATCAAAGATAAGTTTTTTCTCAAAAGTATGATTTCGGGAGGACGAATTCGAATGCATACATAAATTAATTAATTAAATAAAGATATTTAATTAATAGACGTATTCATGCACATGAGTTAGAACTAGTTAACTGACTAGTCGTGACAGAGAGTCCTCTCGCAGAAACGATCAGATATCAAACCCGAAGATAACTGGCAGATTTAAAAATAGATCTTGAGTCAGAAGGTGAGTGAATGATTAGTCAACTGATTGATAGAAGAATATGACATAAATGATTAAAATATGAATTAAATGTTAATTTAATTCAACATTCGAAAATGAAAGATTTAATTAAATAAATAAAGATAATTGATTTAATTTGACTGTTGAAAAGGATAAATTGAATAATTAAATAATTAATATTTAATTATAGATAAAGGGGGTTAAATGAATAATTAAATAAAGATATTTAATTATAGTTGAAATATGACAAAGGAGTAATTAAATAATAAATTATTTAATTAAGAAGGAAGAATTAATTAGTTAGCGACATATTTAAACAAATATGATTTATTTAATTAATCAAGTTGAATAAAGGTCATTTATGAATTAATGAATTAATTAAAAAGGGGTATTTAATTAATAGAGAAAATATGTGTTAGAAAGGGTAATTAAATAATTAACATTATTTAATCATGACCATGGATATTAGAAAATTATGTCGAAAGTGGTGTTCGCAGGCATAGACCAATTTTCAGTGTCTACAATACAAATTAAGGCCAATCATCTCAAGGTGATAAATTACATAGTACCTTCTAAAGGAAGTTGTATCAAATTCAAATTTGTAATTGCAGATTTTAGTTTTCATCAATTGCATAAGTTTAAGTAACAAAAAATAAGAAGCTCAAACCTATATAGGCTTGTCGATGTAGTTGTCTTTATATTTTAAGGTTGGAAATTATCTACTTTGCAATTTTTACCTTACATTTCTGCATTCAAATTATTGTTCATTCTCATAGGCTTTTCATAGGATTAGTTTGCCAATTTTTAGGCTTTCTCTTGACATTGGACTAGTTTTTAACCAATATGGTCCCTAAAATTCGTCTTGAATATTTTAGGTCAAAATTATAAAATGGACACTTTGACACTTGGATATTGGTGTCTGAGACACTTGAACAATTTGAGCATTCGATTTACATGTGGACAAAACCCTAAACCCAAATTTGCCCTAATGTATTTTTCAATAGTCATTTTGGCTTGAGCACAAAATAAAGCCATATGGATGTTCAATAAAAAGGTTTCCACATTCATAGCTCTATTGTTACAAAGTTTCTTCTATTCTCTCATTCTCTAATGTCTTTGAAGCCACTATATTGAAGATATTTTGTAAGAAGATTCCTAGTTGCATTCTTCCAATCCTCAATTGCTATATCATCCTTGTCATCATCCCTTGTCTCTTTTAACATTTATCCAATGTCTTTCCAAATTCATTTCTAATGGCCTCCTATAATCCCTATTCATTTGCATTCACATTTCCATATTGTATTCTCCCATATATATGAATAACAATCCTCTCTTCTTAACTTAGTCCATTAGTTCCATCACTTACCAAAGCTTCCATCACTTGCACACAACAATTATCAAATGGTCTAGCACATGACTCACAAGGCACAAATAAACTTTTTCTTAGCTTATCCAACTTTTTTGGAAGTACTAAGACAACTCAAAGGACCTTTCTCTTCTTATATTTCATGTTTGCTAGCTATAGAAACTTGAATTTTGCTCATAAAGTTATAAAATTGTCAATTTTTTAGTCAAAATCACCCTAATGATTTTTACTGGTAAAATAGTCAATTCTATGTCTAAATCTTGTTTGTTTGATTTCTTTGCAGCATAATTGTTACATCAATTTCAACTCCCAAACTTGAGTCCAATTCACTCTTAATTGTGCCCAAGTTGGAACTTTCAATTTGCATCCCTAATTATAGATCTAGCCTTATAAATAATCCTCCAAAAGCTTTTGCATTGGCCTTTTGATTGCTTATTTTGGAGAATCTAAACTCTTGGCTCTCTACACAAACTACACCAATGGGTTTGGCTGCCTATTTTAAATAGCTACTTCAAAAGTCCAATGCTTTTCATGAGTCTTTTCAATACAAGCTTTGTACAATCACTAGTCTTCTTAATTTGCTAATTTCTAGCTTCTAAGCTCTATAATCAGCCACTATAGAAGCATTTTATTTTGGTTTTTTTCTCATTTAATATTAGTTTTGTGCTTCCCATCTTCCGCCCATCAAGAGTGTCTAAATTTGGGCGGAGAGAAGAAAGTTACCAAGTTGGGCCCTTGATGACACATATGCCACAATTAGAATCCACAACATCTTGAATTGTACATATCCCAAGTGTGGGATTCCTTCATTTTTTACTGTGATTATTTATAACTTATTTTCATATGTAGAATAATTAAAATTAGAGTTAATTAGCTTCACAATATTCTCTAGGCTTACAACATTTTATTGTAGTTCTTTGTATCCTAGTAATTGATTAATTATTTTACTTCATTAGATAATTTATTTTCTTTGTAAATCTTTATTTTCTCTTTGGAGTACATCTCTCTTGGAGATCAAAAAAACCAAATATTTTCCTTCAAACAATCATAGAGTGAATAAAGACCAAACAATAAGAAAACAAGATAAAACAAACATTAATCGTCTAACCAAATGTAAAAACCAACAAGTTGTACCTTTCTTTTATTTTGTGAAAAAAATTGTGAGTAAAAGAAACATGAAGAAAATATGTAGAATTAATTCAGGTCATTGATATCACTCCTCAAAATTGTACTATACACAAGGGAAAAATAAAAGATCAATTATTGATTATCTTATTTGCATGCAATAACTTAAAATATGAAAATGGACAAAATATTTGTTGCATTCATAACTAGTTTAATATTTATTATTACATTAATTATCGATTACTTGCATATTGAAAAGTACAAAAACATAGACTACTTTCAATCCATTTTGTTTATCATTGTTTATTCACACATTCTAGCATAATTTGTAAAAAATGATTTTATTTGTGGTTAACTCATCAAAAAACACAAAAACAAGTAAACATGACTCATGTCCTTTCACATTTAAGCCAAAAGATCCAAACATAGGGTTAGCTAGCAAAATAACAATCTACAAAACCAAAGCAAACATAAGAAAGTGTTCAACTAAAAGTCAATTGTGAATCTTAGTCAACAAAAAATAATCAAACAAATAATCCTTGGAGTATTCTTGTTCATATCTCTTTTCTCTTGGCTACATTTAACATCACACTTAGGTATCTCAGTATTAAGGAGGATTTAATTGGAACCACTCTACAATAATTAAGAGAAAACTCATCCCTTTGGAACTTATTAAGAACACACATTGACCATAGAATAAGCCCAGAAATATGATGATTGTTTACTTGCTATCAAACTAATACAATTTGAGGTGATGTTGGACACAAAGTCTCTTTACCTCAATAAATTCCAAAATAATAATCAATAAATTTTCATTATACAAGACACCACTTCTAACATCCACACAAGAATCATCACTACCACAACTTTATATAGATTTACAAGAAAAAATTCTCAAATTGGCATCTTTACATAGTTAACCTAGCATCCCTATCCTACATTGGACACTCCTTCCTCATGAAGGTGTCCCTTTAGACACTCTCCCACTCCACTTGCTTTGGTCACATGAGGAATTATCTATATATATGTATAACTATGCATGTGCCTACCACTTTGAATTTATGTATAATACTTGTGAGTTAGATTGGGAGAGTCTACATTTTGGTGGACCTAACATGAAGAATATATCCTCTTGGGATAAGTTCTTTCACCTTTTCTCTCCTTCCATTCCATCTTTTCTTTCCTTCCTGCATCATTACTTATTTATTTAGTGGCATGTACGACATCCTCAAATATGTTGGGACAAATAACAAACTAGAGGTAGGTCCCTTCTACAAAACTAGTCTTTCCAATATTTGATTATTACATACCTCTAGACCAGTAGCTCTAATCTCAAATAGACATGACTACAAGGTTACTGACATTGAGGATACTCATCCAGAAATACAAAAAATATATAAAAAAACTAATATTTTAACATCTTTGATAACCCCACACATGAAAATATCAAGGCACAATCCTCCAAACAAACCTACATCCCACAAGAGTTTGATACATCATAGTGTGATATGAGATTAATAGGCAAGATCCCATCTTCACAACCTATAGACAAAACTATCCATATTGACAATGAAGTGGATCACCTTGAAAAATTCTTGGCATACGCTTGAATGGTTCGAGAGAGCATTGAAATAGAGTATCAAATTGACCAAACCATTTCACAACACGTGCAAATAAAAAACCTACTTGAGGTAATAAAAAATGGGGAAACTCAACCCCCACCACATTAGCCATAACAACATTATAAAAAACTCACTTCAAATAGGAGATATTTGAAATGACAACCAAACTAGTGAAGCTACCATAGAGAATATTCTTGCCACCCTAGTACAACATATTTTGGGTTTGATCCTAGGGGTGTTGAGTAACCACTACAAAATTTAATATAAATAAATATGAGATTGAAGTCTCAAAGGTGATGATTCCATGCAAATCCTCTTGTCACCACGTAAAATGATCCAAACCAAGGGGGTTTTCAACCATCCCCTATTTAAAATTCTACTCTCAAATTGTAAGAAATGAGGATTTATGTCACCTTCACCTCCATCACACAATATATTCAACACATTCCAACCTAGTGGGATTTTCCCCAACCAAGCCTAAAATTATACAACCTCATTTTCATTTCATCTAGTTAATTTGATGCACCACAACTATGTGAACCCTTTCAAATATCAACCCCATTCAAACCTTCGACCCTAATCAAACTACCAGATGCTTGCACCAAAGACCCATCTTTAGAGGACCATCTCCCCTTATGCTTAATTCATTCAAATACTACCTTGAACATTTGAATGAAATTCTAGATCACACAATATGAAATATTATTTTTCCAAGATCTCTCTCTAGCTCACCCAATTTTAAGGGAAAAGGAGACACTAATGCTCATATCAAGGAACATATAAACACTATCGAGAACTAATTTCATAAATGCAATAGTTGCATGCATTTTTCCTAAGACTAGGAAGGGGTCAATTCTCTCCTTTCAACAACTCATTGGTGAGTTTGTCACAATATTTGACATGATCAAGTTGTTAAAGATGATAATATAAGAATTTCTAAGCATCAAATAGGACCATAACAAATTGATAGGTTGTTATGACAATGTAATATTTAAATTGTAATCCTAATATATAATGTTGAATCTCCAACTTTCTTGGAATGGGTAACGTAGATACTCGTGAGGATTTGAGGATATTATTTTACTATTATTACTCTCCAAATTATGTGACATATTGTTCTAATGGAATTGGTAAGGAAGGTTACAAAAGAAAGTCAAAGATAAGGAGTTATGGAGCATCTTTCTCAAAATTGGCAATGGCAATGCAATTATTGCACTCATGGAACACTTAGAAATGAGAAAGTACGATTAATGACATCATATGATGGGATCTATGATGTGTCAAGATGTAAGAGAATTTAATTTCTATTTTGAAGATTGGTCTCTTATAGTGCATTGTGATAATTTTTACTATGGTATTTTGAGACCATGTTTGGGCCCGTGTATTGTTTTATGGTAGTTTTTTGAACCTCCTTAAGTCTATATATTGATGTATAGGTATGGAGGAGGTATGGTTATTACAAGTAGTATCACACTTCCATAATTCTATTAGACTAAAGAAAATTATGTGATTTATATTGATGTACTTGTTTCTATTTGATTAATACAAGCTCAATATCTCTTTGGTAGTGGATTTTTTTTGTGAAAGGGTTTCTCCAAATATATCCAATATCATATTTGTTTGTTGATTATTATAAATATTTTTCCATCCTCTATTTTATATTTAATATTTAATCACATGTAGCTCTAATTGGGTTAAGTGAATTTTTACACTTATAGTTTATACTTCTACTATTATTGTTCACCATTTTTCTTCATATTTAGTATTAGAGCTAATAATTTTGATTAAAGAGATGCCTTTTTAGAATTTTAAATGGGAGTGTTTATTATAGTTATTTTTGTAGATTCATTGTGGTAAAAGCCATGAACATAACATCTTGGTCAAACAATGACAAGTTCAATGGTTCTAGGTATGAGCTATGGAAGCTAAAAATTGAGGATATCTTAGAAGAAATGGATTAGTGGAAAATTTTATAGAAAAGGAAGGAAAAACCAAAAGGAATATCTAATGAATATTTGAAAATATTAGATAAGAAGGCACATCAAACCATTTGGTTGTCTTGAAGATTTTGTCCTCTTGAATCTCTCAAATGAAACCACTACATTTGCACTATGGAAGATGATAGGTGATAACTATCAAATCAAAAAAATTAATAATAATTTATCTCAAAAGACCTTTATATTCTTTAAAAATCAAGGAAGGTGATTATGTTGTAGAACATTTGTCTCAACCCCATTTTTAAACAATTAAATTGCATTGCATTTACAATATTTATTCTGGATAATTGGGTAATGCAAATTAAATCCATGGATTCCTATAATAGAACAAAGTTTTAATGTTTTGGTTATCTCAATGTATATTTATGTTCAAATTCATGTTAAATTTTGATGATGTGAGAAATTTGAAATGATTTTTAATTTCATTATATTTTTATCATTTGATTATCCATTTGTTCATGGTAGAATTGATGTAAATGTGACTAACAGACTAGCTACTCTATGATGGTGAGGTGGATGTAGGATATTATAAGTTAATCCTCCTAGACAAGGAGGGAGAGTATCATTAGCGAGAGGGTTACAAATCAAGGTGACCAACAACCATATCATGCCTTTGAGAAAGAGTTAGTTTCACACACACAAATGAGGTTTCATATGTACTCAGAGGTGTCGATCCATTGAAAGAATGTCCATTTATGCCAGATTATTTATAGCGACTATTGTAGAGAAGGGAGACCTGTCACCCTCAAGACTCCAGGTCACAAAAGAGTCCTAAGGAATAGGCTACCCTAAATTACCTCAAGTTTTCTAAGCGGGCTGAAAAGGATAAGGTACTAAGGCTGAAAAGGAAGGGTAGATAGCTTGCCACTTTCCTTTTTCTAAACAGAATGTTCACATGGTCAGAAGAGCTGATTTCTAAGGTCTGGCCTGCTGCCCAAATAGCTCACTGTCTGAGGATGATAACACGAATCACAGACTCCAGTGTGGCGCGTTGGTGTCTCAAGTATGCATTGGAATTCATACAGAAAGAGGTCCAGAAAGAAAGCAAAAGCTATAGGGAAATCTACTAACTACTTGAATATGCAATATTTATACTTCAACGGAGAATAGAAAGAACAAAAACAACGAATACACCAAAACAAAGTTAAGAAGTAAACTATTGCAGAAATGACAAGGAAAGGTGAGAAAATGAACCTTTTACCCATGGGTGGAATCTTCAGATAGCTCCACTCGAAAAGCACCATCTACACACACAAATATGGAAAAATTTTGGGGTTGTTTTAGAGGATTGCCTTAGTCAGTCCCTCGCTTTGGTTTTCCCACCTCCACGAACAACTAGATAGCCACAAAGTGTAGAAAGAGATAAAGAAAGTAGGAGAAAATTAAATAGCACAACAACTAGTATGCTACTCAATGAACAATATGATGCAAAGAGAAAACAACAATGAACAATGTCACCTTCGCAGTTGCAAGCACTCAAGGCAAGTAGTGAAAGGAAGAATCTTGAAAGTCTCAAATGGTGGCATTGTTGTACCAAGAACATGACATAAGAAGACAAACTAGCAGCTTGCAGTGAAAGAGAAGTGGCTTAGAAGATGTAGAATGAACTTAGAATGCAAGATAGTGTCCAAAAGAGTGAAGAGAGTGAAGAGGAAGTGAAAGAATGTGATAGAACATATTTGAACTAGCAAAAGGGAGGCAAAAGACCCATTTTTTATTGGTCAAGGAAGTAGGAGATGTTACGCTTTGCGACCAATGGAGAAGTGCAATGCCTCTATGGATTCTAGAGGTAGGAATCCTATTAGGATGAAAGCACAGCATGCAAGCATCCCCAACAAAGATTCCTCCACGGACATGAAAAATATGTGGCTAGGTGGAATGAGCAAGGTGGCAGGGATGAAATTGCATCATTGGGTTTACATTTTATAAGGTAGGGGAAATTAAATGGAGAATTTTCCTAGGGGTGAAAATTTGCTCCATTACATTTTCCCCCACTTTAGCGAGCATGTGTGTTAGTGCAAATGTGAGGTAAAGTAGAAAGAGGTTGAAGAGAATATACCTTAACCTTCGAGGAAGTAGATCTCCGATTTGGAACACCTAGATGTGCGAGAGGTAGCTCTACAAGTTATCGGTCCCACATGGAAACCTTGATGTGAAAGAGAGAGAAAGATATGGCTCCACATGTACTCGATCCTATGGAAGGGTTCCATGGGTTCTCGATCCCACAAAAAATAACCAAAGGCTCTACAGGTTCTTAGTCCTACAAAATTTGAACAAAGGCTCTATAGGTTCTTGGTCTTGTAGAAATAATGAGCTTCACAAGTGCTCAGTCCTACAAAGGGAGCACCACAAGTTCTCGATTCTACTAGGCTTGACATGAAAGTACTATAAACATGCTCGATCTTGGAGATTTTTCTACGAAAGGACCTTACAAGTGGTTGGTCTTGCAAGGAAAGCTTGGTGAGGCACTCAGTCCTACGAAGCAACATGTTAAGCTACAAAAAAAACATGTTAGGCAAAAAATATCAAACAAATAGACATATCATAGAGCAAGAAATTGATGGAGAAGTTTTCGAAGGGGTCCCCTCGAGAACCCTTCAATATAGCAATGGGTCCACACAAAGGGACACTTCATTTGAAAAAAATGACATTTTTCACAAATGATTCTATCATCAAGGAATCTGATAAAAAGAATGCTCCTTCTCAAAGGAAATTTTTTAGACTTTATCAAAAAAAGTACTCCTTTTTCAATAAGGGATTTGGTGGCCACCAAATTCACCTTATTAAAAACAAAGAAGTGTGGTATCCACCCTTAGGATGGTGTGTGCAAAGAACAAGAGCACGTGGAATCCTAAGGAGAGAAAATAGAAGTAAGGATGTTATTTCTTGTGATACATTGCGAGATGTAAATATTAAAATTTTGTCACACACGAGGGACAACACATAAGCACCACAACATCACTAAGTAGAAAGAGAGGCAAGTAAAGACAAAGAAAACAAGAGACACACAAAGATGACGAAATCAAGACATGGGGATCTAGGAGTTCGGGGTTACATCAATTCTTATAAATATAGATAGGTAACCCATAATGTAGGAATGAAAGATAATCAGTCCCCAAAGTTCCCAGATCATGAAGAAGAGCATGTGAAGACAAAATAAAAATAAAATAATTGGTTCAACATGGAAGGAAGGGATAAATTCTCCCAAGACTTTGAATCGTCCCCAATTTTTGAAAGTTAAATTCACAACATATAGAGGAATTTCACACAAAAAAATTTAGGCTTGTATCCAAGCACCTACAAGGGTAGTAAGGGTCCTCTAGGAAGGATCACAAAAACATAAATACAAGCACGAGGGAAACAAAAAACATACACAAATATAATCTACATATAAAGAAGAGGTACTCCCTACTCCTCATCAACCAGCAGGTCGTATTGCTCCCAATCTAAATCATTATATGGGGAGGGAGGATGGGCCTGCAAGGGAAAGATAGTGAGGGGGAACCCTTTGAGTCTCTTGGAACAAGGACCAAGGAAGAATTCCCCTCAAGGTCTTCTTCACTGATCTCTTGTGAGGTGAAGGTCATCAATCTCACAAAGATCGTTGACAGAGCTAGGACATCATCCACCAAGTTAAACATGCACTTAACTAGGGTTCCATGTGTTAACTAGGTGGGAGAAGGAGGTGTCAAGATCCATTTCCAACCTCATCAAAATGGATAGTGACAAACTTACGGGATGTTGGGGCCGCCTCCTTCACAAGGACGACATAGGTCAAAGCAGAGCTAACTCTTGAAGAAGGTAAGCCCTTCTTCCAATCACCACTCAAGGTGAGGTCATCGTCTAGCTTATGCTTTAAAGGATGATGTTGGATTCCCATGAAAGAAGAAGATACAAAGGATGGAGAAGATAGAGCCATGATGGACACCACTGATGTGTTCAAAATTTCTATGGGCTGAGAAAATAGAGGGATGTGTGGAACGGACATCAAAAGCAGAGAATCCACAAAAGGAATGATGAACACCTACACCCTTTTGGGGTGAGGGTCATCAACACATGCCGAAGGATCCAAAGGCATAAATGAAGTGAGTGGAACTAAAGCAGAAGGAACAGAAGGAGGAGGCACAATAGGAGATGTCGAAATAGGAGCCACCAACTTCCCTTTTGCCTACTACAAGTCAGCTTCTTCAATGACCAAAGCTTTTCTCCTACACTTGCGCTCATGCACAAGCCAATTACGTCAACTCTAGGCACTAAAAGTCGTAATCTGAGAAGGGACGAGAGGCTCCTATTTTTTCATAGGAGTGTCTTCCACAACCATTTCCAATGGAAGGGTAGCCTCTTGGATAGGAGAGGGAGTAGGAGCACGAGCAGGAAGCACAAGAGAAAAAACAACAATAGGTGGAGAAGCAGACACAAGTGCCTTAGTAGTGGACCTCTTCCCATTCACTGGAGAAGGAACAGTAGGAGGTCTTGGAGGCTGAGACCTGAGGGAAAATCCATGAGGACCCTTCCTCTTTCCATAAACCATGGGTCTAGGAGCTATGGGTAAGACAAGAAGTTCAAACACCTAGCACTTAGCTTTTCACCAAGCAGGCACCATCGATATCCCCATGCGAGGTATGGGAGTAGGAGCCGAGAATGCCACAACAAGGTGAGAAGCGGAAGAAGATGAAGTAGAAAATACAAAAGAGGAAGGCCCATAGTTGTGAGAAAGCTTTCCCTTACCCTTTTCTTGGGAGGAGGAGGCAGCTTGTTGTTGCACAATCATGCAATGTTTGACTGAAATAGAATAGGGAGATGCAAGAAAGGTCACTTTTAGCTTTGTGCTCCTAGTATTATACTTAACATAGGAATAAGATAACAAGTTCATCCTTGGAGGGAGAAAACCAATGAGAGAGATCCAAAAGTGATCTAACGAGAAGCACCAACGCGACACCAGTGATTTGTAATTGATGTCATGCACAACGTGCACAAAGCCCTCATGAGAAAAATTGAAACATTTATGAATAGCCAAAGTGACACCATTCATGAAAACCAACCACGGAATTCCCAAATTCACCTTGAATAGGTATGACTAGAATTATGACAAAAGGGGTATCTACAACCCTAGGTCCTACCAAGATTGAAAGAGTAATAGAACCAAGAGGAGGGACCAAGAGTCCATCGTGTGTGCATATAGTGACCTTAAACTCTTCATATTTATCCCTATAAAAAAAGTTTATTAGTAGAGTTTCTTTCATTATGATATTCACTCAACTTGTAGGTTCAACTAGGACACTAGTCACAATGTTCCCATTGACGCGAGCATGAACGTACAAGGGAGAAGGCTCTTTGTTCATAGGTAAATCTTGTGAGGTAAAATTTATATATGGTGATCCACTCATAGGATGAGAGGGAGGAATACATGTGAATGAGACCATATTAATGTACTCTGATGGAACAAACTCAGTAGAAGAAGAAGGTTCAACAATTACGTTTATGGAATGAGATGGAAATAGATCCGATAGATTTGTAATTTATTATTGGCCTTTTCCATAAAATTATTAGAATTCTATTTTTTCCCATCAAGACAGATAGTACCATCATCGATGTTGTCCTGTATCTCATGACACAGATGCATGCATATTTTAGTATCATGTCCGTGTATATGATGGTACTGGTAGAATTGATTCTCATCATACCAATCAGGATAGGTTTTGGTGAGAGGTCGAGGATCTGGTAAGGTTAGGAATTTATCTTTCAATAATATTTTCAGCATAGAGGTATAAGAATCATAGCTTTGTAAAATGTTGGTTGCACTTCAGGATCTTTTCGTTGGACGTAGATACCATGATTGCAATAGCCTTGTTCTTACCAGACACCAACATTAAAGACTAGCCCTCATAACAGGAGCATGAGGAGGATCCCTCGAATTGTACAACCATCTTCTGGTACTCTCATAATGTGGCACATAGATGTGCAAAAGAAGGATATTTCATTAAAATATTTTTTTCCTGCCAAGGCCTCTATAGATTTTTGAAAAAGACCTTTTGCACATCTAAGTTGAGCAAAGGATAAGAAATTTGCAAGATGAGAACTTGATATCAAGAGATAAATTCAATTATCTTCTCGTTTACCCCCTGCTTACATTAGATGAGATCTGAAAAGGTCATCTTCAGTCCAATATTAGCCCATAACTGTCGGAGAAACTAATTTACCAATTGATCAAACGAAAAGATGGAATTGTCTGGTATAGAACAATACCATTCAAGGGTAGTATCCTTAAGAGACATTGGAAACAACATAGCCATTAAAGTATCATGGTGAAATAAATTTGTGCACATGGCGTTGATTGTCAAAACATGCACTTGAGGATCTCCCTTACCACTATATTTCTCAAACTTCAAAATTGTCATCCCTTAAGGGATAGGAGTATTTATAATTTCTATCGATAAAGGACTATGATGAAAGAACGATTGAAAGATAGGATGTGAAGTACCATTGGACAAGTTCACTAGTTGATTCTACATCTGACCCATGTTTTGTGACAAAGTGCTTAAAATGAGGTCAAAAGATGAGACATGACTAATGGAACCACCACCAGAGCCACCTAAATCACTAGCCCCATTCCAGCAAAGACCCCACCACCAGGACCAGTATGGGTTCTAGAACCATCACAAAGAAAATTGGAGCCGGTAGGGTTGAAACCTAAGGGTACCATTTTTACCTTCACAATGAAGGGTGCCTAAGGAATAGCAATAGTATTAACAAACATGATAGTTTCGGCCATGCACACCGACACCTTGGGCATTAAGACTTCCATTTTTCTTTCAACTGCCTCGAACCCAAGATCTTGGGCAACATCAGTCCCAGGGTTGTACAATGGGACATGAGTGTACACTATGTTGGCAATTCCTCGAATGAATTCAAGACCTACCTAGTATTTATCCAACATAGCTCCCAAGTCATTCACAACCTTAGCGGCCTTAGCCATAACCCTTTCTTTTCCCAAATACTCCCCAAATTTTGAAAGCCTTTTGTTTAGAGCTAGAAGCTGCTCAATGGGAATTTCAACATCCTCATCCTCCTCCACAAATGAAGTGGAGGGAGAAGCAGGGGAAGTAGGAATGTGAGGTTCTTCCCCAAAGGAACTAGAAAAACTTGTATTTATTCTAGAGGCCAATTCTTCATAGGTAGGACCCTTAGTGACCTTCACAAAATCCATATCTAAATGTCATACGCTTCTTATAACAACATTCCTAGAGGTTGTAGATTGAGTCATAAAGCTCATAAAGCTTTACAACATGCAAATTTGCAACACACCTAAGATGTGGGAGAAGAATCCTCAACAAAAAGAAAAGAAGATAAAGGGATTCATGTTAGGTTCACCAAAATGTAGAGAAGGGGGGCCTGTCACCCTCAAGACTCCATGTTATGAAAGAGTCCTAAGGAACAGGTTGCCCTAAACTACCTCAAGTTTTCTAAGTGGATTGAAAAGGACAAGGTACTAAGGCTGAAAAGGAAGGGCAAATAGCTTTCCACTTTCCTTTTTCTAAATCAAATGTTCACAAGGCTAGAAGAGCCAATTTCCAAGGTTTGGCTTGCTTCCTAGACAACTCATTCTCTAAGGTTGACAGTGTGGATCACAAACTCTAGTGCAGTGCACTATCGTTCGTACAAAAAAAGGTCCAAAAATCAAGCAAAAGCTACAGGGAAATCTACTAACTACCTAAATATGAAATATTTATACTTCAATAGAGAATAGAAAGAACAAGAACAACGAATATGCCAAAAGAAAGAAAAGAATTAAACTATTGCATAAATGACAAGGAAAGGTGAGAAAATGAACCTTTTATCCATGAGTTGAATCTTTAGATAGATCTACTTGAAAAGCACAATCGACACACACAAAGATGGAAAAATTTTGGGGTTGTTTTAGAGGACTGCCTCAGTTAGTCCCTCGCCTTGGTGTTCCCACCTCCATAGACAATAGAATAGCCACAATGTGTAGAAAGTAAAATAAAGAAAGTAGGAGAAAAGTAAAGAGCACAAAAACTAGTATGCTACTCAATGAACAAGATGATGCAAAGAGAAAACAACAATGAGAAATTTCACCTTCGTAGCTATGAGCACTCAAGGAAAGTAGTGGAAGGAAGAAGCTTGAAATTCTCCAATGGTGGTGTTGTTGTAGCAAGAATGTGACGTAAGAAGTCAAACCAATAGCTTGCAGCCAAAGAGAAGTGGTGTTTAAGTTGTAGAATGAACTTAGAATATAGGAGAGTGTCCAGAAGAGCGAAGAG
Organism: Sequoiadendron giganteum; assembly: GCA_007115665.2. Classification (NCBI taxonomy): domain Eukaryota; kingdom Viridiplantae; phylum Streptophyta; class Pinopsida; order Cupressales; family Cupressaceae; genus Sequoiadendron; species Sequoiadendron giganteum. Next base: position 760,593,063 of record CM021100.1, read on the forward strand.
AGGGAAGATGAAGTGAAAGAACGTGATAGAATGGATTTGAAGTAGGAAAAGTGAGGAAAAAGACTCATTTTCTGGTGGTCAAGGAAGAAGGAAACTTTATGCTTCACAAACAATGGAGAAGTGTAATGCCTCTGCAGATTCTAGAGTCATGAATCTTATCAGGAAGGCAGCGTGGTGCACGTACATCTGCACAACGCGTGCATGTCCCTGACAGAGATTCCTCCACCGACATGAAAATACATAGCCAGGTGGAACGAGTGAGGTAGCAGCAGTGAAATTGCATCATCAATTTTATATTTTCTAAGGTAGGGGAAATTAAATTGTGAATTTGCCTAGGGGTGCAAATTCACTTCATTAAAGTAATTAGCAGTCAAAAGTTATTTTGTGTTCCAGTTATGTGGTATTAGGATTCTTCATGATTGTGTTCTTCATGAAGAAGTTTTCAAGATCACCCTACTCTTTGGTCATTAATTGGGTAGTGTGGAAGGATAGAAAATCCACCTATGGTTTGGTGATTTTTTTCTATGTTAAGAGAATAAAAAAGTGTTTTAATTAATTAAGAATATTTTAAAATAAAAAAATAAAATAAAACAATAAATAAATCCTAAAATACTTAATATGTGCATATTAATGGTGGAATAATTGAAAATTAATGCAAACTCCTCTTAAATTGTCACCACTTTTCTAGTTAAATGCCTAGAAATGAGGAAGGAAAACATCTAAGAGTAAAGTGTAAATTTATTCCAATTCAGTAGAGAGAGGCATAGTTATGGAATGCATCATGCAAGCACAATAAGAGAGAAAGAGGGAAACATGATGTAGGGGAATAATGAAAAATTCAAATGAAAGAGGGCATAAATTTATTGTGGAGGTGACTAGGGTTTTGGAAAGAAAAGAGAAGGAAAGAGGAAAAAAAATTGGAGTGAATTCATTCTTACCAAATCATATGTATATTTCTTCTTATGCTTTTTTGGTTAACGTTTTCATTGTAGATTATTGTGAAAGAACTATACTTTTGTAAAAGGATAAAAAGTATCATAAGGAAAAGATAATAATTTATTTCAAAAATATAAATCTCCTTATGAATTACTATAGATTAATGATATGCTAATAGAGCCCATTTCATAGGCTTCTTGGAACTTTTTCATACATTTTCTATAGTTATTTCCATATATTTTTCTTGCAACTCAATTCATATATTTTTTGTGGTGCATGCTTTATGGTGTCTATGGATCACTCCCATATGAATCTTGTAGTATGTATACTTTATGATATGAATATGTGATGTATGTATATTTTATATGCATATATGTATACACACACACATTCACATACACACATAATGTGTTTATTAGTCCTTAAAGGAGCCAAATACAAATTTATTCAGCTCTCTAGGAGTGAATGAGTAATACATAGTTACATTATGACTATATGATGTATTCCAAATCATAAGTATAATCATTGGTCTTCTTGGAATCATAATAAGACCATGAAGTTACCGTAAAAGGACTTAGTTGATATTTTGAAGAAGCCAAAAATTTGGATTGAACCCACTTGTCATAAAGATATAAAGAATGAATTTGTTGTTCTTTTTAAGAACTTTTTTAATCCAAATGATTTCCATGTATTATTTATTATTTAGAGCTTATTCACCCAAGTAGTCATCTTGTATTCATTCTGATTATGCAAAGTTTCTTTACCCAAGTAGTTATATTTTATTCTTGTTGATTGTGTAGAGCTTATTCGCCCAAGTAGTCATCTATTATTCTTGTTGATTATGAAGAGATTATTTGACCAAATAGTTATATATCATTCCTTCTATTCATAAATAACTTAACCAACCATTATGGTTAAATAATATTTATGTTCATAAAAAATTAACCAACCAATAAGGTTAAATATTATTTATGTTCATATTTGGCTTATTCAACATATAGAAGGATGTTGTATGTTTTTTAAACTGATTCCTAGGATAAATTGGTTCATGCAAGATGATAGTATATCAATGATAATAAGTAAACATGTGCATATGTCAATATGAAAGTTGAACTTACAATATAAAATGTTGTTGGATATCAATGCTTTGTTTTATCTATCTTATAATAAGAATTTTTTTTCATGATTGAAATTAAGATTGTTATTGTAATATGCCATTGGATTAAATACATATAAATTGCATAAAATAGTTATGAATAACCACCTTCATGAAATGTAACCTAATTAACTTGTAGCATATTTTTTTGAAATGTAGGGAAATAGGGACACTAAATAGGACTTTAAGGATCCACAATAGGTATCTTTCCCTGGGGGCATTTCATTAGGTAATAGATCACAAGGTGTGAAGATTGAATTTCAACCTCAAAGGTAAATCAATTAGACCTGGATCTCAGTTCCTTAGGGCAGTACGATAATGAGATATCTGAAACCAAATTGAAATGATATGCAATTCTTAAACTAAATGAAATATAAGACCTAAAACATGAAATGCAAATTCCTAAAAGTGTAGAAATTGAAACCACAATTTGCAAACAAATATAAGAAGAGTTAGGACATATGTACCAATAACCAAAAATAGGTTTTGAGCTCTACTAAAGGAAGGATTCTCCCTAGGGAGAATGGGTCCTGGTTAGGGCTTCTAAAACTTCCTTTGGCAATCCTTTGAGGAAGGATCTTAACTTCTATTTTGCATAGGTTCCACTGTTGGAAAGTTGGAAATAAATTTTGAATTTGAGTTTCCATGACTTGACAACTATGAATAAAACAAATGCAAGATTACAAAATTTCTCTTCAAGATATTTAATCCTTCTTCAGCCTGTAATCTACACATACAAAGGGAAAAAATATTTTTTTTGAATAGGGGTTTGCCTTAGTCAAACCCCATATCTGGTAACTAAACCTTGATAGAAAGATAATGACAATGGAGAAGGAAATTATGAATGAACACTTACTTGCTACAACTCACCAAACCTTCAATGGATTCCCTTAAAGGACTGAATTCAAGTACATCACTTGAAGGAACTTGATCTTGCTTTGCTTGATTTATTGGATACTTGAATGCTTGAAACCTACATCACAATGTTAGCTCCAAAACATAACATGAAAATTTATAAAATTTGACATTGTAATACCCCTCCGTTTTGCTTCTTGTTCGGTTTGCTTTATGCTATATTTGGTTGCAGTTACTTTGATACTGGATACATTTTGTTATGATGTTTTGATCGCTACCATTGAGCGACAACTATTATTGTGGGATGTAGTTATCTGATTTTGTTTCACATGCATTATAGATTAATGATGTTGTAGAGTTAACATGAGATGTTATTATGAGATTATTGGATTATGATGGAAGTGTCAGTTTCGATGAGTGTATTGGTGAAGAAGACGAGTTTGCATCACTCGCTTGCGAGCGCCCTGCGAATCCGTAATTTCTTCTTCACGGTGTGTATTATATGTTGGATATATTGTATGATGTTGTTTACTTGGTTGCAGGATTGCAGGTACATGACATCGACTCCACCTGGTTTCACAAGTTTGAGCGTGTCGATCCAACGGTTAAGTTCAACGGGAGATAGTAGCTAGGTAACATGTGTTGAGTTTACACCCTAGCCTTAGTGTGTCGTCAGTCGTGTGTGTCGAGCCATTGTCTGTCTTGTTTTAATGTTATTTAATTCTGAAGGATTATTGATTTGGAAATAGATATTTAGAATAATTGCATTTAAATCATGTTGATGATTATTTAATTTAAATAATGCAATGTGGATAAAGTTTATATTTAAATTAATTAATTATATTTAAATTATTTAATTAATTAAATTTAATCCAAGGGGGTTGAATTTAGTTATTAAATAATTAAATTAATTAATTAAATGTGATGCAAGAGAATGAAAGGAAATAAAAGAATTAAAATTAAATTTGGAATTTAATTTCAACATGTGGGAATTAAATTAGAAATTGTAATTAAATGTTTATTTGGAAAATTAGTTGCAACTTTGGAAATTAATTTATTATTTGAAATTGCATTTTAAATTGAAAGTGGGTTTTAAAAGTGAAATTGAAATTGAAATTGAAATGAATTGAAATTGAAATTGAAATATCTAATTTGCATGTAATGTGAATTAGGGTTGTAAATATTGAAATTGAAATTGAAATTGAAATATCTAATTTGCATGTAATGTGAATTAGGGTTGTATTAGGTATTTTTGATTTATAAAGAATACATGTTTTAATTTTAGGGCAGAAAAGTCTTTAGGATTTTGGAAAATTTGCACAAGGGTTTGAAGAAAGTTTGATTGTAGAATTGATTGAAGGAAAGATTGTTTGCATTTGTTTGGTTTTGGATTGGATTCATTGGAGGATTGAAGAAAATTCAGGAAATCCTTGGAGGAGGCTTGCATCAGAAATTCATCTCTTCCTGTAGCTTCTTGTACCAGGTTTTCCTCTTTGTATTTTATTGTTCTTGATTGTTTTTCTTAAAATAGTAGTGATTAAAGATTTGTTTGTTAAATCTATTTTAGAAAATAAATTTGATATTAGAAGAAAAGAATTAAACAAATTTACAGCCTTTGCTTGTGAAAATTCTTGAGTGAAAATTGTGAAAACCTTAGTTGAATTTAAATTATTTGGGGAAATCGATTTTGTTGTTATTGAAATAAAACATAGAGATTGAACAATGCATTTAGAATTTTTTTAGAAAATGAAACCTTTTGTTTATTATTAAAAAAACGGATTTTAAAATCTACAGTATAGTTATATTTTCATGGTAAAATGGTCTGGTTGCGTCGCCTATAACTTCACTTTGACAAACTGGGTTGTCAGGAAATTTAAAGGGTTTTTGCATTTTGAAATTTTCTTATCCTTGTCAAAAAATTGTAAATACCCAGATCGTAGTTTTTGAGTTATGCTTGAAACATGAGACTGCTGTTAAATTATTTTCCCATGGCTGCTCTGAAAATAAAATAATAATAAATTGATATTTATAAATATTAATATTTTATGTATTGTTATTATAATATTAAAATATTATTTAATAATATTTTATATTATAATTTATAATATTAAAGTATTATATTTATTTATATTATTTTAAATAAAATTTGTATATTAGATTAGTGGAATTAAAATTATAAACATATGGAAAAATTATTGTTTATTTTAAAATGGCATGTTAAAGTTTAATTGAAGGAGTTAAATATTTGATTTAAAGAATGCATAATTTAAAATTTAATTGTGGAATTTAAATTCATGTGTAAAAGGTCCAATTATTAATTTGATTTAATTGGAAAAATATATATATGATATTGGGTTATAGTCCAAATATTGATCTTATTTTAACACAATAAGTTATGGAAGAGACCAAATGTTAATTTGATTAATTTTATAATGATTTAATTTGCAAGGGCAATTGGTTATTTAATTTAAAGCGAAATGTTTTGAATTATAGTTGAAAATACTTATTTTGTTAAGAGCAATTAGATAATTAAATAGTAGTGTAATTTCTCCCCTATCTGAAAAGATGAATTATTAATTCAGTTTTATCGATATAATGAATTACGTAATGAATTGAGATATGGATTTAGTATATCCAAAAGTAGTATCTTCCTCATGATTATGTTAAAAGATTTAATTATCTGTAATCAGTAAAGGGAAGTAAGTTTAATTGTTTTAGATTTTCAATAATGAAAAGGGAAATAGGGGTTATGATTATTTTAGATGATCTAATTATCGTGTCTTTGACTTTGTCAACACTACCTATTGAATGAATATGGATTTAGGAAATCCAAATATTAGATTTGATTAATGACTTGAATGCTTTTGTTGTTATGTCGTTAAGTTGCATTGTGGATTTTGGGATTTAGTGTTAGTCCTAAATTATAAGTCTTCCAGAAGAACTTAGAGGATAAGGGTTGTTGAATCTTTATGCCATCCAGTTGTTTTCCCTTGGGTAGTGCATGGCGTCTTTTCAATTTTACCTGGTTACCATGAACGAGGATGTTTGCACCTCCTTGGTTTAGGAGCGGATTATAGGATCTGTGTCTCCTTGTAAGGAATGGACTATGTGTTTGTTGCCTCCAAAATGTTTGGAGTGAGTTATATCTTTTGTTTCCTCATTGTGTTGGAGTGGATTATGATGCCTAGTTGGTATGCACTTGTGGTTCCCTTGGTGGATTATTTGGGTGTGTGTTGTCGAATAGAAGAGTGGCTTCTGTTAGGCGCCAGAGCCCAAAGAGGTAAACTAGATAACCTTCAAGAGTGATTTAAACAAGTGATAATTAAAGTAATGTACTTAGATGACTAAGATGTATTTCACATTAATCAAGATAAATTAACCTCACTCATAGGCACAAGGGCTTGTTTAGACTTGGGGTGAGTGAGAAGGCTTGGAATGGCAAGATCAACTATCTTGTCCGTACGAGAGGTAGTTGATTCCACATGAGTGAGTATGAGGGCCGAGATACGGTTGAGATCACCAGGATTACTTGTGCCGGAGCCTATGAAGAATGCCTAGAGGAGATCTCATGACAAACTATGCAATGACACTCTATCTAGGACAACTGTTGTTAATTGTTTTATATGTATGGTTTTGTGAACATACTTGATCTACTTTATGTCTGGAAGCAATGTGACCTATGTCAGTGATGTTGGAGTTGTAAATTGTACTTGTATTGTATTTGATTTTTACTTGTATTGTACTTGAGTTGAACTGAATTTGTACTTATTAAAGGCGATAATTTGGTTATGTCAGTTTGAGTCAGTATGAGTCTGCCTTTGGTTAGTGGATTGTAGATTTTTGTCCATGTTACTTTGTTACTATCTCCTAGCATGGGGGGTGGGCCTTCAGGTACCACATTGGTAGGGTGGAACATGCACCAAAAATGTTGGGTCCCCATCGATCTTCAGTACTTGGTGGCGAGACATCCAGATGGACAGCTCGCGGTTCTTGTTGTAATTTATTGCATTGTAATATTTCAATTTGTATATGATACTTTATCCCTCTTTTGTAAGAGGTGGAGTTATGTAATTGTAATAAATTTGTACTAGTGTCTCATTCTGGGAATGAGTGATGTAACTATTGGATTAAGATAATGTTTATGAGATTGTATTTTGGATGCTTACTTTATTATGTTATGTGGTATTCTTATGATGTATGATGTTTATATCATAAAGTTCATAATGCTATGGTTATATGTAATATGTATGTGTGGGTTTAAGTAATCCTAACCTTGTAGCCTTAGAGGTTGTTGTTGACTAGTAAGTGAATGTGTATGTTAAATGCACTTTATAAAAAAAAATTAGTTCGTTTAAGATGTTAATTGCAACTTCCTTTAAGGTTACTTGGCGGGGCATTACAGACATGATAATATGATCTTTATAACTGTTGTAGATAATTGATAAATATACTCTTCAATGTTCTTGATAATAATATTCTCTTGGGATTGATCTCTTAAATTCTCCTCCTTTGAATTGATAAAATAACTATATTTATAGGTGTTTATCTAGTTTCCCAAAAAATAGATTCCAAAAGTTGACACTTGAAATTGAATTTGAATCATTAAATTTACTACCAAAAACATATTTTAAAATGACTCTTGGCACTTAAATGTAACCCATTCTCCCTTGGGTGAATGGCTCATGGGACCTAAGTCCAAGACACACATGATCCTAGATATTTTAATTAATGATGGTAATTGTTTAATACAAGTTCCCCTTTCAGAAAACAGGAAAATAAGGCTTTGGAATGCATAATTTGGTTAATTAGAGGCTTAATTGAGTCCAATTAATTAAGGGGATGCAAACATAGTGTGAAATTGGAAAGGTGTACAATTTCCTACACTACATTTAGCCCCCACTTTAGTGAGAGTATGAAATTATGCTTAGACTCACACTAAAGTAGAAAAATATACATCAAGAGAGGTCCAAGTGTACAAATTTTAGAAAGATAAGAGGAAAAATATCAAGGAGGTGGTCAATCCCCTAGGATCGATAGAACACCAACATAAGGAAAAGGGACACACAAGATATGTAAGATATGAGCAGCAAGACAAGATACACAAGCATATAATATCAACGTTAATGCAAAAGGGGATGAACTAGAAAGTTGTGTTATGACATTTCCATCAAATACACTCAAAAGGATGTAAAATCAATTATGAAACACATGGATCCACTGGCGAGCAAGATACGTTATGCTCGGTGGCCATGAAAATATGCTCACAAGGTCTAGTGTAGTCCAATATACACTAGGTGAGCCCCCAAGACCAAGAATGAGAAACACACACTAGGTCTACAAGTTGTGAACTTACAAAAAGGTGGCATATGGGAAATTCGTGCCAGGTCTACATGCTCCCATATGTCAACCATACCAAAATTTATACTCCTTAATAACTTTGATAGCGTGCCAAAAATGAACATGCTTCATAAGGCTAACAAGTTGCATTATGCTAAACACTCATGGAATATGAAAAGGTTTAAATGCAATAAATTTGAAAAGATAATCAAAGTGTTTTTTGCTTAATACATCAGAGGTCTCACCATAGGTAACATCACACTTGACCTCACTAGAAAGAGAGGACTATTTTAGTAACAAAATATTCACATCTTAGGCAATACCAATCATAACATTACCACTAAGAGGAATGTCATATTTTGAGAAAGGTCACACTCTTGTAGAATATCAAGCATAAATCACCACCAAGAAGACACTTCACATAGATCAAGAAAGCCACACTTTGAATAAAAAGTTCACACTTCCTAGGAGATGTATGTTATCATCACTAAGAAGGAAAAATTCAAACAATGAGTGGAGGACAATATGCCCCCCACTTAAAATGCCAACATACTTGCTATGTTGGTATTTTAAGAAGAAATATAGGAAGAGGGGATCCTTAAAAATAATGTACGTACTAGTCATCCTTGGAACCCAAGCATAGAGACAAGGACAACCACCAAGGGCTATCATATTGCTGCCATGAAAATATGGTTGCACTTAAGATTGTACCACCATCAATGGAAACGAGAAAGACACATAAAGCTACCAATACCACATAATGATGAGCAACATGATAGGATGAAAATCATTATTGATAAGAGTAATTAGGTGTATCAACACAAAGAAGAGCACCACAATCCTTAAGATGTTGAATTTTGTTACTCAAGGCCTGACATTCATTGGTTGAATAACCATGCACAAAATGATATTTTGTTGTAAAATTTCTTTCATGTTCTTGGAGGGAGAGATATCAAGTGAGCTTGGAGAATCCTCCACAAGGTAATCTCTTGATCAATAGTAGAATATGTTTATTTCTTTTCTGATAGAGATGCTTCTTGCTTACTACAAGGTTTCATACATACACAAGAATCTCTAGGTATAGATTGTGATATTTTGTACTCTCCTTTAAAGGAAGGTGTAAAATATAATGAACCCCAATCATCACTAAGACATGTATTTGAAGATGAGGGAATATTTATCCTAGGAGTGTTTCATGTGATGACATTGATATTGAGCAAAGGTTTATTTGATGCTTTTGTTTCTTTTGAAGGAAAATAACCAAGACCTCTTGTTTGTTCTTGTGGGGTAGGATCTATAGGGACACAAATACCTTGTTCTTTAACACCACATCCTATTTCATTATAGACAAGTTGTTTCAAAATCTCATAACCTCTTCCATAAAGTTTTTCCATTTCTTTTGGAGAAGGTAGGTTTTCATGATCACACTCATCATATGTGAGTGTATAATTTCTTCTTTCCTCTTCTTCGCTAAAATTTGTGGACTCACATGGTTTTGATGATTCATATTGTGTTGATATTATGGTAGCTTCTTTCTCTTTTCCTGATTTATGTGTAATCTTGTATTCTCCCATGAATGTAGGTGTATATATTGACACTAAATAGGACTTTAAGGATCCATAATAGGTGTATTTCCCTAGGGGAATTTCGTTAGGAAAGATATCACAAGGTATAAAGATTGAATTTCAACCTCAAAGGTGAGTCAATTAGACTTGGATCTTAGTTCCTTAGGGAAGTAGATAATGGGATAAATTTGAAACCAAATTGAAACGATATACAATGCTTAAATTAAATGGACTATAAGACCTGGAACATGAAATGGAAATTTTTGAAGTATAAAAAATAAAACCATAGTTTTCAGGCAAATCTGAGAAGTGTTAGGAAACATGTACCATTCACCAAAAGTAGGTTTTGAGATTTGTTGAGGGAAAAATTCACCCTAGGGAGAATGGGTCCTAGTTAGGGATTCTAAAATTTCTTTTGGTAGTCCTCTGAGGTTGGATCTTAGATTCTATTTTGCATAGGTTCCACTGTCGAAAAGATGAAAATAATTTCTGAATCTTAGTTTTTGTGACTTGACAACAATGAATGCAACAAATGCAAGATTGCAAAATTTCTCTTCAAGATCTTCATTCCTTATTCAGCCTATAATCTACACATACAAATATGGAAAATATGTTTTGTTTGAATGGGGGTTTGCCTATTTGGTAATTAAAACTTGATACAAAGATAATGACAATGGAGAAGGAAGTGATGAATGGACACTTGCTTGCTACAACTCACCAAACCTTCAATGTCTTCACTTAGAGGATTAAAGTCAAACACATCACTCTAAGGAACTTTATCTTGCTTCAAGATTGATTTATTGGATACTTGAATGCTTGGATGCTTGCTTGAATTCTTGAAACCTACATCACAATGTTAGCTCTAAAACATGACATGAACATACATAAACATTGACATGATGATATGATCTTGATTGTTGTTATAGGTGTTTGATAAATCTATTCTTCAATGCTCTTGACAATAATATTTTCTCTTGGTATTAATCTCTTAAATTCTCCTCCTTTGAATTGATAAAATAACTATATTTATAGGTGTTTATCTAACTTCCCAAAAATTAGATTCTAAAATCCGACACTTGAAACTTGAATTTGAATCATTAAAATGTCACCAAAAAAATATTTTAAAATGGTGCTTGGAAATTAAAGGGAACCCATTCTCCCTTGGGTGTATGGGTCATGGGCCCTAAGTCCAAGACACACATGATCCAATATGTTTTAATTAATTATGGCAATTGTTTAATATAGGTTCCCCTTTTGAAAAATGAGAATAATAAGGATTTGGAATGCATAATTTGGTCAATTAGAGGCTTACTTGAGTCCAATTAATTAAGGGAATGCAAACTTACTGTGAAATTGTTAAGGTATACAATTTCCTACACTATAGTTTCATATGCTACCAATTAATAAAATTTACCTTTCTATTCACAAACTAAATTATGTGTAGCAAAAATCATAACATGGTCCATTACCTACAAATAGAATGTTGCAAGAATGGAAAGAATGAAGGTGTTGTCATTGATGTCAACTGGTCAATTGGTTATCAACTGGTTGTTGTTGGATGTATATGTCGAGGATATTGAGAAAATTATATTGAAGAAATATTGTAGATGTTCAGTGGTTGCTCCAAGTTTTTCTCTGAGATTCGCTCCTATGTTTGTGTGGTTCAAATATGTTGATCATGGTTGTTAGAAGATTCTATATCAAGATTTTTTGGCTATTGGTTCATTGTACAGTGCAAGTTATGTTCATGAGTTGTGAACTATGGTTTTCTATGTTTCTGGTTGAGGTCCGAGAGAAATGTTGTTGGTCCAGATTTCTCTTTGGTAAAGTCTTATGACTTGTGGTTCTAGAGTTGAGTTGTTTTGATTGTATTGAAGATAATTTTGGTATCTGGAAGATTAATGCTTAATGGTTCTATGTGTTTTACACTGGTTTTGCCAACCTTGTGTTGAACACTACTTTCAAAGCTGATGAAGCATGTTGGATCTATTTGGGTCGCCCTCATTCTAATTCCCCCTAAGATGTTTTGGTGCCAACCTAATTTGAATTTGAATTTGGATGGCCGACTTTGGATATGTTTCAAAGTTGAAGATGGTATCAATACAAGATGAGTTAGTGGAAAAATGTTGAAAGTGAAAAGAGAGATAAGTAAAAATAAATAGATTAGATAGATGCAAGATTGATGCGAATAAATAAGTGTGGGTGATGTGAATGTGACAAATCGGTGTGTAGCCTAAATGTTGAGTTTTCGGATGTAGTGAGCAGAAGGTGTACTCTATCATTCATGCATGTCTACAATTGGTTGAGAAAATTGTGGTGGATTTATCTGTTGCATTGATATTGTCTTCTCTCTGTAATATATCTCTTCTATCTTATTTGTACCTCTATGGAAGTAAGCCATTCAGGTTGTTAGCCATGTTGGATAGTGATTCCTAATCTAGACAGTGAGTCTGTATTTTGGTATTGAGCCTTGTTTCTCAGGAAGTGAGCCTCTTGTAATCGATTTTCATATTCTTTATAGTGTGAATTAATCCTCACTATTATTTTTCCCTTATTGGGTTTTCCACATAAATATGGTGTTATTGTGTTTGTGTGATGGATTTAATTTTTTGCATTAGTGTTTAATGGTTAATCATTTAAGCAGTGTTAAGAATTAGTTTTGGTGAATGAATTAAATGTTAAATATGTGACAACTAATTCACCCCCCTCTCAATTGTCCTATTCAACAATTGGTATCAAAGCTCAGTTCCTTGGTGAAGAGCTTAACCGATTGAGGAAGGTTTGGGATGGTTGGAAAAATGGTTTATGATTATCCAAGGTTTGATGGAAGAATATCTAGAGTATTGTGGATATGATTTGGAGAAAGCTTACAATAATCCTTATACTCCTGCTAATGGCCTGAGTACGATTGATGAGATCAAAGCACACGAAGTGAACAATAAGGAAAAGTACATCCTAAAGAACAGTCTGGTATATTTTGAGTTGATTAAAGTTCAGAAATTGAAGACTACTAAGGAAGTCTAGGATGCTTTGGAAAGGGCACATGAAGGTGATGAAAGAGTCAAAGAGGAAAAATTGTAGAATTTGGACACATTTTGAGCTTCTACATATTTTTGAAGATGAGAATGTTAAAGATTATCTACAGAGATTGGATGAGATAGTAGCCAAAATGCAAGGACTTGGTGCTACTATAGATGAAACTATGATTATAAATAAGATTCTTAGAACCCTCCCTAATTCTTACAATGAGAAAATGTGTTCTATTGAATAGAGTATAGATTATAAGACGTGCCAAAGATTTGTTGTTGGGATTTTTGACATCTTATGAGATGAGGAAGTTGAATCTAAGGAATGGATGCAAATCAAAAACTGCTTTTAAGGCTACAAAAGCTAAAGATCCAGATGAAGAAAATGTTGATGAAATAAAAGCTAACTTTGTAAGAACAATGAGGAAAGGCTCTGGAAATTATGAAGGTAAGTTTCCCTTTAAATTCTTTAGTTATGGAGAAATAGGTAATTATGCTGCAAAGTGTCTGAAAAGAGCTAAGAGGAATAAACAAAAATATGAGAAAGAAAAGAAAGGAAAGAAGATCAACAGAGCATATTATGTGAATAAGAATGCTAGTATATCTAATGAAAATTTTGATTATGAAGATCCTGATGAAAATGAATTCTTGTACGTGGCTATAAAGGATGAACCTACTTCTTATTCTAAAAAACAGGTGAAGGAAAGCCCTTCGGAGAAGGAGAAAAATGAAGGCACTATTATTTATGCCCTACATTTTAATCAAGAAAAGAACTATTGGGTAGTTGACAGTGGTTGTTGACATCACATGACTGGTGATAAAAGTAATTTTTTTTTACTTGAAAAATATGATGGAGGATTGTTTATGTTTGGAGATGATACTAGTGCTAAAATTTGTGGGATAGGTTCAATAAGTTTTGATGGCAAGCATTATACTAATGATGTATACTATGTTAAGGGTTTAAGGCATAATATTTTGAGTGTTGGATACATGTACAGTAAGGGATATGATCTTGTGTTTAAGGATGAGAGATGTCAAATCCGGAAAGGATCCAAAACATTGACTGCTAAAAGAAATAAATCTGAAGGAAATATCTATCAACTTAAGGGTGTTGATGGATGATGCTTTATGACTCAGATTAATGACAGTTGGTTATGGCATCATAAAATATGTCACATGAATTTTGATAACTTGGAAAGGATTAGTGCATTTTAAGCCATAAGAGATTTACCAAGGATTACAAAGCATGTTAATGCTATTTTCAGGAATTGCCAGTTTAGAAGGCAAGCAATAATTCATTACAGATCAAAGGAATAGTCTACTACTAGACTACTGGATTTAATTCATTCAGATCTTTGTGGTACTACAAGAGTGAGAATTCTACTAGGTGAAATTTAATTTATGCTTTTAATTGATGATTATTCTAGATATACATGGGTTGCATTTCTTAGAGAGAAATCAGATGCATTAGATAGATTCAAGACATTCAAAGCTATGGTTGAAAATGAAGTGAATTTAAGGATAAAATGCTTAAGGTCTGATAGAGGTGGATAATTCACCTCCCATTAGTTTAATATGTTTTGTGAAGTGCATGGAATAAAGAAACAGTTATCTTCTTCGAGAACTCCTTAGCAAAATGGAGTTATTGAAAGAAAAACCAAAAAAGTTCAAGAGTTTCCTAGATGAATGATTACAGAGATTGGTTTACCGAATTTTTTTAGGAAAGAAGTTATGCATATTATTGTTTATGTATTCAATCGAGTTCAAGAAAGAGAAAACAATAAAAAGACCCCCTATGAGCTATGGCATGGAAGAATTCCTACTGTTAAGTAATTCAAGGTATTCAAAAGAAAATGTTATATCAAAAGAGATGAAGAAACTTTGGGAAAGTTTGATGCAAGAAGTGATGAAGGAATTTTTCTTGTATATTCTACTAAAAGCAAAGCATACAAATGTTTCAATAAAAGACTAAGAAAGATTGTAGAGAGTGCAAATGTCAAGGTTGATGAAACAATGAATAATTCAATTGACATTGATGGATATGTATCTAATGAACCTGATTGTGTAATAATAGAAGAGATTGAAGAACAGGAAAAGGATGAGCAAGAGAAGCAGGATGAAAAAAATGAAAGCGAAGAAGAAGCTCTGGTAGTGTCACCTAAGACACCTAGATATGTACAGAAGAATCATTCAAAAACTCAGATTATTGGAGATAAGACTAAAGGAGTATTGTCTGGAAGCAGAGTTGTTGCTGAAATGAATCTGTTTTTATTTTCTGAGATTGAACTGAAGACTGTATGTGAAGCATGTAAATATGAACATTGAATGGAAGCCATGAAAGAAGAATTTATGTAGATTGAGAAGAATCAAACTTGGGAATTGGTCCCAATATTGACAGATAAAAACATCATTAGATTGAAGTGGGTATTCAAAAATAAGTTGAATGAGAATGGAGAAGTGGTTAGAAACAAAGCAAGGCTTGTGTGTAAAGGTTACTCACAAGTAGAAGGCATAGATTTTTAGGAAACTTTTGCTTTGGTAGCAATAATGGAATCTATAGGATGTTCTTAGCATTTTCTACTCATAAAGACTTTAAATTCTATCAGATGGATGTCAAGTCAGCATTTTTGAATGGTGACCTAGAAGAAGAGGTCTACATGGAACAACCAGAAGAATTTTAGTTTTCAGATCAACCGGATATGGTGTGAAAATTGAATAAAGTCTTATATGGATTGAAGAAAGCTCCTAGAGCTTGGTATGCGAGGCTAGACAAGTATTTGATTCAACAAGGTTTGAAAAAAGATACAACATATAGTAATCTATATTTTAAGATTGAAAATGATAAAATCTTGATTGTAGTTGTATATATTGATGAAATTATTTTTAGAAGAAATGAAAATATGTGCAAGATGTTTGCGGAAGAGATGCATAAAGAAATTGAAATGTCTATTTTTTGAGAGATGAATTTCTTTCTTGGGCTACAAATTAATCAAACAAATAAAGGAATTTTTATTTTGCATTCTAACTATGTGAAAGAGATGTTGAAGAAGCTCAAGATGGATGGTTCCAAATCGGTATGTACACCTATGGTGATTGGTTGCAAACTGGGTAAAGATGATGATTCACCTAAGGATGATTAAAGAAAGTATATATCTATGATTGGTGGACTATTGTATTTGACTGCTACTAGACCATACATTATGCATGTTGTTTGTCATGTGGCTAAGTTTCAAGAAGATCCTAAGGAGACACATGTTGTTGCTATTAAAAGAATTTTTAGATATTTGAATGGCACTCTGGATTATGGGTTATGGCATCATAGAGATATTGACTTTACACTAAGTGCCTATATAGATGCAGATTGGGTTGGATGTGTAGATGATAAAAAGAGTACAATCGGTGGTTCATTCTTTCTTGATTGTAGATTGGTGGCATGGTTGAGTAAAAATAAAGATTCAGTCTCTTTGTCTAATACTGAATTTGAGTATATTTTTGTTGCATTTTGTTGTACACAATTTCTATGGATGAAAAACACTTTGAAAGATATCACAATGGTGTATGATGATCCTATTTCTATCTTTTTTGATAACACAAGTGCAATTAACATTTCAAAGAATCAAGTGATGCACTTGAGGATGAAGCATATATCTATTAGGTATCATTTCTTGAGAGATAAGGTCATGGAGAATGAAGTAAAACTTGAATATATTCCGATGAAGGATCAAATTGCTGATATATTCATGAAGGCTCTTCCTAAAGATACTTTTCAGTGTTTCTAAGAGAAGTTAGGGGTCATTGCCCCTCCTTTCTTGAACTAGATACATATGGAGATGCATCAGTCTGATGGATCTATGGATCTATCTTTCTTCTGGGTTGATGTTTTGGTGGCTACCTCTCAAGGGGAGCAAGTAGTGTCAGGTGTTATCATTGTGAGTATTCTTCTTTCAATAGGGAAATCAATAAAATATCTCTTTCCTTTTCCATTGATTTCAAAGGGGCAAAGGAGGCATGTGAAAAAGAGGAAAGAAAGTGTGAAAAATAAAAGATGAAGAATATAAAATATTATCTAATAAGGGGGAGAAACAGAAAGAAAAATCTTGAGAAGTGTTAAGAGCTAGTATGGTGTCTTTGATGTTTTTTCACATCATGTGTTGCCATCAATGACAAAGGGGAAGATTGTTGCAAGAATGGAAAGAATGAAGATTTTTTCATTGATGTCAACTAGTCAATTGGTTATCAACTAGTTGTTTTTGGTTGTATATGTTGATGATATTGAGAAAATTGTATTGAAGAAAGATTGCAGGTGTTCAGTGGTTGCTCCAGGTTTTTCTTCGAGATTTTCTCCTATGTTTGTGTGGTTCATATATGTTGATCATGGTTGTTAGAAGATTCTATATCCAAAAAATTTGGTTGTTGATTCATTGTACAATGCAAGTTATGTTCACCAGTTGTGAACTGTGGTTTTTTGTGTTTCTGGTTGAGGTCTAAGAGAAATGTTGTTGGTCTAGATTTCTCTTTGGTAAAGTCTTATGACTTGCAATTCTATAGTTGAGTTGTTTTGATTGTATTGAAGATAATTTCAGTATCTGGAAGATTCATTCTTAATGGTTCTATGTGTTTTACATTGGTTTGGCCGATCTTGTGTTGAACACTACTTTCAAACTTGATGAAGCTTGTTGGATCTATTTGGGTCCAGATGAAGCATGTTTTTGAGTTTCCCTCATTCTAACTCCACCTTAAGATGTTTTGGCACTGACCTAATTTGAATTTGAATTTGGATGGTCAACTTTGGATATGTTTCAAAGTTGAAGATGGTATTAATATAAGATGAGTTAGTGGTGAAATGGTGCAAGTGAAAATAGAGATAAGTGCAAAGAAATAGAGCAAATAGATGTGAGATTGATGTGAATCAGTAAGTGTGGTTGATGCGAGTGTGGCGGACCAGTGTGAAGACTAAATGTTGAGTTTTCAAATGTAGTGAGCAGAAGGTGTACTCTATCATTCATGCATGTATGTAAGTGGTTGAGAAAATTGTGGAGTCTTTTTTTGTTGTATTGATATTGTCTTCTCTCTGTAACGTATCTCTTCTATCTTCTTTGTATCTTTGTGGCAGTGAGCCCTTCAAGTTGTTAGCCTTGTTGGATAGTGAGCCCTTGTTTTGGCAGTGAACCTTGTTTATCAGGCAGTGATCCTCTTGTAATTGGTTTTGATATTCTTTATAGTGTGAGTTAATCCTCACTGTGGTTTTTCCCTTATCGGGTTTTCCACATAAATCTAGTGTTATTGTGTTTGTGTGATGGATTTAAGTTTTCGCATTAGTATTTAATGGTTAATCATTTAAGCAGTGTTAAGAATTAGTTTCGCTGAATGAATTAAATGTTAAATCTGTGACAACTGATTCCCCCCCCCCCCCCCCCGCTCAGTTGTCCTGTTCAACATAGAAAAGGTTTGGCTAGACATCTGAACATGATAAATACTAGTGTGGTTTACTCTAGAAAAGAAAATACAAAATATAGCATAAGAATTTGTAAATATTTTCTTGTGAGATATACATTTTTAGTTTTGCTTATGATTATTGTACAATATATTAGTGAAGTTGTGTGTATTTAGATGCATATTTTAATTCATGAGAAAATTTATATTCAAACCAATTTTAAGTGTTGGATGATATAAGAGTTTTTGGCTAACATTTAAATCATGGACCTATGTATATGTGCATATTAGTTTATATAGGTATATAAACATGTGTATATGTATGAGTGTGCAATAATACCAACTCTAGATAATTAAAATTGGGAAATGTCTTGTTACTTATTCAATTAAAAGGAAAATCCTTAAGATTGTGTATATCTTGGTGTATGAAAATTATTCAATTGGGTAATGATTTGCGTATTCCCTGACTAGTGGATTTGTTTCTTGTCTACCATGTTTTATGTGTCATAACAATGTATCATTATTAATATAATGAAGTATTTTGATGACAAGTTTGAGAAAGAGGTGTGTGTGTTAGAACCCAAAATTTCATCTAAAATCCTAAGAGTTTTTCTCATTTAAACCCCATTTTTCCATTCAAACTCTAAAGGATTTTTGTTTATTTTCCTATCTTTTCATAAAAAAAAATCATTTCGTCCCCCATCCAAATGCTAAAAACACCTTATATTTCATATCGCTACCTTAATCCTTTTGAAATTCCTATTTTTTCACTCTTTACCGCTATACCGCATACAATTCAATCCATACCCACGGTATAGCAGTAGCGGTTTGGAGCAATCAAAGTAACCTTTACCGCGGTACCGCGGAGTCTCATCTCAAAGACCAAGGTAAATGCGATAAACGGGAGGAAATGGCTAACGGTCACATCATAGTACCGCATATGGTATAAACATGGACTGAGGTGACTGCGGTAACATGAGATAGATGGTTGAGTGACGGTTACAGTGGTACCGCTGGCAGACAGCCCAGTGACCGCGGTAGCACGGTGAAAAGCGATGGACGAAGGTGACGGTGAGATGGGCGATAAGTGACAGTGGAGGTAGCGATCAGAAGAGCCACTGCAGTACCATGGCCATTAAAACAGTGACCGCAGTGACTGCGGTAATAGTTAGGGAGTGAATGGGCAGTGGTCGATGGAAAGTCACCACGCAACCGCGAATAGTCACAGAGGAGTCTGTGGTAGCGTGGTAGGAACTGTTGCAACCAGTGATGGAGACTTGAATGGCGGAGACAGAGGCGGTAAGTTAACGGTGAATTGGTTACTGTGATACCGCAGCTAGCTTGAGGGATGACCGCGGTAGCGCGGTAACAGTCGGGAGAAGACCTTGACAGTTAAGACTGTTGTACCGTCGGGTAGAAAGATAACGACCATGGTATAGCGGTAAACACAATAAATGTCGTGTGGAAATAAAATATAAGGAACGGATAAAGTGAAATAAAGGCAAGAAAGGATATAAAATAGAAAAATCAAAAGCACAACTATAGTTAAAATATTTTATTTTCTGAAAGGCAACTTAATCAAATATTTTAGTTTTTGTAAATGGAATGTAAACAGTTTTACCAGAATAGTGAAGGGTCGTAACTCTTCATATATGATGTATAAATGATTGGAAAAATCAGTTGCAAAGGAGGAGGCAGTAGTTAGAGTTGGGGTGAGATCTTTTCTCAGAAATAAGACTGGGAATGGAAATAATGTACAGATCTTTTTCTTAAAACAGAGCAATGGAAACTAATATTTTTAACTGGTGAAAACCTTCTGGTTCAGTTGTTGAGATGCTATAATTTGTATTATTTTTATCTTGGTTCTCTCCAATTCGAAATCTTTTGATCATTTGAGTTAATGTATCCAACATAAATTTTGATTCATCAAGGTGCATGTTTTCACTTTGTGTGATTTTTATTTGCTGGTGTCTTAAGTCAGAATTAATACCCTTCAAGTAAGTCACAATGTTTGAGAAATTTCTTTTGGATGATTTAAGTAGAACCAAGTTAGAAAACATTCCAGAATAATTTATGCAAGCCATAAATAAATGAAGTTATATGCCAATCATAAGATTTTATTTTATAAAGTGCCTAACAACTAGAAATTAAACCAGAGAAGGAAAACACATATCATTTTCTATTTTGACTTTGTTGCCCATGTGGATAGAAGGCATTGATCTACCTCAATGCAGAGATAAAATTTCACATCAAACATCATTTTCAAAATCCTTTCGTTCGTGCAGTAGGAGTAGGAGTAGTTGTAGTGATTTTCACCTATCCACTACCTTTGCCATTGTGAGTAGATTGTTGCATCAGGAAATACATTTAAATCTGGATCATTCATTAGGTTCACCCACCAAGGTCTAGCAGAGCCTAAAGAGAAGAAAGTTCAATTGCATCAATTGACCTTGTACGTTGGCCAAAAGCACTATGAGAGCTTGGCAACCTCTCGTGGTTCAAACCTATATTTTTGAGAACCAACAGTTTGGCGACTCTACTGGGGACACATTCCAAAAAAATTTCAGCCTATCCATATATTGAGTCAACAAATTTTTACATTTTGGAGATTCTGTTGAGGCAAACCAAAACAATTTTTTTCATTTTCCTACTTTTGGAAAAGTAGGTGGCGACTTTGTTTTATTTGATAAATAATGCATGGGTGTTGTGAAGGAGTAACATTTTATCAAGATGGCAAAAGCAGAAAGAAGACAACAGTCAATAAGAGAGTTGAAGGAATTGAGGCAACAAAGGCTGTGATTAGACCAACAGATGCTATAAGTGAACCAACAATTGCTGCAATTAGGATTCAAAGGTGCTCAAAATACATCACCAAACAGGCCATCATACAGTGAGAATGAAGACACAAGTGCCAAGAGATCTAGGAAACCACAAATACCACGTGATGCAATTGAGAATTTTGGTGATAAAGGTAATGTACTCTATTCACATCAGAACACTTTTGATGAGTATTTCCAAATTCAAGAAAGAAACAAAAGTCTTGTGGATGCCTTTTTTGACATAAGGACATATAAGGAAGAATCTGTGAGTTCTTTATACAATAGGATGGTAGACATTTGTATGCAATTGCCTCCTCATCATAGGCCTACAAGATCCACGTTTGTTGCACAACTTCTAAGAGCATTAGAGCCTGAATCAATTTATTGGCCAGAATCATCAAAGTAGTATGTCATGGATGCAGCAAATAAATTTATTGATTTCATGCTTGGGACAATGTGCATGGATATTGATTTGGAAGATGATAGGGACACACCATCTGGAGAGTACATTAGCAATGTTTCAGGAGCTTAAATTGAAGAAGATATCATGCCTTCCAACAATGAAGACAAGGAGAATATCTCTTGCATAATAGATTGTGACAGTGTATGTTATGAGGGATCCATTGAATACTCAAATTGCAAGGATGAAGTTATGGATTTTGATCTACAACAGGGTGATTATCAAGAGGTTGGAGACATAGTTGAAGATATGGAAGTAGAGACCTATTCACTCAGTAGTGAGCAAGTTTCAGATTTACTGACTCTTGAGTACCAGAAGTATGCACATAAAGATGATTCTAGAGTTTTTGTTCCAGCCTATATATGCTTTGACAGTGAAGATACTGTGTGCAACAATTCATATGACTCCATGAGCATTTCTCACATTGATGAAAATTTTGAAGATGATCATGAATCTATTTGTGTCCAAGGGGAGGTATGTGATTTAAATTCTTTTTTCCTACAAGTGAAAGATGTTGGTTTGCATGATGATGAGTGTTCAACATTTGTTGATTCAAGTATGTGTGAGGATGGCTATATGGATCAGAGGTATGTGTCAATGCCAACTAGTGATAGAAAAGAAATAGAAAATAATTTTGATTTGATTGTTTCAAAAGATGTTGATGACACAAAATTTTTTGGTTTCCATAAGGAGTATTCAGATTTTTAGGTCCCAGTACAGTTGTTGGATCATTCAGCAACAAATGATAGTGAGCATGCCTATGAATGTTTTGTTGAATTCGGGTACACTTTGTATGCTGAAGATGACAAAGATTTTTCATATGATAGTAAGAATAATGAAATGCAGACTGATATATGAATCAAATTGAATACAATGATTTCTTGAAGGTTTTCAATGATAGTGCATATTGCAGGGTAGGTGGAATGGATAGTTTCAAAAGAAATATGATGAGCTCTATTTAGAAAAAAGTTTATGATAGAGGAAAGTGCAGGTTTTTTCTTTTTGAGGTGGCCTGGGGCCATCCCTAATGGTTTAATTTTTTAAACCAAAGCGGGTACAGAGGATTAAGGATTGTCAGTGCATGGACAATTCTTAGCAATGCCTCTTTAAAAAATTATTTTCCATGCACAGTAATTTTAAGGAATCTTTGAAGGGTCTGGGTTTGCCAGTACATGGACATTCCCAGAAGTTCCCTTTTTGAAAACGTGGGTTTTCTTTCCATGTACAGTAGTGTAGGGTTTCCATTCTCCATGCTCCATTTTCCATCTCCTTCATGCTTTGATTCATTCCCTCCTTTTTCCATTGCCTTCATTTTCATTTCCTGTCCTTTACTCGGTCTGCTCTCCCAAAGATATTATGGATTCTTGCATTGATTTGCAAAATCACTCATCCCCAACAGGAGCCACTGTTAGAACCCAAAATTTCATCTAAAATCCTAAGAGTTTTTCTCATTTAAACCCCATTTTTCCATTCAAACTCTAAAGGATTTTTGTTTATTTTCCTATCTTTTCATAAAAAAATTCATTTCGTCCCCCATCCAGATGCTAAAAACACCTTATATTTCATATCGCTACCTTAATCCTTTTGAAATTCCTATTTTTTCACTCTTTACATCTATATCGCATACAATTCAATCCATACCTGCGATATAGCGGTAGCAGTTTGGAGCAGTCAAAGTAACCTTTACCACGGTACCACGGAGGGTCATCTCAAAGACTGTGATGACCACGGTAAATGGGAGGAAATGGCTAACGGTCACACCGCAATACCGCGCAAGGTATAAACATGGACCGCAATTACTACGGTAACATGAGATAGATAGCCAGGTGACAGTTAAGTGACGGCTACCGTGGTACCACTGGCAGACAGGCTAGTCACCGCGATAGCATGGTGACAAGTGATGGACGAAGGTGATAGTGAGATGGGTGGTAAGTGACAGTGGAGGTAGCGGTTAGAAGAGCCCCAGTGGTATCGTGGTCATTAAAATAGTGACCACAGTGACTGTAGTAATAGTCAGGGAGTGAACGAGTAGTGGTCAATGGACAGTCACTGCATAACCGCGGATGGTCACCGAGGAGTCCACGGTAGTGCGGTAGGAACTGTTGCAACCAGTGATGGAGACTTGAATGGGGGAGACAGAGGTGATAAGTTGACGGTGAAGCAGTTACCATGATATTATAGATAGCTTGAGGGATGACCACGGTAGCGTGGTAATAGTCGAGAGAAGACCTTGACAGTTAAGACAGTCGTACCTTCGGGTAGAAATATAATGACCGCGGTATAGCGGTAAACACAATAAAGGCCGTGTGGAAATAAAATATAAGGAGCGGATAAAGTGAAATAAAGGCAGGAAAGGATATAAAAAAGAAAAATCAAAAGCATGACTATAGTTAGAATATTTTATTTTTCGAAAGGCAACTTAATCAAATATTTTAATTTATGTAAATGGAATGTAAATGGTTTTACCATAACAGCGAAGGTTCGTAACTCTTCAGATATGATGTATAAATGATTGGAAAAATCAGTTGCAAAGGAGGAGGCAGTAGTTAGAGTTGGGGTGAGATATTTTCTCAAAAATAAGACTGGGAATGGAAAAATGTATAGATATTTTTCTTAAAACAGAGCAATGGAAACTAATGTTTTTAACTGGTGAAAACCTTTTGGTTCAGTTGTTGAGATGCTATAATTTGTATTATTTTTATCTTGGTTCTCTCCAATTTGAAATCTTTTGATCATTTGAGTTAATGTATCAAGCATAAATTTTGATTCATCAAGGTGCATGTTTTCACTTTGTGTGATTTTTATTTGTTGGTTTCTCAAGTCGAAATTAAAACCCTTCAAGTAAGTCATAGTGTTTAAAAGATTTATTTTGGATGATTTAAGTAGAACCAAGTTAGAAAACATTCCAGCATAATTTATGCAAGCCATAAATAAATGAAATTATATGCCAGTCATAAGATTTTATTTTATAAAGTGCCTAACAACTAGAAATTAAACCAGAGAAGGAAAATACATATCATTTTCTATTTTGACTCCATTGCCCATGTGGATAGAAGGCACTGATCTACCTCAACCCAGAGATTAAATTTCACATCAAACATCATTTTCAAAATCCTTTCATTCGTGCAGTAGGAGTAGGAATAGTAATGCCCCGCCAAGTAACCTTAAAAGAAGTTGCAATTAATATCTTAAACGAACCAATTTTTTTTTTATAAAGTGCACTTAACATACACATTCACTTACTAATTAACAACAACCTCTAAGGCTACAAGGTCAAGATTACTTAAACCCACATATACATATTACATATAACCATAGCCTTATGAACTTTATGAAATAAACATCATACATCATAAGAATACCACATAACATAATAAGATAATCAACCAAGATACAATCTCATAAACATTATCTTAATCCAATAGTTACATCACTCATTCCCAGAATGAGACACTAGTACAAATGTATTACAATTACATAACTCCACCTCTTACAAAAGAGGGATAAAATATCATATACAAGCTGAAATATTACAATGCAAGAAATTACAACAAGAACCGCGAGCTGTCCATCTGAATGTCTCGCCATCAAGTACTAAAAATCGATGGGGACCCAACGGTTTTGGTGCATGTTCCACCCTACCAATGTGGTACCCGAAGGCCCACCCCCCATGCTAGGAGATAGTAACAAAGTAACATGGACAAAGATTCTACTACCTCTAACCAAAGGCAGACTCATACTGACTCAAACTGACATAACCAAATAAATGCCATCAATAAGTACAAATCCAGTTCAACTCAAGTACAACACAAGTACAAATCAAACATCACTGACATAGGTCACATTGCTTCCAAACATAAAGTAGATCAAGTATGTTCAAAGAACCATACACATAACACAATTAACAACAGTTGTCCTAGATAGAGTGTCATCGCAAGGTTTGTTATGAGATCTCCTCTGGGCATTCTTCATAGGCTCCGGCACAAGTAATCCTGGTGGCCTCAACCGAATCCTGGCACTCATACTCACTCATGCGGAATCAACTACCTCTCGCAAGAACGAGATAGTTGATCTTGCCATTCCAGGCCCTCTCATTCATCCCAAGTCTAAATGAGCCCTTGTGTCTATGAGTGAGGATTAAATTATCTTGATTAGTGTGAACTACATCCTAATCATCTAAGTACATTAATTTAATTATCACTTGATTAACTCACTTTTGAAGGTTACCCAATTTACCACTTTGGGCTCCGGCCCCTATCAAAAGCCACTCTTCTATTGGACAACGCACTCACAACCAATCACCAAGGGAAACACAAGTGCATACAAACTAGGCATCATAACCACTCCAACACCAGGAGGATACAAATAATAGAACTCACTCCAAACATCTTGGAGGCAACAACACATAGTCCACTCCTTTCATAGGAGGCAACCAGATGAAACCACATAACAAGGTCACTCCATACGAGGAGACACGGATCCCATAATCCGCTCCTAAACCAAGGAGGTGCAAACATCCCCGTTCGTGAAAACCGAGTAAAATTGAAAAGACGCCATGCAATACCCAAGGGAAAACAACTGGATGGCATAAAGATTCAACAACCCTTATCCTCTAAGTTCTTCTGGAAGACTTATAATTTAGGACTAACACTAAATCCCAAAACCAACAATGCAACTTGATGACATAGCAACAAAAGCATTCAAGTCATCAATCAAATCTAATATTTGGATTTCCTAAATCCATACTCATTCAATAGGTAGTGTTGACAAAGTCAAAGACATGATAACTAGATCATCTAAAATAATCATAACCCCTATTTCCCTTTTCATTATTGGAAATCTAAAACAATTAAACTTACTTCCCTTTACTGAATACAGAGAATTAAATCCTTTAAGATAATCATGAGGAAGATACTACTTTTGGATATACTAAATCCATATCTCTTTCATAATCCAATCACAATGATTCAATTAATCTAAATATAAATTAATAAATAACATAATTGATTGTCTCATCAATAAAACTTCTTAATTTACTTTTAAATCGACACAAATCCATGCAAGTAAACTCTTTCCATTTCTTAACCAAATCTTACATCTCATTCACTTTTCTATTTAAAACATTCAATCACCTTAATATAATAACATATTGTTTTTCTATCCATTTAAAAACATGCAATTTCATCAATATATAAAAAATATCTTTTGGCTTATCTATTTGACCACGCATTCATATTGTTTCTAATTAAATCTCATTAATTAAAACAAACATTCAAATATAAATATTTCTATAATTCTTCAATATATTTAAATATCTTTTTCCTTATCAATTTTGACCATACATTCAAAACTTATCTTTTAAACTCTTCATGCAAAGCTAAATTACACGCACTTAAATAAAACATGTTAAATACTGATTGAAAATACTCATGGATATATATATACATCTCAATATATTTTCTTCAATCATATTAACAAAATAAATATTTCCTTTTAAATCAAATAATTACTTCTATTAAAAAATATCTTTCTCTATACATTTTCTACGCATACTAATCATTTCTTTTAGAACACTAATAATACCCAATTTGCAATAACAAAATAAAATAATATAAAATATTATTTATTCTCTCAAATGGATATATACCTTCAATATATATATACTAAATATAAATGAATATATTTAATCATTAACATATCTTCTATTCTTTACAGAATATCAAATTGTTTAATTCAAAATCAAATATCCCTTATCATCAATTTTCCAAAATATATATATATATATATATATATATATATTCAATTAAATCAAATTAATGATTGGACCTTTTACACGTAAATTTAAATTCCACAATTAAATTTTAAATTATGGATTCTTTAAAACAAATATTTAACTCCTTCAATTAAATTTTAACATGCCATTTTAAAATAAACAATAATCTCCCATACGTTTATAATTTTAATTCTACTGATCTAATATACAAATTTTATTTAAAATAATATAAATAAATATAATACTTTAGTATTATAAATTATAATATAAAATACTATTAAATAATATTTTAATATTATAATAACAATACCTAAAATATTAATATTTATAAATATCAATTTATTATTATTTTATTTTCAGAACAGCCATGGAAAAATAATTTAACAGCAGTTTCATGTTTCAAGCATAACTCAAAAACTACGATCTGGGTATTTGCGATTTTTTGACAGGAATAAGAAAATTTCAAAATGCAAAAACCCTTTAAATTTTTTGACAATCCAGTTTGTGAAAGTGAAGTTATAGGTGACGCAACCAGACCATTTTACCATGAAAAATATAACTATACTGCAGATTTTAAAATCTGTTTTTTAATAATAAACAGAAGGTTTCATTTTCTAAAAACATTCTAAATGCATTGTTCAATCTCTATGTTTGATTTCAATAACAACAAAATCGATTTCCTCAAATAATTTAAATTCAACTAAAGTTTTCACAATTTTCACTCAAGAATTTTCACAAGCAAAGGCTGTAAATTTATTTAATTATTTTCTTCTAATATCAAATTTATTTTTTAAAACAGATTTAACAAACAAATCTTTAATCATTACTATTTTAAAGAAAACAATCAAGAACAATAAAACACAAAGAGGAAAACCTAGTACAAGAAGCTACAGAAAGAGATGAATTTCTGATGCGAACCTCCTCCAAAGATTTCTTGAATTTTCTTCAATCCTCCAATGAATCCAATCCAAAACTAAACAAATGCAAACAATATTTCCTTCAATCAATTCTACAATCAAACTTTCTTCAAACCCTTGTGAAAATTTTCCAAAATTTCTTCCCTGCTGTAAGAATGAATTTTCCTAAAAAAAAATTCTGCCCTAAAATTAAAACATGTATTCTTTATAAATCACAAATACTTAATACAACCCTAATTCACATTACATGCAAATTAGATATTTCAATTTTAATTTCAATTTCAATATTTACAACCCTAATTCACATTACATGCAAATTAGATATTTCAATTTCAATTTCAATTTCACTTTTCGAAAACCCACTTTCAATTTAAAATGCAATTTCAAATAATAATTAATTTCCAAAGTTGCAACTAATTTCCCAAATAAACATTTAATTACAATTTCTAATTTAATTCCCACACGTTGAAATTAAATTCCAAATTAAATTTTAATTCTTTTATTTCCTTTCATTCTCTTGCATCACGTTTAATTAATTAATTTAATTATTTAATAACTAAACTCAACCCCCTTGGATTAAATTTAATTAATTAAATAATTTAAATATAATTAATTAATTTAAATATAAACTTTTATCCACATTGCATTATTTAAATTAAATAACCATCAACATGATTTAAATGCAATTATTCTAAATATCTATGTCCAAATCAAGAATGCTTCAGAATTAAATAGCATCAAAGCAAGACAGACAATGACTCGACACACACAACTGACGACACACTAAGGCTAGGATGTAAACTTGACACATGCTATCTAGCTACTATCTCCCGTTCAACTTAACCGTTGGATCGACACGCTCAAACTTGTGAAACCAGGTGGAGTCGATGTCATGTACCTGCAATCCTACAACCAAGTAAACAACATCATACAATATATCCAACATATAATACACACCATGAAGAATGAATTACGGATTCGCAAGGTGCTCGCAAGCGAGTGATGCGAAACCGTCCCTTTCACCAATACACTCATTGAAACTGACACTTCCATCATAATCCAGTAATCTCATAATAACATCTCATGTTAACTCTACAACATTATTAATCCATAATGCATGTGAAACAATAATCAGATAACTACATCCCACAATAATAGTTGTCGCTCAATAGTAGTGATCAAAACATCATAACAAAATGTATTCAGTATCAAAGTAACTGCAACCAAACATAGCATAAAGCAACTTGAACAAGAAGCAAAACGAAGGGATATTACAGGAATAGTTGTAGTGATTTTCATCTATCCACTACCTTTGCCATTGTGGATAGATTGTTGGATTAGGAAATACATTTAAATCTGCATCATTCATTAGGTTCACTCGCCTAGGTCTAGCAGAAACTAAAGAGAAGAAGGTTCAATTGCATCAATTGGCCTTGTACGTTGGCCAAAAGCGTTGTGAGAGCTTGGCAACCTCTCGTGGTTCAAACCTGCATTTTTGAGAACCAACAGTGTGAATGAACAAACACATTCATTTAACAATGTGACTTTATATTTATTAAAATGGCCAAAGTAATGTAAATTGCTACTTGCATTATATATTCACTATGTTTATAAGGTTCATTTTAGTCAAAGTTTTCATCTTATCTAGAGGGTATCTAGCGTTGTATGGAAGGTTGTATGTGACAAAGTGAATACACCCTCTAGTTCTCAAATGGAATGATATGGTTTGTAGACTTGTTTATCTTCTACCCTTGAGAAGGGTATGGTCACTTCTTATTGGAAGGTGTGATTCATGTAATGGAGTTAGGTCTCATTTTTCTTTTGAAGAGTATTAATGGAGAAGTATTTTGAGATCAAAAACTACTCTAAAGTTACTAAGGAAATTTGGGGAGCATATCAATTGTTGAGAGAATATTCAACCTACTAGGTGAACAAAAATGCTAAGATGAACTTGGATTCCACCATTGTTACATGGGACCAATTTTTGAAATTTTTAAGATATAGGTGGCTACCCTAGCTCTACTTTGACTAGAATTTGATGGATTTTAAAAATCTCGAGAAAGGAGACTTGTCTATGATGGAATATTGGGATTTTAAATTACTACTAAAATATTTTCCTCATTATGAAAGGATGAGAAATTTTGAATAAGGAAATTCATAATGGGGTTAAATTTTCAAATAGGTGGAGTGTTGGATGTTCATCAACCTTCAAAAATGGACCAAGTGTTCGAGAAAGCGATAAGCAATAGCATAAACTCAAATCCACAATGGATTAAGAGACAAGTTTAAGAAGATATTTGGTGAAATTAAGGATTCAAAAAGAAAGGTTGGATCCAACAATCCAAACAAAGGTTTCATGACAAAAAAATTACAAATAAAAATGGTTCCAACTTTAGAAAAGGAGAAAGTTAGAAAAAGGGGAAGAATGGTGGGTCAAAGGATCAAATAGAAAATAAAAGAGGGCCACTTGGAGTATGTTTCACTTGTGGAGGTGACCACTATGCCCAAAAAATTCCTAGGTGATTCCAAGGCAACAATTTTAGGAATCTTCCATTTCTTTCTAAAAAAACAACCTTCCAGTAGATGATTCATGTTGTAGTAGGAAATCACCAAGTTGATTTCCAAATCTCTTTTTTTGAAACTTCATGTACACTCTTTGGACATCCTATTTCCATTTGAATAGATATAGGAGCCATTGAATGTTTTGTTGCTCCAAGATTTCTCAATAGTATTCCTAGGAAAGCAGGTTATATAGCCAGCTCTTAGTTCAGAATACAAATCAAGCCAATCATAACGTAGAGTATTGTCTGTTTGAGGTTGAGTTGTAGTTAATTTCCTTCTATACTAAGGTCAATTTATATGTAGCATCTCTAGGATCCTATGATGTAATCCTTGGAATGAATTGATTATGGAACAAAGGGAAAAGGTAGATTTCTTTGTAAAATTAGTTGAATATTTATATCACATGGGAAACCAAGTCCATATTGAAGGGGTGATATCTAGATAAGACATATCTCCATCATGTAACTTAAGAAGGAAAAGAGAAAAGGTTGTAAGTTGTATGTTATTAGGGTAGATGAATTAGGAGATCAAGAAAAGCTTAGTTTTTAAAAGTACCCTTTTTTGCGTGAATTCTAAGATGTATTTCTAGAAGAGTTGCTAAGATTATCTCCAAGAAGACTATTTTGATTTATCTATAAAAATAATTTTAGGATTGGAACCTCAGTCTAAAGCTCCATACTAAATGACTACTATAGAATTTATGGAGTTGAAAGTCAACTACAAGATCTCTTCTTAAAAGGGTTAATTGAGCCAAGTGTATCACCTTGGGGAGCACCTATAATCTTTGTGAAGAATAAATATCCTCTACCTCACATAAATGATATTTTTGATCATATGCATGAAGCTACAATATTTTCAAATATTGATCTAAGATTTGGATATCATTAGCTGAGAATAAAAGAAGAGGATATCCAAAAAGTAGCTTCCAAAACCAGGTATGGGCACTATGAATTTATAGTGCTATATTTTGGTTTAACAAATTCTCCAAATGATTTCATGAACCTAATGAACATTGTATTCAAGGATGTTTTAGATAAAAATAAATTCTCATATTTTTAGATGAAATTTTAATCTATTCTAGGAATGAAGAGGAACATAAGTATCATTTGAGGTTGGTACTACAACACCTAAGAGAGCATAAACTATTTGGTGAAGTATCCAAGTGTTCTTTCTTCCAAAAGGAAGAACAATATATAGGCCATCTCATGTTATCAAAATGAATTTCATTTTATCCTACTAAGATAAAAGCCATTCTAGATATGTTGAGAAAATGGTTGAGATACATTAGATAAATGATACATTATAAATCTAGACCATTAATTATTAGGTTTTAGATCTAATGGTGGATATTTTATTCGTCTATATCACCCTAAAATGTAACCCTATTTTATGAGGGCATTGTATTACGACTACGGTAGAGATGGTGATGTATTCTAAGAGTCTAATAGAAGTCATGTTGCCTCTTGATCTCTAGTGATGATACTCCTATGAGAAGCTTGATTTGTAAGTATATTTTAATCTTGGTGATTTTTGAATAATATATTGGTCGGCTTTTGGAGTATGGGGTTTTTATCCCGAAAGGGTTTTCCCCACGTAAATCATTGTTTTGTGGTATGCATGATATTTGTGTTTATTTTTGTTTAAGTTTTTGTAACTGCTAAAGATTTGTAAGAGTTTTGCATTATTCTCCTCTCAAGATTAGTGTAGGAAGTTGTTATGTTATCTTTGCTTCCTTACAAGCGGTATCAAAGCCTGATCACCTTTGGTTTCAGTTGTAGATTTTTGGTTTTTTTTAACTAATTCGAATTTGAGTGAGAGCTTGTGTAGAAGACACTTTGTGATCTTGTTGCAAGAATTTTTAGATGGAAATTTCATTAGGGAGAATAGAAGTGGAGAAATTTTCTAGAAAAAATTTTGAGATGTGGAAGCTAAAGATGGAGGTGTTGGTATGTGGTGACTGATCATGCTATATTTTACACTCTTTAGTACTGTACACTCTTTATGTATCCTTTTTGGGGTCTGGGGCTAGGCTGGGCCCCGAGCGGGGGTTCTAGAGCAGCAGCCCCTAAGAAAAAAATTCACATTTTTTCACTTTGTCACTAAAAAAGAAAAAAAGCCGACTTTGTAAACCCTAATTTCTGGAAGCTTCTAAAATCTTGTTATAAGCAATTGGGATGGAGATTTGTAACATGGCATTATTCACAATATTATAATATTTTTTGCACTGGATAATAAAATCATTGGATGGCTGCGGTTTTATGGATGTAGCCCAGACTGGGTGAACCATGTTAAATTCTATGTGTTGTCTTGTTTTCGCTATAATTTTTTGTGTGTTTTATTTCTTTGTTTTATTGATCAAATCTACATTTAACTTGTTAGATATTTTCCTTATAAGCCTAATAGAAGGATCTTTTGATAGATTGAGATCTATGGGATGTTGTTGATGAGAATGTTTCAAGGCCTACAAATCCTACTCAATCTACTCAGTATGATGTTATACCATAAATCCAAGGGTCTAATTAGATTGTGCTTGGAAGACTCTACTTTAATTAATGTCCATGAAGAGACCTCAGCACATAAACTATGGAAGAAGCTTGGTGAGATGTATCAAGCCAAATCTTTAGTGAACAAGACTTTCTTGAGGAAGAAGTTGTATTCCTTGATCATGGAAGAGTGTGGATGAATCATAGACCACCTAGAAGCATTCAATATGTTGGTGGCTCAATTGACATCATTTGGTGTCAAAATGGATGAGGAGGAGAAATGTTAGATCTTGCTTTGTTCTTTGCCCGATTTGTGGGATTCTCTTGTTATGGATATTGGGATTACTTTTGTTATATTGAAGATTGAATATGTGGTGGGTTATTTTCTTTCTAAAGAGATGAGGAGAAAGGTATCCATCACTGCCAAGGAGTCCCTAAATGTTCGTGGAAGACTTAAGGAAAAAGGAAAGAATAATGAGAAGCATGACAAATCCAAGTCCAAGGGGAGATCTAAATCTCCTGGAAAGTCCAAAGTTATTTGTTGGAACTGCAATAAGCCTGGGCATGTTCATAAGGAATGCAAAGAAGAAAAGAAGAAGAAAAAGAATAAATTTGATTCTAAGTCTGAGTCTGAGAAGGAAGACGGAGACACATTCATTGCAGCTTTGGAAGCCTATGTAGGTAATGATGCATGGTTAATTGAGTCAAGTGCATTTTTCCATATGACCTTTAATAGAGATTGGTTTTCTGAATATGAAGAATTTGATGGAGATAAGGTGTACTTAGATGATGATTCTTATTTAGACATTGTTGGTCGTGGTAAATTTAAAATCAGATTTCTTGATGGTAAAATTAAAGGATTAATGGTGTGTTACATATCCTTGGATTAGCATGAAATTTCTTATATGTGAGAAAACTAATAGATGTGGGTGTTCTAGTATTTTTTGATGCAAGATGCAAGATGGTTAAAGGTGTATGGTGATTTCTAGAGGTGTTAGATATGGGACATTGTATAAGCTTGATGCATGCACTGTTGAGTTTAATAGTACTGTTAAAATCAAGTATGTGGAAGAAGTGAGGGTTTCACCTTTAGTAGATGGTCATGGCTTTTGGGTACCAAAGGGTGCTCTTTCTTTTGAAACAAATTTTCCTACACAGAAAACTATGTTATGGAACCAAAGACTTGGCCACATTGGAGAAAAGGGTCTAAGGACCTTGAAAAATAAAAACCTTGTTGAATTTTTTTTCGATTGTAATCTTGAATTTGATTTCTGTGAGCATTTCATTTATGGAAAAAAAAATTGCATTTAGTTTTACTCAAGTTCTTATAAATCTTGTGGTGTATTGGATCTTATTCATTTGATGTGTTTGGTCTTGTAGATGTTATTTTGATTGGTAAATCCATATATTATGTTTCATTTATTGATGATTATATTAGGACATGGATATATTTTCTAAAGAGTAAATTTGAATTTTTCAATCGATTTAAAGAAGTTAAAGAAATGGTTGAATTGCAGACTAGAAAGAAAATAAAAAATTTGACTAATAATGGCAGTAAATTTTTCTCTAACAATTTTGATATATTCTATAAATATTTTGGTATTCATAGATAAAAGATAACTTCATATTCTCCACAATAGAATGGAGTTACATAAAGAATGAACAAGACATTGATGGATAAGGTTGGGAGTATGTTGAGTGGTGTTGGTCTAGAACAAAGGTTTTGGGTTAAGTTGTTGCCACTACCTATTACCTAGCTAATAGGTCTCCTACATCAACTCTTGTTGATAAGATGCCTATAGAGACATAGTTGGGTTGCAAGTCTTAATTAGGACATCTTAGAGTTTTTGGTTGTGAGGCATATGCACATGTGCCAAAGGAGAAGCGAACAAAGTTGGAGAACAAGGTTGTCAAGTGTATCTTCATTGGATATAGTTATGGTATGAAAGTATATAAGCTTTGGGATCCTATTGTATAGAAGATAATTCATAGTAGAAGTGTTATTTTTAGAGAAACTAAGCCTTCTTTTGTTACATTACAGCCAAAACAACGTAAATAGGAAGATGTGATTCAATTTCCTTCTACACTTGAGAAATTTGAATCGAGGCCCAGGGATAGACAAGAAGTTGAGGAGAGCTCATCTATATTTGTATCTTCAAAAGAGGAGGAAGAACCTCCAACTTAAATTTTTCATAGGTCTACAAGGCATAGACAACCACCTAAAAGGTATTCACCTAATGATTGCAATGCATTTTTTCTTTGAATACTAATATGGATGAACCCAGATCTGTAGAAGAGGCACTAGGTATGAATGATGTAGAATCCTAGAAGATTTCTATGGATGAAGAAGTGACATCTTCAAAAAAGAATGATACATGGGATCTTTTACCATTTCTTGAAATACAAAA
This sequence comes from Sequoiadendron giganteum, assembly GCA_007115665.2. Classification (NCBI taxonomy): domain Eukaryota; kingdom Viridiplantae; phylum Streptophyta; class Pinopsida; order Cupressales; family Cupressaceae; genus Sequoiadendron; species Sequoiadendron giganteum. Next base: position 760,628,793 of record CM021100.1, read on the forward strand.
ACATATTAGTTGCAAATGGGTGTTCAAGAAAAAGATTGGTTCAGATGGAGGTATTGAGAATTACAAAGCAAGGTTGGTTGTGAAAGGTTAATCTCAAGTTGAGGGTGTTGATTAGGGTGAGATATTCTCTCATGTTGCAAAAATGGCATCCATTAGATTTTTGCTTGCTATTATTGTTGCTTATGATTTAGAGGTTGAGAAAATGGATGTGAAAATTGCTTTCCTTCATGGTGACTTGGAGGAGGATATTTATATGACATAGCCAGAGCACTACGTGGTGAAAGGTAAAAGTAAGTTGGTTTAAAATTTGAAGAAATCTTTGTATGGCTTAAAAAGGAGTCCTAGGATGTGGTACCAAAAATTTGATACATATGTGTTGAGTTTTGGATTTGAGTGTTCTAAATCAGATCATTGTGTTTATTATGAAACTGATGGTGATCATTTCCTATTTATTGCATTATATGTTGATGATATGTTAATTATTGGTAAAGGGAAAGGTACGATTTTAGAAATGAAATCTCAACTTGCACCTAAATTTGAAATGAAAGATCATGGTGCAACTAGGCACATTATTGGGATGGAAATTAAAAGAGATAGAGTGAACAGAAAGCTATGGCTTCAACAAAGTAAGTATTTCTTCAATTTTACATGCAAGATTGTAGACCATTGTGTGTTCCCCTTTCTATTGGAACTGTTGGAGTATAGAAAACACCGAGAGGGGGGTGAATTAGTGTTTTAATAACCAAATTCAATTCAATTGTTTTTCAAAACACATAGCTTCTTTGTAATTGTTGAATTTTTAGTTTCAAGTATGTTTTCAAATGTGATAGTCAATGTTAGATCCTTAAACCACATGAAAGACTCAAATGTTGCAAAGTACATAAAGAAAGTTGTAAGACTAAATTGCATGAATCATGATAACCACATAGATCACAAAAGAACCATAACACAATATTTTCATGAGTGGAAAATCCTCATAGGGATAAAAAACCACTCAGGAAAAATGCCTCACTGGCTTAATAAAATCCCATTGATTACAGAGCCTCACTGGCTGCTTTTTTTGCCTCACTAGCAAAGCCTCACTGGCTAAAAAAATGCCTCAATGGAAAAGCCTCACTGGCCACAAAAATTCCTCACTAGAAAAGCTTCACTGGCTACAAAAATGCCTCATTGGAAAAGCCTCACTGGCTTTTTAAATTAACAACTGCCTCATTGGCATATATTAACATTGATAAAAAATCAAGATAAAGAGTAAAGTACAAGGGTTACTTTGTTTCTCTAATGTTCATATAAGCTTTCTTCCTTAATGCATCTTATGTACTATAGACTCCATTTCAGTTGAAGCCTAGAACACACAATATACATTAATCTATTCATTGTCTTTTTGCAGTAATTCTTTAAAGCACAAAATTCAATCTTTTACATATTCAAGGATATGTTTTCATTAAGAAATTTCAACATAGGGTTTTGAAAGAAACCTCTTCTTTAGAACAACATAATTAAATAATTTTAAAACAAAAATAACTCTTGCTATTCCAAGATTTTCATTCCTCTGTCTAACCAAAAATTGAACTTGAGCATTTCATATATATAGCAATCATCAATTTGATAAGACTCAATGCAGCCATACCTCGGTCGGTTTTGAAATACAATTGGAAGAAACTTACAGAACTCAACTACACCATCGAATCTACAACTACTCATAATTTTTTTCTACCATCAAAACCTTGAAACGGAAAAATCATTTCCAGATTAAACAAGTTTATGCAACAACAAAAACTAGGGTTCGAGTTACCACTTTGCCTTTCAACATTGAAGACATTTTTGAAAAACAACTGCCTAGGAGCTGCCTAAAACTGTTTCCAGTATTTTCCAATTGCCAAATCTCCATTCTCTCTCATTTATTTCAATCCCTGACTCGGCCATCAACATTTCCTCATGTTTTACATAGTGATTAACTTCTAGGGAAAATGATATCAAAGTATATTCATTATGCCTTTTGTGACAACATTCTTCATCATAGCTTTGATTATTTTGTATGAATGTAATCAAACATTATAATGCTCAAAATATTTGGATCAGTCTAAGCCACTCAAAACCTTTGTGTCGGTCTAAGCCACAATGGCATCAAAGTGCTAAGTCAACAAACCAAAACCTCATGAATTATTGCAATAGCAATGATAGCTCATAGTCACCAAATATCAACCAAACCAATGAATTTCATGCCCTTCATAAATGTATAAAGGTAACAACCTAACTTGAAATCAATGCCAAAACCAAGCTATGTCAAAGGGGTCAACAAACTTCCCCTTTGGCATTGATTTCAAACCCTATCACAACCATCGAAGTTTGATCACCTGTATAACCATCACAAAAATGTCACTTCCAAATGCCTATGAAAGGAAATGATCACTGTTAATAAAATATTTGCATAGAGAATGATCACTTTCAATAGGAAATATACCAAGTGCTAAATTTAATAACCAAGTTGAATGTAATAACCAAGTGATTGTTGAATGTTACATCTCCCCTTTTTGACAACAATGCCAAAGGTCAAAGGGGAACAAAATCAACAAATAGCCACAATAGAAGTTAGAGAAAAAACTCATAGCAAACACCTGGATAACCTATGGAAAATAGCTATGAACTAAAACAAAAATGAACAATTCTCATGAACTATTGTCATAGTTAACAGCGAAGCATTGTAGACCAAAATATAAGCCATAATGAATTCATTTCCATAGGAATTTCCAAAGTGTAGAAAACTATCAAAACACACATGCCACCAAGAGTGAGCATATTCTAGAGAAAAATGTAGAAGTATCATAAAGCTTCAAAACTTGAAAAACATCCACTATATCTTCATGGTGCACAATATCATAGATAATCACAAACTAAAACATGGAATACGTCCAATAGACTGTCACTACTGGAATAAGTATGCATCAAAAACACATAGTGAAGGCATCAAAGACTGTCATATATAAGCTCAACCCATTGATTCAAATGTTGTTTTGTATGAGGAATATCTTATCATAAAGAAAATATAAATGGAATGGAAACAAAAATGAACAATTCATGAGCCAGGGATAAAGAATAAGCTTGAAGCTCCCCCTGAAGTTTTGCATAATTGATTTGTGCTACTAAAGAGAGCCAAGGGAGAGAACACAAAGTCTATCCCTTAACCTTTCAAACACCTCTTTTGCTAATGGCTTTGTAAAGATATCAACCACTTGATCACATGATGCCACATAATCCAAGACAACTTTTTATTTTAGAGCCTTTTCCCTCAAAATATTATAGCGGATAGCTATATGTTTGGTTCTTGAATGCATCACAAGATTTTTTAAAATATTTATAGTACTAGTGTTATCACAAAAAATATGAATAGGTTGAGATACTTCCACTTTGATATCTTTTAGTGTTTGTACCATCCACAAAACCTTAGAACAACATGTTGTAGCAACAATGTATTCTGCTTCAGTAGTTGACAAAGACACAAAGTCTTGTTTCTTGATGTGTCATGCTACCAACCTACCACCTAAGAAAAATTCTCCTTCAGAAGTTATTTTTCTATCATCAATGAAACTTGCCCAGTCAGCATCAGTGTAGGCAAGAAAAGTAAAATCATCATTCCTAGGATACAACATGCCATAATCAATAGTACCATTGATATATCTTAAAATCTTTTTGACAAAATTATAATGAGATTGCTTGGGAGAAGACTGAAATCTTGCCACCAAGCATACAACATGCATAATGTAAGGCCTTGAAGCAGTCAAGTACAAAAGACTACCTATCATATACCTGGACATAGTGTGATCTACATCAGGTAAGTCAACATCTTGGCCTAATTTGCAGCTAGCTTCTATAGGATTTCCAACTGGTCTGCTTTCATCCATTTGAAATATTTTCAACATCTCTTTTGCATATTTCATTTGAGAAATAAAGATACCCTTCTCAAGTTGAGAAACTTGTAACCCAAGAAATAAAGATAGTCCTCCAAGCATGGACATTTCAAACTCAAATTTCATAATATCAGGAAAATTTGAACACATATTTTCATCATTGCTCCCAAAAATAACATCATCTACATAGACAACAACAACCAGAATATTGTCACCTTTTATCATGAAATACAAATTGTTGTCAAAACCTCCTTTTATGAATCCTTGTCCCTGCAAATACTTATCCAGCCTAGAGTACCACACTCTAGGGGCTTTTTTCAAGCCATATAATGTTTTTTAAAGTCTATAGACATGATCTTCTTTATTTGCACATTCAAATCCTTCATGATGTTCCATGTACACTTCTTCCTCAAGATCACCATTTAAAAAGGTTGTTTTAACATCCATTTCAAACACTTTGAATTTTTTATAAACAGAAAAAGCTAGAAAGATTCTTATAGCTTCAAGTCTAGCTACAGGGGAAAAGGTTTCATCAAAATCAACACCCTCAATCTAAGAGTATCCTTTTCAGAAAATTCTTGCCTTATTTCTAACTACATTGCCCTTGTCATCAAGTTTATTCCTAAAGACCCATTTTTCTCCAATGATATTTTATCTAGGGACAAGTTCCCATATCCTATTTTTCTCTATCTTCCCTAACTCATCTTCCATTGCTTTAATCCAGAGTTCATCTTTCTAGCTTCTATGTAGGTTTTAGGTTCAATTTCTGAAATCAAACATAAATCTACCTAATCACTTGCACTAGCAATCTTTCTTCTAGATTGAACACTAACAATTTTATCCCTAATGATTTATTCTTGAGGATGGTTCCTTTGCACTATCTTTAAAGGAGTTTTAGCTTTTGATTCCACTAGTTTTCCAAGAGTATTTTCTTGATCTTTCTCCTATTCTTTTGATTTCACCTCTTTTTCAAGTAGGTGAGCTTCTTCATCATCTTCTTTTTGCTATTCACATAGCTGCAACATCTCATCAATTTTAACGTTAGTGCTTTCAACCACTCTTTTCAATATTTTATTAAAACATTTGTAAGCTTTATTGTGAGTGGAGTAGCCTAAGAAAATACCTTCATCACAATGAGATTCAAAATTACCTAGAATTTCATCATCTCTTTTAATAAAACATTTATTGCCAAAGGTTCTAAAATACACAAAATTTGCAGATTTACCATACCACAGTTCATAAGGAGTATAGTTAGTTTTTACTCTTAACTGCACTCTATTTAATGTATAGAATAATGTATGGACAACTTCTTTCCAGTAGATGCTAGGTAAGTTTGTATCTTGAAGCAATATTCTTGTCATTTCTTTAACTATCTTGTTTTTTCTCTCTACTACATTGTTTTGTTGTGGTGTCCTAGAGGCTAAATATTGCCTCTTAATGCCATGTTCTTCACAGTAATCCAAAAATTCTTTTGAAGTGTACTCACCACCTTTATCTAACCTTAAGCACTTAATTTTTAGATCTGAATCCCTTTCAACCATCTTTTTGAATATCCTAAATCTGTCAAAAGATTTTGATTTGTGTTTCAAAAAGGTTACCCAAGTCATTCTGGTATAATCATCAATAAAGAGTATAAAATACCTTTCACCATTCAATGATTTTGTCCTTGTAGGACCACATAAATCAAAATGAATAAGTTGTAAGGGTTTAGTTGAAGAACACTCTTTAGATTTAAAACTTACTTTTGTTTGCTTACACTACTGAATTTGACTCCAATTTCCAATGGCAGTTTGTTGGAATTTTGACGATCTATTGTCGATATACCGACGAATCACAGAAATCATTGTCATCGCTCAATTTTTGTCGATATTCAGATGACATTTAAAACATCAAACTCACCACGCACGTTTGTTGGAATAGCGATGGTAACTTCATCGATCTAGCGACGAACAGTAGCCGGAACACAAGCAGCATACCTTTGCCAAAGTGTCGGATCAGCGATAGAAGTTCGTCGGAACCGCGACGGCCATTTCATCGATCTAGCGATGAACAGTAGCCAAAACACAAGCGGCATACCTTTGCCAAAGCGTCGGATTAACAATAGAATTTCATTGCCATTACGATGAATGTTTCGACATATTGCAAATATCGGTGAGAGATCAAGATTGTTACCACGATAAAAATTTCCTGAGAAGATATATCGGGAGGACTGGCCTGTGGTCTTAGCAATGAAGATATATACCATCGAAGTAAGTTCTGAATGTCTACCCGGCCCGCTATTTCACGCCGATAAGATTACATCGACAGGAGTCTTGGCAACATACTTCAGATTAAAATAACAATAGCAGTTCGGTGAACTCGCGATGAAATAGGCAAGTCATTACGATGAAAGTTTGTTGGATGTATTGCAAATTCGTCGGACATTTTTGGAGGTTCGACGAAACAATGCAAATTTTTTTTATAAAAAAACTATTCATTCAAATGTAGGCATATCGATGAAAGATCAAGAATGTTACAGCGATCAGAATTGCCTGAGAAGATATATCGATAGGACTAGCTTGTGGTCTCAGCAATGAAGTTTCATCGGTGAGATACTCATCTTGTCTCATCGATGAAGCACGAGGGAAGCATATCGGCAAGACATATACCATCGGAGTAAGTTTTGAATGTCTACCCGACCTGCTATGTCACGCTGATAAGATTACATCGGCAGGAGTCTTGGCGACATACTTTAGATCAAAATAACGATAGCAATTTGTCGAACTCGTGATGAAATAGGCAAGTCATTACGATGAAAGTTCATTGGATGCATTGCAAATTCGTCGGACACTTTTGGAGGTTCATCGAAAAGTTGACAGAACAATGCAATTTTTTATAAAAAAAACTATTCATTCAAATGTAGGCATATCGGTGAAAGATTAGGACTGTTACAGTGATCAAAATTGCCTAAGAAGATATATCAAGAGGACTCGCCTGTGGTCTCAGCAATGAAATTTCATCGACGAGATACTCATCTTGTCTCATCAATGAAGCACGAGGGAAGCATATTGGCAAGACATATACTATCAAAGTAAGTTTTGAATGTCTACCGAACCTGCTATGTGGCGCCGATAAGATTACATTGGCAGGAGTCTTGGTGACATACTTCAGATCGAAATAACGAAAGTAGTTCATCAAACTCATGATGAAATAGGAAAGTCATTACGATGAAAGTTTATCAGATATATTACAAATTCGTCAGATGCTTTTGGAGGTTCGTCGAAAATTTGACGGAACAATACAATTTTTTATTAAAAAAACTATTCATTCAAATGTAGACATATCGGTGAAAGATCAAGAATGTTACAGCGATCAGAATTATCTGAGAAGATATATCGGGAGGACTGGCTTGTGGTCTCAGCGATGAAGTTTCATCAGTGAGATACTCATCTTGTCTCATCGATGAAGCACGAGGGAAGCATATCGGCAAGACATATACCATCGGAGTAAGTTCTGAATGTCTACCCGACCCACTATGTGACATCGATAAGATTACATCAGCAGGGATCTTGGCAATATACTTGAGATCGAAAGAATAGTCATCGAGGAGACTCACCATGTCGGGGAAACTGTAGAATATCCTAGCGATACATGATCTCTTATCGATGAAGATACAAATGGATCGAAATACTTATCGAGGTGACTCTAGGCGATATTTAAAAGTAATAGGAGGCTCCAAAGTGCATCCATAGGGATAATGATAGGACATAAGGATAGGTCAATCAAAGAGAGAAAGTTGATGTGCCAAGACCATGAGCATTTAAAAGGGGTAGTAAAAGACAAGATGGATTTTCATCAATGCTCAGATATAAAGGACAGATTGGAAGACTACATTATGAAAATTTAGATCACAATATGATTAACCCTGTTTTGACAAATGCAATGACATTAGTGTCAAGAGTTAAGAGGCCATTCAACTTGGCATTTCAATAAATTATTGTATGCATTGAGTAAGTGTTTACAAGGTAGAAAAAGGACAGTCATATGACTGTTTAAAATATCAAACAACATGTCAGTTGTTGTTTTTAATTAGGCTTATAGAGGCAAGGATTTATCATTTTTTGCATACATCTGCAATCCAAGCTCTAGGTCTACATTATTTGGTTACTATGTATGAGAAATAAGCAATGAATAATTGTAGAATATGGAGGCTATGGATGATATTATGATGGCCACATTTGATGTTGATCAACAATTGGAGCAAAATATAAAACCTATGATGAGTCATGAGATCAAGGGGATTGTCATGGACAGCAAGCACAACCTACGAATTGGATTCTAATTTTGCTAAAAAGGAAAAAAATCAAACTAGTGAATATTAAACTACACACTAGAATCTAATTTTGTGGAAAATGAGCAATTTGGTGAGAAAAAGCAACCAGTCAACCCTATTAGAACAGAATAATCTTATGAATTGATCTAAGGAAAACATTATTGTAAACACAATATGTATAGAAGAATATGAATGTAAAGGAAAATGGATATTAGCAAAACATAAATGTAAATAAAAGTAGTGTGAGCAAAAAATGAATCTAAATTGGTCTTGAACAAATAAAATCATACCCAATTAGCATTAAGTTATACTAACCTTGTACTCATTGTCATTGTCAATCTTGAAGGTTACTTTGATGCCTTCTGCAGAAACTCTCTGGCCACGAGGCAAGAGAAGGCAGGAAAACCAAGTGTATATTGACAACTTCCTGACAATCAAAAAGAAACAAGCAACCAGTCAACCCTATTAGAACAGAATAATCTTATGAATTGATCTAAGGAAAACATTATTGTAAACACAATATGTAAAGAAGAATATGAATGTAAAGGAAAATGGATATTAGCAAAACATAAATGTAAATAAAAGTAGTGTGAGCAGGAAATGAATCTAAATTGGTCTTGAACAAATAAAATCATACCCAATTAGCATTAAGTTATACTGACCTTGTACTCATTTCCATTGTCAATCTTGAAGGTTACTTTGATGCCTTTTGTAGAATCTCTCTAGCCACGAGGCAAGAGAAGGCGGGAAAACCAAGTGTATATTGACGACTTCCTGACAATCTAAAAGAAACAAGCAACCAATCAACCCTATTAGAACAGAATAATCTTATGAATTGATTTTATTTGTTTTGCTAGCTAATGGATAGTGGACCTAGTTCTCTTGAATTGAGATACTACTAAGATGTGTTGACTGGTGATTTTAGACTATCGATATTCTGCTTCAATCTCTATAAGTTTCTTTTATCTTAAATATATTCAAGATAACTCTGCAAAAAAATCCCTAATCTCTTAGAAATTATGCAGATTATTTTGTTAATACTTCTCCATTTTGATATTTTCTTTCAAAAATTCATAGAAAGATATGTAATGCCATATTTGAAACTTACATATTTTAATTTTACTAGTTTTGTAATCATAGGATATGATTCCAACAATTGTGAAATGCATTGGCAATATGTTGGATGAATGAAGTAAACTATGCAATTGGCAGGTGTAAAGCCAAATTCCTTAACCCTTTCCAACATCCTTCTTGCTTGTTCTAAAACATGTGCTTTGGAACAAGGCATGAAAATCCATCTAAGTATAATGAAAAGGAGATTTTTGTCAGATATTATATTACAATAATTTGAATGAATGTAAGTAGAGAAATTTTTGCATACCTGCAGATGGTACAAAATTTCATGGTTAAGTGGAAGCCTCCCATCAACAACAAGATCCAAATATCTATGTATCTATCTCAATCAAGCCTCTAAACCCTTCAGAGCTATCAAATTTTCCACTAACCTATTATGCACAAAAGTCAAATTTTAGAGACCACTAAAATAAATAAAAAACAAAGCTTTGAAACCAAATCCACACACAACACAATGTTCATAGTGAAAATTTAGCACTTTCTTTCATCTTTGCATTTTGGTTTGATGCTCAAATGATGCATTTCTTATATTAAAATGTACATTACCTTATTGAGCTTCTCTTTGTTTTGAGAATAGTTTAATATTCTCTACTTAACAGGGCCAACCACGTGAAGGTGGAAGCTCATTTGGCCCCTTCCCCGCCCCCCCTCACATCACTCTCAATTCCCCATACCCGATCATATAACATTAATCATTCATTCATCCATTAATAACATATAACATTCATTCATTCATCCTGCATTAATAACATATAACATTCATTCATTCATCCATTAATAACATATAAAATTCATTCATTCATCCATTAATAACATATAACATTCATTCATTAACATATAACATATTCACATTCATTCATTAACATATAACATTCATTTTTTTAATTTTTACATATTATCAAAAATATGGTTGTCATAATATGATTACAATCACTTTTTTTTGCAGCTAAAAAAAGCTAAAGTGGAGTATCATTTTCAAAATCATTTGTGCCCCTTTCAGTTGTTCTGAGCTCTTCTCATGATCTTAATGTATGTGTTGTGCCTATTGCACACACACCCCATTCGGAACGGGGACCGTCTCTTTCCTCTTTTTCTTGCCAGGTCCTTTTTGCTTCGCCTTGTTTTGTGTGCCCATTTTTGTGTCCTTAAAGGCCAACATGTTCTCAAAAAGTCTCAATTTAGGGTTGACCTAATTTTTCCCCTTGGAAAAATGTTAAATCTTAAGCCATTTCGGGTTTCCCCTATATGTCGGCCTTTCTGGCATCTGTGGCGCCTTCTGAGCCCGGACCCTCAGGTTTCCCTTCGTTGGTTTCTTTGTCATTTTTTCTGTTCTACGCGACCAGTGCCCGACAGCTTTCCAGCCTCCAAATTCCGATGCTTCATTGGCTGTCCGAACTTTTTTCTCAAACCAGTCAGCTCCGCCCTAATGTCTTTCCGGTCCCCGAACCCCGGCTCTCAGATTTATTTCTCCGAAATTTCGTCAGTCTTTCACCGTTTCGCACGACCGTTGGCCGACATCTTTCTGGACCTCGGACCCCGGATCACCCACCGCCGCCCAAGAAATTTGAACTTACCTACCTTACCTGCCGTCGTACAGGGCATTTTATTAGATATTAATGGCACTGGGGGTTATATAAATGAATTTCGACATGTCATTTTCACATGACAGAGACGAATTTCGAGAGCTCGCCAACCCCGACATTTTTTGCCTTCGCGCTCGAGCCCCTGCTTCGTCGTTTGGAAAGAATTTGGCATCACACTTCTCTAGGAATTCGAGGTAGGTTCACCACTGGCCCCGTCTTCCTTCTTTTCATGGTTTAAACTAAAAATCTAAGTGGGGGATAAAATTAATTTGAAAACATGATATGTTAGCACCCCAACCTAAAAACCCATAAGTTAAAAAACTCAAAATCATGAGATTGATAACCCAAATTTGAAGTCGGAGTTTGACCTCCCCGTCGTTGTTCTTCGAAAAAGGTGACCGCCTCCCTCGAGCCCAGACCTCTCTACAGTCCTGCACGCGTGAAATTCAAACTCTAAAATTGACAGTGACCAAACTCGTCCCCAGGTCCCGGCCTTCGGAATTCCCTTCTTGGGTTTTTGTTGTGCTTCCGCCGCTCCAAACGGCCTTCCTCGATCGTCCTTCTGAACCTTGGACCCTGGGCACACGAAGTCCATCCTAAACTTGCACAAAATCAAACGTCCAAGTTGTCCTCAGACCTCCGCCTCTGGAATTCTGTGGCACCTTCACCGTTTCGAACGGCTGTCCCAGGACGTCTTTCCTACTCCTGGACCCTGATCATCCTTTCGTCACACACAGTTTTAAACAGAAACATGAATCATCCAAACTCCTTCCGAACCCCAACCTCTGAAATTTCGTGTCACTTTCGCCTTCCTGAATGATCAAGCCCGTTCATCTTTCTGAACACCGGACCCCGAACATCCATTCACCACCGAGTTCTCATCAACTAACAAATCTGCCTTCTGGACTTTCGTCCCCAAACTTTCGCCCGCATTTTTCCATTTCAAACGGCTATCCCATGATAGCTTTCCAGCCCTGGCAACCCGGACCCAGAACCTGGTTCCCAAAATGTTGTTTTCCCTACGTTGTTCTGAACAACCAACCCTAGACGGCTTTTTGGCTGCTAGAACCCGAATGCAAGAATGAGGGCTCAAACGACCTCCAAATCCAAAATGGACTTCGACCCACGTGCTGAGATTTGGCCTTCTTTCGCACCAATCCTTCAATGAACACATCCAACATTAAGAAAGGTCATCAGGAATTTCACGCCTCATTTGCTCTTCCAAATGGCATTCTGCCAGGGGAAATCCGGCCCTGGGAGCCCAAGTTACTTGTTTTGCTTTCTAAATGATGTTTTTATCAAGTGTTAAATGTTATCAAACGTGAATATTGTGATCTAACCTTGATATGCAGGGATTTGTCCAAGGCCTCTTTCTCATGATGATGTTTCTAACTCTCATCTCTCTATGCAGGATTTATGGAATCTAGTGCAGAGGCTTCTAGGATGGCCAAGGACAAAGGGAGAAGAATCACAAAATCCCCTCGAGGCAAACAAGACAAAGATAAAATGAGGTATCAGTTCCAGGGGGCACCTTTGCATTCAAAGATCACGACTAGCTGGCAGAACATAACAGACACCAATATCGGGAAAATCGATATTGATGAGTTTACCCAAAGGGTCAGGGTGGATCCAATGACAGACAATGCAAAGCTAATCAGAAGTAGTGGACTTTCCAAGGCTGCAGGTTTCCCACCCACATTGCTGGCACCTGAGCTGGTAATGGCATGCCGGGAGGCGTATCGAGCTGAAACAAGAACCATTATGGATAGGGATGGCAACATCCTGGCTGATATGTCCCCTATTGGGATAATAAACACATTCCACATCCTTGCCTTCGAGAGCATGGAGACCCCGACAATGGAGGAATGTAAAGTGTTATGTGATTAGGATCCGATGAGATGCGAGAAGTTGATTAACCAGTATTGGTTGAAGGACAAGTGGGCTAGTGCTTCTAAGGTTCCCTAAGAGCTCTTCCATAGAGATTTCTATGAAGATTACCATGATCTGGTCACCTTACTGAGCAAGGTAATGGGACTTCCTGTTGCGGCCTTCTTCCAAGAATGGATGTTGTACTTTGTTGAAAAAATCCTCTGCGGGAGTGACGCTGCATTCTACTGGGGTGAAATAATCAGCAATTGCTTTCACGAGAAATTCATCAATGTCAAGAAAACTTAAAAATTCTACATGACATCTTACCTGGTCTACTCGCTTGCCAATAGGCAGCAGTATCACTGATTGTTGGCAGTGGCCAATGGGGCACCTGGAAGAGAACTCAAACCATACGACACATACCCATAGCTACAATACAGAAATTTCAAGCGAGACTACTGTCGAGTGAACGATGCCTTCACCACATACATCATTCAGTCTCTAAGAGGTGATTTTGAGAGAAGAGTCTCTCATAGTGCTAGGGCCCTTCTCAAGCACTACGCCTTCTTATTTATACAATTCTCGAAGTTCACCTACATTCATGCTCAAGGATTCACGGAGAGGCCGAATAAGCTACCTCGGTACCCCAATGACCATATTATACTATTGGAGCTAACATGGTAGTTGAGACATATACACCATATACTCAACAATAAACATCTGGCAGGCACTCCTTGTCCCCTCGGGCTTGGCCAGGGTTTGTATCAGATTCATATTTCCCATTGTGCGTGTAATTCAGAGAAAGAGGTGGTCGAGTACCACTTCTGGCAGCATACAGCTAGGCCATGGATGGAGCCATACGGTCACATCAGAAAGGCACTTGGACCAGAATATGCCCACCTCCACCACGTTGAGGAATTTAGGGAAAATTGCAAGGATGATTTTGAAGTGCGAATATGACATTACATGCGTATGAATGCCTAATTTGTGAAGAGAGTAAACTTGTGTCCAATTTTGGATCAGCTAGAAGAAGATGAGAGCACGGTGATAGACCCAAGATACAATGCTATCACAAATCTACCATTGCCTTTGATTGATTGGGATGAGCAAGAGGTTGATGACCTCGACATTCTCACCAAGCCCATTGAGGCTCGTACAAAGGCATGGATCAGTGGACAGATCGCTCGATTGAAACAATAGGGAGTCGCTTTGACATTCAAGGGACTCGAGAATGAGCCGAGTAGTTCTGATGGTGAGGAAACTCCTAATACAACTATAGAAACATCTAAGTCTCTGCCATCTCTCAAATCGAGAAAGCAGAAGGAGGTTGACAAGTAGCAACCTAATCTGAAGGTATATGCCAGAAAGGCCTCGGAGGGTGAGCCTCCCAAGAAACATAGAAGAACAGGCAGCATCATGGAGATGCCTGTGATACATGAGGATCCACTCCACGAGGGTGAGGAGATGGAAGTTGATCCACCAAGGTCCCCAAATGCTTCATCAACTATTGCAATAGTTGCTACCATTGCCACCATTCCACCCACTTCACTTGCAATGGTTGCTTCCTCTCCACCTACGGTGGACATCTCTGTCCACCTTGCTTCCACTTCTCCAATCATGCAGGTCATATTGGTGGATTCATCCTCTGCCATGAACTCACCAATCTCATCATCCTCCATGTCTCCTTCCCTTCCACTTGCTTCACTTGCTATTGCAATGCCTACCCTCACTCTCCCAGAGTCCTTCGTTAAATACATGCAAAATGTGTCTTTCGAGCATTCAGGAATGCTTGCAAATCCAATGGTGCAAGCTGTAATAGCCCAGGCCATGGTTAACACCCCAGCTCTCCCTCCTCCTATACAACCACCTAGGATGGAGGCCACAATACAAATCTTGGATGAGCACGAGCGATGAGAACAAGAGGCAAAGGCAAGATCAGAAGATGAAGAATTTGTATATCATGAGCATCCCATCTATGAGCATCGGGTGATCGATGAGGTGGCATATGAATCTTCTAGTGAGGGCAGCGAGGATTGGGGAACGGAATTTCTCTAAGAGATGGCTAATCCAGAGCTCGATGCAGAGTGGAACAAGAAACTCAAAGAAATTGAGGATAAAGAGGTTGAAGAACAACTTATAGTTGAAGAAAGAGTTGATGTTCATGGGACTGAAGGTAGTAGGTCTCCTACGAAAAGGCATAATCAAACCCCAGAGCACGAGGAAGAAGCATCCCTCCAAAATGGATGAACAAGAAGACAAGCCCGAGGAAAGTGAGCACGACCAAGAAGAAGAAGAAAGGGGTACTAAGGGGGAAGACCACCCTAAAGAGCAGTTGCTCACCAAGTCTCCTATCAAGCGCATAATGCTCATGCAAGATTCTGACGAGGAGAAAGAGGATGCAAGGGCTGAGCAGGAGATCATTAAAGTCAAGGCCATTGAGCTTAGGGTGGAGGACAGCAAAGGTCAATAAGAATCACCCAAGATAGGGCCTCAGATGCTCGACTGGCTACAAAAGCAGCTCAAAAAGAGAACTCCCGCCCTGAAGGATCCGAAAGCAAGGCTGGAGGAAATACTGGCTAGAGCTCAAATTACGACAAAGAAGGAGAAGAATCCAAGGGTCATGTCTTAGATAACGATGAATGCCTCTGGATCCAGGGTAGTGCAGATAGCTACACCGATGGCTAGAGAACAGGGAATAAGTTATAACGTCTCCACCATCAACTTGGGAGTGGCCACACAGGAACAAAAGGTTGACCACCTCCAGGAATCGGTCGCCATAGTGGTGCACCTTATCCAACAGGATAAGGTTTCAAAGGAAGAGCTTAAGGCACAGGTGGCTGATTTGACAGCCTACATTCAGCAATGGTCATCTCCAGATGAGCAACCTACCACATCATCGACCCCACCATAGTTGTTGTCCAAAGAAGAGATCCATAAACTAGAAATGAGAAGAAATTTGGATAAGACCAAGGAAACTTGGTTTCGGCAGGTCTTGGACATCGGGAACATAGGCATCAACTTGGTTGTCCAAACAAAAAACAAGTTCCTGGAGGTACAAACATCTCTTGAAGGCACAAGGAAAATTTTTGAGGAATTCCCAAAGAAGTACAGGCCTGCCTATCCAAAGATTGAAGCTATCCTCACACTGTTGAGCAAAGTTTGGGAAAAGGACCTCGCCTTCAAGGATGATGACCACTAGCTAATGGATGTATGGAAGCATGAATTTGATCATCGAAAGGGGAGGCTAGAACAGATCCTAGAAATAATAATTCTGGATATAGAATGGGCCATGGAGGCCAGAGGAGATAGTATCAGATATCTCAAGCTGATGACAGGGTACGAAATTCTTGTCGTTAAGATCAACCTAGAAAGCATAAAGCCTCACTTCCAGAGAAGGATCGAGAAGGAAATGACACCCGAGATTACCACGGACTATATGAGCTTTGCTACTCGATCTTTCACCCAATCCGAGCTTTTTAGGGACAACGCTGCCAAATATGATGAAGACTAGGAAAAGCTTGTTAACAACTCCAAGGAGTGGAGTTACCAGGTGTTAAGGTCCGATATCATTGAGGTCGACAAGCTTCGGTCGGTAATCTTGAGATTCATAGAATATGCAGCCTTGAAGAAGCAAGAAGGTAATCTTGTTATTGATGAATAACTTTTGAAAGAGTAGTTGCAACAAAGAGCAATCAACAAAAGACAAACCTACTACAGTGTTGCCACTAGAAGACAAAACAAGAAAAAGACAAAAGATGTTTTAAAAATGTAATATATTTGGGGGTAGGTGAGACCTTGTTGTAAAGTGCGTCTTGGCCACACAATAGAATTGAATCTTGGCCACTCATTTTTCTTTTTGAAATCTATAAATAGAGGTCCCCTCCTCTCATTTTAGGAGGGTTGAGTTGTTGTAAAGGCATGCTACAGAAATTGCAATAGAAAATATAGTGATTTATTGGTGTATTTTGGATTTCTTCACATGTTTCATGATTCTTCTCCCATTAGTTAAGATTCTAGTTTAATTTACTTTGTTGTTCTAGTGTCCTTTTAGCTGTTCTTGGTAGATTTAGTGATGTTGTCTTTGGTTATGAAGTTTTATGTTGTGTGTATGAATTCCTTGTCCATACTTTTAGTCATTTGTTGCTGATAAGTGACTGTGCAAAGTTAGTCTAGACTATAATTTCATAGTTGCTCTTTAAACTTTGTCTTTGTTTACATTTACATGGTGAATGAATGATAAATATCTGCAGTCTTTAGAAGATAGCATAGATTTCATGACATTGTGAGAATTCTGATTAAGTGAAATCCTATTTTAAGGAAATTGTCCATAGCAAGAACCTCCATGATCATTGTTCATCGGTAGTTGTAGGTCCAGGAACCTTCTCTCTTCCCTGCCCTTTTTCTTTTTATTTTAATAAGTAGCCTTAGGCAAGGTTCATTGCACATTGTAAAGCCAAAACCAATGAAACAATGGAGTTCAAGACTATTGTTTGAACCTGCAGTAAAGTGCAGTAATTTCCTATTCAAAGAACTCTGTTAGTAAACCCGATTCTCCTACAGTTGTAACTCACATAAGGCCGCCTTGTGATTCAAGCAAATCACATAAATCAACTCCTATATTCCAAGCATCATCATGACTTGACATTCGAGAGACTTTGGGATAGTGTTCTACAATTTGATTATGGAAGATTGTCTTTCAAGAAAGGTAATGCACCTACGCATTACCTGTGTTGTGAAGTGCATAAAAACACCATCAACAGAACTGGTGCTAGAAGGAGGGCCTTTTGGAGATAAAGCTGGATCGAATTGGGTCATTCTCCCCTAAGATATTTCATCGAGTCTTGAGATCTACACAGAATAAAGGAGAATTTCAGGAATTACAGCCCCCTGTCCAAGTTAAAAGAGTTAAATGAAGGGAACCATCCATCACCGATTCACCGGACCAACCCATTTCCCTTTCACCTTCGTCTTCTCCATCATCATTGGCAGTACCACCTTCCACTCATTTGATCCAAATAGCCTTCCAGGCTGCCACTCCATCTGGGCTAAACACTTCCTTTGAGCCGAACACAGCAGCAAGCCCTATTGTTCCCTTTACAGCTGCCAGTTTGTATGGCACAGCCACCTCCACCGCCTCCTCCTATGGCATGGCTAAGAAATAACCCATCCCCTTTGGCCTTCAATTTCTACCATGATATGCCAAAAAATCCTAAAAGATTTTGTATGAAATTCAATGCCTGAGACCCACAGAGGATTACGGAGGAACATGTAAAAAATTTCGAAATCACTTTGAAAACTATGTAGATTATCTATGAGGATGTGGCTTGCAAGCTCTTTCCCTACTCTCTTGGGGAGGAAGCATTCTATTGGTATGTTAACTTGCCCACCAGAACGATCACTACTTGGGCTCTTCTGAAGGGGGCTTTCCTGCAGAAGTTCAAAACTTCGGTCAGCCCTGCAAACTCGTACTGGCACTTCATGTAATTTTAAAGGGAGATCAATGAACTGATCAATTTGTTCAATGATCGTTTCCATAGAGCGTACACACGACTACAGGCCCCGTATATTTTCAATGATGTTGTTTTTCCTATTTATTATGCATTGGATAACCTCACTTCAGCTCTGGTAAAAAAAATGTGACCGCCGCCCGCCAAGTTGGTCGATGCATACACCGAATCCATTATTATCAGCACAGATTTGGGGCAGAACATTTTTGGTCCGCTGCCTTCTCTCGGGAAAATCGCACATCCGACAAAGATTCAGGGGCTTACTCAAGCCTTGCAGCATCAGACACCTTTGTTGAACCCAGTACCACAGCTACCTATGGTTCCACATCCTGAGCAGCCAATGAATCAAGCACATCTAGTACCTCACTACTTGCTGCCCCAGCAATAGCATTCATATTCTCAGCCATTCCAGGTGCCAGCATACCTCCAAGCCACTGAATTCTCACCCGCTCATCAGAATCAGTCAGTTGCACAGCCTGTGTTCCTCCAAAATTCGGCATCGCAACCAAACAATGCCAAAAAGGACAGGATTGACGAGCTCATAGAAATGATTAAGAAGATGTCCACAGAAATGACACACTTGATGAATCAGAACAACCAGCTACAAGTGTCACAAAAGAGCATCCAAGCTAACCTTAATCATGATAATCGAGATCATCATGAAAATCGGGATACTCAGGATGCCAACATGTCGTTCAGACAGAATTATGATAGAAATCGGAATTCAGGTCAGAACTTTGACAGGAGGCCTTTCCAAAGGAAAAATCAGACGTGGAACATAAGACCCAACAATGGAGGCATTCCCACGCCCCTTAATTAGCACAACAACAATGATAACCCTACAAGCCGAGTTTACTTGGATGAGGTTGCTTTATCCGGTTGGTGTTGCATACACAAAACAAGCTGGCACTTTGAGCTGGATTGTCTGAAATTCCAAACTGTTGTCGACATCTTCCAAGTTGAGGTCTAGAATGTTGTGGATAATTTGGGGTGCAGAGACATTGTCCCGTCTGACCCGTACAACTCCTCGGTGTTGGTGGTGAACCAGGATCCTTTTCCAAAGGCTGAATGCAACGCACCAGAGTAGGAGGGTGTTGACTCAAACAACAGCGATAAAGCGGAAGAGGTAAGTTCTGAAAGTCCTTTGGCTCAGCTTTTCGATTCTGTAGATAATGGTCCTAAAGAGGACGAAGAAGAGCCTAGCAAAGACGAAGTCCACATGTTTCATCAATGGATTACCCCTTACAACCTCAGGAATAGACAGGTCGGTGGTCATGTTAGAGGTCCTTTTATGACCTCCACTCTACCGAATAATTTCAACACCCCTCTCTATCCAAATGCAAGTAATAACCCAGGTTTTCCCCACACACCCACATGGTATCTCAACAGGAATAAATAGTAGAACAACGGCCAAAGCCAGGCCACTAGCTACTCCCAAAATGTTTCCTATGATCAAGAAGTTGAGCATATGGGGGAGTATATTGCTAAGGAAATCAAAAGGGTGAAGCTAAGCGTGTCCGCCTTTCAGCTACTGAAGGTTCCTGCCGTCAAGAATACCTTTTTCAAAATGATAAATGGGACTCCACCTCTGGGGTCAACTCAAGAAGCTCTAGCAAAGAGGGTCCTCTTCGACAATCAGCGAGATGAGTCAGTCATTAGAAAAATATTCAATGGTAAGGTTGACCCGCCTGCAAATCAACAAGCAAAAAAATAGTGCAACAAAGTAACTAATCAGGCACCAACCCAAAGTGAGGGAAACGAGAAGGACAAGGGCCAAGTTTTCCAAGTGGACATTTTCGGGGGATTGTTTCAAGGGAAATTTGAAACTCCTCCCTTTTTTACCACCATCCACATGTTTGGGAAGAACCTCCACAACTACGTGCTTGATTCAAGGGCTTTGGCCAATGTCATGCCCTTGAGCATGTGCAAGGTGCTTGAAATAATGGCAACTCCCTCCCAGCGGAAGGTGACATAGCTTGACAAAATTGAGATCAGCATAGTGGGGGAAATTAAAAGAATACCTATGCAGATTGTTGCTGATCCCCAGATCCAAAAGACCATAAACATTCAGGTGGATGATGTCCTGGATACGCATGGTATAATCCTAGGAAGGGATTTCACAAGTGTGTTGAATGGATATACCGCGACTAACTTCTCCCACATGTGGTTTCCATGGAAAGGAATGCCGAATCAGATTCGGATCCAATCGGAACCATGGATGAGATTCATGATCACCGAATACAACAACACAAACATGGTGTTGTATGCTAAAACTAATTTGGGGAATTATTCCTTGGTATCGAATCTGAATGAGTAGGAATGCCTCAAAGATGAAGGAACAAGTGATGTTTTCCTCATATTATGTAGCCCGTCTGCTAATCTAGCCAATGCCTCTCAGAGCACTGAAGTGCTGATAGAATCTGATGATGAAGAGTCAAGAGAGGATGACAGTCGTGGATTGCTGGACGGTTTCCAATATTTCATGGAAAAATGTGTACAAGACTAGCTTAGTCTAGGAACCCGAATGAACTTTCAAGAACTCTTGCTCCCCAATTGGTGCAATGTACATAATTTTTCCCACTCAGAGTTTGACTATTGTTTGTGTCAAACAAAAATTGAACACGTCAAAAGATAAGCCGCTCTGAAGGAGAAAGTTGGATCAGTACTGCCCGAACAAACACGTTCTGTCCCTGCACCTCCCTAAATGATTACTGAAATGAAGGCCCCACCGATGGTGAAAGTCAAATTTGTTGGTCCTACGTTCAAGGATTCTCCTAGATTCTGGATGTTGCACTTTGATGGGTCTAAATCCAAGCATGAGGAAAAGGAAGGTTTTGAATTGATCAGTCCTAAAGGTAATTCATACTTTGTTGCTCGTAGACTTTAGTTTTATTGTACCAATAACATAGCAGAGTATGAGGCTTTAGTCCTAGGCCTCTTAATGGCATTAAGAAAGGGTGTCAAAATACTCCAAGTATACGGAGATTCAGAGTTGGTCATAAAGAAAGTCAGGAAGATCTATTTCTATTATGATCAAAGACTCACCAACTACAGGTACCCTGTATGGGATCTACTAGAAGGACTAGATGCATTCAATATCCAATTAATTCTACGCACTCAGAATCATACTACCAATGCCTTGGCACAGGCAGCAAGCATGCTACAACCACTATCCCTATCTAGCCTCAAAATATTCACGATGGAACTCACCTCCATCCCATCAATGTCAGATAATGTAGCCAATTTCCAGGTATTCAACGATGACAAACACATCCTAGATTTTATCACTAGTTCGGATGTGTTTGCTACCCAGATAATCAACAGGGTGGAACTTGAAGAGGCTGACCTAGATATAGAGGGGATTATCACCCTAAAGACCAACACCATCCCTAGGGGGATTGTCCAATTAGAGCGAATCTTTGGCTTAGATCAGATCAGAGATCAGGATCAACAGGCTTAGAAGGATACCATCAACGACCAATGTGACACTTACAACCTCAAAACAGTTGGGAATGCTAAGAACGTGTTCATTGGTAAGGTGTGGGCTCCTAAGGAAAGAAAGGGTATACTCGAGGCCCTATAGAAGTACCACGACGTCATCGCCTGGAGCTACGAGGATCTCAAAATGTATGACACATCAATTATCACCCACACCATCCCGCTCAAACCAAATGCGAGGCCATTTCGGTAGTGGCAGTGCCCTGTCAATGCTTTGCTGGAACCAATAATATTCAAGGAAGTACACAAAAAATTGTCAGCCAGGATCAATTTTTCGATTAGACATTCCACATGGGTGGCAAATTTGGCTTATGTTAGAAAGAAAAATGGAGAAATCAGATTATGCGTCGACTTCTATAATCTGAACCGAGCCTCAGAAAGGGATAACTATCATGTGCCTTCATTAGCTGAGGTGTTACAGATAGTAAACGGCTCTCAAATGATGTCCTTCCTGGATGGATATTTGGGATACAATCAGGTCATGATACAATACAAAGATCAACATAAAACGACATTCACCACCAAATGGGGAAATTTCGCTTACAGACAGATGTCGTTCGGACTAATCAATGTTGGTGCCAATTTCCAGCGTGCCATGGATATTGCATTCAAGGACCCGATCAACAAGTGCATAATCATCTACATGGATGATTTGATAGTATTCTCAAAGTAGCGAGGTAATCACGTCGCTGGCCTATGTAAAGTCTTTGAAAGATGTTGTGAATTTGGGGTCTCCCTTAATCCGAAGAAGTGTATCTTATGTGTCACTGAAGGGAAGCTCCTTGGACATGTCCTATCAAAAAGGGGAATTTCTATCGACCCCAAACATATCCAATCAATCATGAAGATTCGGCTTCCAGGCAGCAAAAAGGAATTAAAATATTTTCTTAGAAAGATTAACTTTGTCCGCAAGTTCATCATAGGCTTCACAGAAATCGTCAAACCACTCAATGTTATGCTAAAATAGGACGCTAAGGTCGAGTGGACCCCAAAAGCAAAGAAAGCTTTCGAGGAAATCAAGAAGGCAATTTTTGACGCCCATGTGTTGGTCAGCCCCAACTACCTAAAGCCTTTCTACATCTATTGGTTCGCTTCAGATCATTCATGTGCCAATATCTTGACACAGAAGGATGACGAGGGGAGAGAGCATTTGATCGCCTTTAAGAGTACCCCTCTGAAGGATGTTGAACTGCGCTATCACAACGTCAAAAAAAAATCCTATGCCCTTGTTAAGGGGGTCAAGAAGTTCAGGCATTATATCTTATGCAACAAAGTGTTCGCTATAGTTCCTAACCCGCGGTGAAGACATTGCTCATGCAGAACGAGCTAGGGGAGCGAAGGGAAAAATGGATTGCATTACTATAAGAGTATGATATAGAAATCCTGTCGATGAGGTTGGTGAGAGGACAGGCACTTGCCAAAACAATGGCACAGGTAGTTATTGAGGCTGGGCCCGAACTTACGGTGCAGCAGTACCAACTGGAGGATGTCTCTCCAGGGGAATGGTACGATGACATAGTGTATTACCTGCTAAATCATAAATGGTTGCCTCATCTGCAGGGAGTCCAAAGGAAATCCCTTAGACTGAAAAGCAGTAGCTACATGTTGCAGGGCGTCATGTTGTATAAAAGGAATCATGAAGGTATCTACTTGAGATACCTTGGTAAAGAAGAGGTTGATCATGTTCTCAAAGAGTTCCATGATAAGTTCGGGACTGGTCACGGTTCTGATTTGTCAACTGTGTATCAAATATTAAGAGCTGGGTACTATTGGCCCACGGTTTTCAAGGATTCTCATGGTCATGTCCATACCTGCCACGTGTGCCAGACCACTGCCACTCGAGAAAGGAATGTTGTCCCGTTGCAACTTGTTTTGAAGGTAAGGTCATTCACACAATGGGGTCTTGACTTCATTAAAAAGGTAAGCCCTCCATCATCTGCTAGACATAGGTACATTTTGACCGCTACTGATTATTTTACTAGGTAGACAAAATAAATCACTTGCAGGCAATGTACAACTGAAGTAGTAACTAATTTTTTGGAAAGTTTTATTTTAAATCGCTTTGGTTGTCCTTATGCTCTGGTATGCGATAACAACCCTGCATTTGCTTCATTAAAATTCATGAGTTGGGCCTTTGACTATGGTATCACCCTTAAGTTTTCCTCCAATTACTACCCTCAAGGAAATGGCCTTTCTAAGTCAACCAACAAGAATTTGATCACTGTGATCAAGAAGCTAATAGATAGGAATCCCAAAATCTGGCACACCCAACTTTGTTTCGCCCTATGGGCAGATCGTACCCGTCACAAGGCTACCCTTGGGAATTCCCCATACCATCTCATTTATGGCTTGGAGCCCGTTTTTCCCATACATTTGAAAATTCCTACCCTCCAGTTCATTAATTTTTTTATGAAGGAGGAGAATGCGGAGAAGCTCACCTTTCCAAGTTGCTACACCTAGAAGAAGTACGAGACCGTGCAATAGAAAATTTTTCCAAACATCAAGGCATAGTCAAAAGATGGTTCGACCGTCGAGCCAAAATCAAGGCCTTTCAAATTTTTGATCTGGTCCTTTATTGGGACAAGGCCCATGAAAAGAAAGGGGGACACAAAAAATTTAACAAGCTTTGGCTTGGCCCCTTTCCGGTTGCTGAAATCCTTGAAGATAATGCTTTTCACTTAAAAACTTTGACTAGTGAAGATGTCTCATTGTCTGTCAATAGGTAGCACCTTAAGCATTACTTACAGGCCTGAGCTCTTCTAGAGTTGTTTGTGTATATACCTGTACATAGGTTAGGGTAGGGTTTCCTGCTTTGTCCTTCTATTTTGCTCATTTCCTGGCTGGTTTTTTTTACCTTGGAAGAGTCTTCCCGTTCTATTGTGGTGGTCGTGTCGGGCTCGACGAACGGTTTTCCCTACTGCCTCCTCTTGCGGTGTTCTCTAGATAAGCCTTCATTCCCTATTGCTAACCTCTGAAATCCCCTAAGCATTGGTTTTCAACTTTCGAACTCTGAACTAACCTAGGATGGCATTTTGCTTGAATTCCCTACGTATACAATGGAACACACAGAAACAAATTTTAAAATTTCCAAAGAATGGTATTATGATTACTGAGAAGGTTGGATAAGTGAAAAATCTAAAGTCTCCTCCAGTGACCACTATGATTCCCAAGCCCATAGTAAGCTTTATTACTTACACGGTTGAACAAAAAAGAAAAAGAGGAAAATGCTAAAAAGAAATATCAAATGAAAAGAATAGACAAAGTGAAAATAACAACCGTATGGGTGTGCGAATATCTCTACCGAGGCTATGGATGCCTAGCTGGCAGTAGAGCTATGTTCGTGGGGTCACAACGATAACTCCATCGGGGCTATGGATGCTTGACTGGCAGCGGAGCAATGTCCAGGTTACTTTTGGGGTCAAGTGAACTATGTAGCTTATCCCTCTCGATTACTAGTTGTCCATCCTATCTCCAAGGAAATTAAATGAACTCACCACGCACACACCTCCATGATGATGTTGCGGCATGATTCAATCTCGCCTTCCTTAACCTGCTCTTAGTTCACCTTTGAAAATCAGCTCTGGTCTACGAAACCAGACGTCATGGATTCAGAATGAATATTAATCTTTAGAACGTCGGGAGCATTCTCCCAGAAGATTCACCATTTGTTGTTCCTATCGCACACATGCCCCATTCAAAATGGGGACCCTCTCTTTCCTCTTTTGCTTGTTGGGTCCTTTTTGCTTCACCTTGTTTTGTGTGCCCATTTTTGCATCCTTAAAGGCCAACATGTTCTCAAAAAGTCTCAATTTAGGGTTGACCTAATTTTTCCCCTTGGAAAAATGTTAAATCCTAAGCCATTTCATGTTTCCCCTATCTGTCGGCCTTTCTAGCATCTGTGGCGCCTTCCGGGCCCGAACCCTTGGGTTTCCCTTCGCGAGTTTCCTTGTCATTTTTGACATTCTGCATGGCCAATGCCTGACAGCTTTCCGAATTCCAGTGCTTCATTGGTCGTCCAAACTTTTTTTTCAAACCAGTCGGCTCCACCTTGGTGTCTTTCTGGTCCCCGGACCCCAGCTCTCGGATTTCCTTCTCCGAAATTCCGTCAGTCTTTCGCCGTTCCACACGGCCACTGGCCGATGTCTTTTCGGACCTCAGACCCCAAATCACCCGCCGCCACCCGAGAAATTTGAACTTACCTACCTTACCTGTCATCATACCGGGCATTTAATTACATATTAATGGCATTGGGGGTTATATAAACAGATTCCGACATGTCATTTTCACATGACAGAAAGGAATTTTGAGAGCTCGCCAACCCCAGCATTTTCTACCTTCATGCCCGAGCCCCTGCTTCGTCGTTCGAAAAGAATTTGGCATCAAGAATCTTTGAGAATTTTAGGTAGGTTCGAACCATGCCCCATCTTCCTTCTTTTCATGGTTTAAACTAGAAATCTAAGTGGGGGATCAAATGAATTTGAAAAAATGATATGTTAGCACCCCAGCCTAAAAACCCATAAGTTAAAAAACTAAAAATCATGAGATTGATAACCCAAATTTGAAGTCAGAGTTTGACCTCCCCGTTGTTGTTCTTCAAAACAAGTGACCGCCTCCCTTGGGCCTAGACCTCTCCACGGCCATGCACATGCAAAATTCAAACTCTAAAATTGATAGCAACCAAACTCGCCCCCGGGTCCCGACCTCCGGAATTCGCTTCTTGATTTTTCGTTGTGCTTCCGTTGTTCCAAACGGCCTTCCTCGAGCATCCTTCTGGACCTCGGACCCAGGGTGCACGAAGTCCATCCTAAACTTGTAGAAAATCAAACATCCAAGTTGTCCTCAGACTCCGGCCCTCGGGCTTCTGCCTCCAAAATTCTGTGGCACCTTTGTCATTTCGAACGGCTGTCCCGGGACATCTTTCTAACTCTCAGACCCCGATCATCCTTTCACCGCACACAGTTTTAAACATAAACATGAATCATCCAAACTCCTTTTGGACCCTAACATCCAAAATTCCATGTCGCTTTCGTCATCCCGAACGGCCAAGCTCGTTCGTCTTTCCGGACATCAGACCCCGAACATCCATTTGTAGTTGGGTTCTCATCAACTGACAAATCTTCCTTCTGGACTTCCGTCCACATTTCGCCATTTCGAACGGCTATCCCACGAC
Organism: Sequoiadendron giganteum; assembly: GCA_007115665.2. Classification (NCBI taxonomy): domain Eukaryota; kingdom Viridiplantae; phylum Streptophyta; class Pinopsida; order Cupressales; family Cupressaceae; genus Sequoiadendron; species Sequoiadendron giganteum. The sequence continues at coordinate 760,655,774 of CM021100.1, forward strand.
AACTTTCTAGCCCTGGCAACCCAGACCCCGGAACCTGGTTCCCAAAATGTTGTTTTCCCTGCGCTGTTCTCAACTGCCAACCCTAGATGGCTTTTCAGTTGCTAGAATCCGAAGGCAAGAACGAGGGTTCAAACGACCTCCAAATCCAAAATGGACTTCGACCCATGTGCTGAAATTTGGCCTTCTTTCGCACCAATCCTTCAATGAACACATCCAACATTGAGAAAGGTCATCAGGAATTTCATGCCTCGTTTGCGCTTCCAAACGACATTTTGCCAGGGGAAATCCGGCCCTGGGAACCCAAGTTACATGTTTTTCTTTCTAAATGATGTTTTTATCAAGTGTTAAACGTTATCAAATGTGAATATTGTGATCTAACCTTGATATGCAAGGATTTTTCCAAGGTCGCTTTCTCATGATGATGTTGCTAACTCTTGTTTCTTTATGCAAGATTTATAGAATCTGGTGCAGAGGCTTCTAGGATGGCCAAGGACAAAGGGAAAAGAACCACAAAAGCCCCCCAAGGAAAAGAAGACAAAGATCAAATGAGGTATCAGTTCCAGGGGGCACCTTTGCATTCCAAGATCATGACTAGTTGGTAGAACATAATAGACACCAATATCGGGCAAGTCGAAATTCATGAGTTTACCCGAAGGGTCAAGGTGGATCCAAAGACAGACAACGCAAAGCTAATCAGAAGCAACGAACTTGTCAAGGTTGCAGGTTTCCCGCCCGCATTGGTGGGACCCGAGCTAGTAATGGCATGCCAGGAGGCGTATCAAGTTGAAACAAGAACCATTGTGGATAGGGATGGCAACATCCTGGCTGATATGTCCCCTATTGGGATAAAAAACACATTCCACATCCCCGCCTTTGAGAGCATGGAGACCCCGACAATGGAGGCATGTAAAGCATTATGGGATCAGGATCCCATGAGATGCAAGAAGTTGAATAACCAGTATTGGTTGAAGGACAAGCAAGCCAGTGCTTCTAAGGTTCCCCAAGAGCTCTTTTGCAGCAATTTTTATGAAGATTACCACGATCTGATCACCCTACTGAGCAGGGTAATGGGCCTTCCTATTGCACCCTTCTTATAAGAATGGATGTTGTACTTTGTTGAACAAATACTCTGCGAGAGTGACGTTGCATTCTACTGGGGTGAAATAATCAGCAATTGCTTTCACGAGCAATTCATCAATGTTAGGAAAACTTCAAATTTCTATGTGACATCTTACCTAGTCTACTCGCTTGCCAATAGGTGGCAATATCACGAATTGTCGGCAGTGCCCAATGGGGCACCTGGAAGAGAACTCAAACCATATGACAGATAACTATAGCTACAATAAAAAAAATTCAAGTGAGACCATTGTCGGGTGAATGATGCCTTCACCACATATATCATTCGCTCTCTGGGAGGTGATTTTGAGAGAAGAGTCTCTCATAGTGCTAGGACCCTTCTCAAGCACTACGCCTTCTTGTTTATACAATTCCCGAAGTTCACCTACATTCATGCTCAAGGATTCACGAAGAGGCTGAATAAGCTGCCCCGGTACCCTAATGACCGGATTATACTATTGGAGTTGATGTGGCAGATGAGACATATACACCATATCCTCAGCAGTAAACATCTAGTAGGCACTCCTTATCCCCTCGACCTTGGCCAGGGGTTGTCTCAAATTCATACTTCCCAGTGTGCGAGTAATTCAAAGAAAGAGTTGGTCGAGTACCACTTCTGGCAGCATACAGCTAGGCCATGGATGGAGCCATACAGTCACATCAGAAAGGCACTTGGACCAGAATACACCCACCTCCACCAAGTTGAGGACTTTTCAAAAAATTGCAAGGATGATTTTGAAGTGTGGATACAACATTACATGCGTATGACCGCCTAATTTGTGAAGAGAGTAAACTTTTGTCCAATTCTAGATCAGCTAGAATAAAATGAGAGCACGGTGATAGACTCGGGATACAATGCTATCACAAATATACCACTGCCTTTCATTTATTGGGATGAGCAAGAGGTTGATGACCTCGAAATTCTCACCAATCCCATTGAGGATCGTACAAAGGCATGGATCAGTGGACAGATCACTCGATTGAAACAATAGGGAGTCACTTTGACATTCAAGGGACTTGAGAATGAGCCGAGTAGTTCTGATGGTGGGGCAACTACTAATACATCTAGAGAAACATCTAAGTCCCCACCATCTGTCAAATTGAGAAAGCAGAAGGAGGTTGACAAGTAGCAACCTAATCTGATGGTATGTGCCAGAAAGGCCTAGGAGGGTGAGCCTCCCAAGAAACATAGAAGAACAGACAGTATCATGGAGATTCCTGTGATACCTGAGGATCCACTCCATGAGGGTGAGGAGCTAGAAGATGATCCACCAAGTTTCCCAACTGCTTCATCATTTGCTGCAATAGCTGCTTCCATTGCAACCATTCCACCCACTTCACTTGCAATGGATGCTTCCTCTCCGTCTGCAGTGGACATCTCTGTCCACCTTGCCTCCACTTCTCCAATCATGTAGGTCGTATCGGTGGATTCATCCTCCACCACAACCTCGCCAATCTCATCATCCTCCATGTCTCCTTCCCTTACACCCGCTTCACCTGCTATTGTAATGCCTACCCTCACTCTCCCAGAGTCCTTTGTTAAATACATGCAAAATGTGCCTTCTGAGCTTTTGGGAATGCTTGCAAATCCAATGGTGCAAGTTGCAATAGCCCAAGTCATGGTTAATGCCCCAACTCTCCTTCCTCCTATAGAACTACCTAGGATGGAGGCCACAATGCAAATCTCGGATGAGCTCGCATGACGAGAACAAGAGGCAGTCGCGAGACCAGAAGATGAAGAATTTTTATATCATGAGCATCCCATCTATGAGCATCGGGTGATCGATGAGGTGGCATATGAATCTTCTAGTGAGGGCAGCGAGGATTGGGGAATGGACATTCTCCAAGAGATGACTGATCCAGAGCTCGACGCAGAGTTGAACAAGCAACTCAAGGAAACTGAGGATAAAAAGGTTGAAGAACAGCTTACAGTTGAAGAAAGAGTTATTGTTCAAGGGACTGAAGGCAGTAGGTCTCCTGCGGAAAGGCATAATCAAACCCCGAAGCACGAGGAAGAAGCATCCCTCCACGAGGATGAACAAGAAGACAAGCCCGAGGAAAGTGAGCACGACCAAGAAGCAGAAGAAAGGGGTGCTGAGGGGGAAGACCACCCTAAAGAGCAGCTGCTCACCAAGTCTCCTATCAAGTGCATAATGCTCATGCAAGATTCTAACAAGGAGAGAGAGGATGCAAAGGTTGAGCAGGAGACTGTTAGTGTCAAGACCATTGAGCTTAGGGTGGAGGATAGCAAAGAACAATAGGAATCACCCAGGGCAGGGCCTCAGATGCCCGACTGGCTACAAAAGTAGCTTGCAAAGAGAACTCTCGCCCTTAAGGATCTAAAAGCAAGGCTCGAGGAAATACTGGCTAGAGCTCAAATTACGACAAAGAAGGAGAAGAAGCCAAGGGTCAAGTCTAAGATAATGATGGATTCCTCTGGATCTAGGGAAGTGCAGATAGCTATGCCAATGGTTAGAGAATAGGGAATAAGTTATAATGACTCCACCATTGACTTGGGAGCGGCCACACAAGAATAGAAGGTTGACCACCTCCAGGAATCGTTCGCCATAGTGGTGTACCTTATCCAATAGGATAAGGTTTCAAAGGAAGAGCTTAAGGCACAGGTGGCTGATTTGACAGCCTACATTTAGCAATGGTCATCTCCAGATGAGCAACCTACCACGTCATCGGCCCCGCCACAATTGTTGTCCCAAGAACAGATTCACAAACTGGAAAGGAGAAGAAATTTGGATAAGACCACAGAAACTTGGTTCCGGTAGGTCTTGGACATCGGGAACACGAGCATCAACTTGGATGTCCAAACAGCAAACAAGTTCCTTGAGGTACAAACATCTCTTGAATGCAAAAGGAAAATATGCGAGGAATTCCCAAAGAAGTATAGGGCTACCTATCCAAAGATTGAGGCTATCCTCACACTGTCAAGTGAAGTTTGGGAAAAGGACCTTGCCTTCAAGGATGATGACCACTGGTTGATGGATGTATGGAAGCATGATTTAGATCACTGAAAGGGGAGGATAGAATAGATCCTGGAAATAATAATTCTGGATATAGAATGGGCCAAAGAGGCTAGAGGAGATAGTATCAGATATCTCAAGCTGATGACAGGGTTCGAAATGCATATCATTAAGATCAACCCGGAAAGCATAAAGCCTCACTTCTAGAGAAGGATGGAGAAGGAAATGACAGTCGAGATTACCATGGAATTTATGAGCTTTTTTGCTCGAGCTTTCACCTAGTCCAAGCTTTTCAAGGACAACGCTGTCAAATATGATGAAGACTGGGAAAAGTGCGCTAACAACTCCAAGGAGTGGAATTACTAGGTGTTAAGGTCTAATATCATTGAGGTCAACAAGCTCTAGCCAGTAATCTTGAGATTCATAGAATATGCAGCCTTGAAGAAGTGGGAAGGTAATCCTGTTATTGATGAAGAACTTCTGAAAGAGTAGTTGCAGCAAAGAGCAATCAACAAAAGACAAAACTGCTACAGTGTTGCCACTAGAAGACAAAACAAGAAAAAGACAAAAGATGTTTTTAAAATGTAATATATTTGGGGGTAGGTGAGACCCTGCTGTAAAGTGTATCTTGGTCACACAATAGAATTGAATCTTGGCCACTCATTTTTCTTTTTGAAAACTATAAATAGAGGTCCCCTCCTCTCATTTTAGGAGGGTTGAGTTGTTGTAAAGGCATGCTACAGAAATTGCAATAGAAAATACAACGATTTACTGGTGTATTCTGGATTTCTTCACATGTTTCATGATTCTTCTCCCATTAGTTAAGATTCTAGTTTAAGTTACTTTGTTGTTCTAGTATCCTTTTAGTTGTTCTTGGTAGATTTAGTGATGTTGTCTTTGGTTATGAAGTTTTTTGTTGTGTGTATGCTTTCCTTGTCCATACTTTAAGTCATTTGTTGCTAGTATGCAAAGTTAGTCTGGAATATAATTTCATATCTACTCTTTAAACTTTGTCTTTGTTCACATTTACATGGCGAATGAATGATGAATATCTGCAGTCCTTAGAAGATAGCATAGATTTCATGATATTGTGAGAATTCTAATTAAGTGAAATCCTATTTTAAGGAAACTATCCACAGCAAGAACCTCCATGATCATTGTTCATTGATAATTGTAGGTCTAGGAACCTTCTCTCTTCCCTACCCTTTTCTCTTCTTTTTTAAGTAAAGTAGCCTTAGGCAAGGTTCATTACACATTGTAAAGCCAAATCCAATGAAACAATGGAGTTCAAGACTGTTGTTTGAACCTGCAGTAAAGTGCAGTAATTTCCTATTCAAAGAACTCTATTCGCAAACCCGATTCTCCTACAACTTTAACTCACGTAAGGCCACCTTGTGATTCCAGAAAATCACATAAATCAACTGATATATTCCAAGCATCGTCATGACCTGACATCTGAGAGACATTGGGATAGTGTTCTACAATTTTATTGTGGAAGATTGTCTTTCAACAGAGGTAATGCACCTACGCATTACCTGTGTTGTGAAGTGCATAAAAACACCATCAACAGTATGCCTAGTCGTGTACTCACAACATGGACACCACTGCAAGGGGGGATCTACTGCAATAGAAAAGAAATGTTAAATTGATATGTTTTATTATTATTGTTACAAGTATTTCATTAATTAAAATAACATTAAAGTGGTGCTCTTTACCTGATGGGGCCACATCATGTTCCTGATATTGTCTTATAGCCTCATGCTCAACATGTTGAACACCCTCTAAATCCTAATCTGGAGTTGAAACACGAAAGGTTACATTAATTAATACACCAATTGCAATTAAATATGTTTAAAAGAACATTAGAGTGGTCCTCTTTACCTAATGGAGCCACATCATGTTCCTGATCTTGTCTAGCCTGATCATGCTCAACATGTTGATCATGCTCTACATGCTCTAAAGTTGAAACATGAAAGGTTACATTGATTAATACACCAAATGCAATTAAAGATGTTTAATTGTATTAATTCATACTTTTTTTTGTATAGCACATGAATACATTCAGTACTGGGATGCACACCATGGCCTTCATCTACAGGTTGTGCTCCACCCTCATTAGGTTGCATTACAATGTCATGTGCAGTATTATCATTGCTTATCTGTTTAAAACAAATTGGAACATTATTATGGTGGAAATTAATATTGAATAGATTGCACAAGTATTCAATTTTAAATAAACTTTATTGAGTTTATTTACTTGCGTGTTGGATGCAGTGGAAGATTGTGTTTGCCTAGTCGAGACTCTTAGGTGTTTAGCCAAGGCTCCATAGCCTTGCTGGAAGGCAATCTTCAGGTCCTCTTCTGTGGGCACTTTGTTGAAATCAGAGCCCTGTATTTTTGTTTAAGATCATGAATTTTGCTTCTATGGTGTGATAAAACCAAAATTATTTGCAATTTATTATTTGGATGCAATATTTCATTTATTCATACTTACAAATCATGCGGCTCATTTCATATATCCACTAGAGCCAAGTTTGTGTTGCTCGTGTTTTTCTAGTCTTGCCTTTGTTGCCTTCGATGTGTCGGGCAGCCTATGAAAAATTTCAAATACGTTAGATTATGTAAAAAGAAAGAGTAATCAGTATATAATTACATTGTTGATAGTATCACATACCTTCCTTGGCCCGGTGGTGTCTTTCATTTTTTTTTTTCAGCCTTCTTCTTTCCATCTAACACCAAGTCCTTCCACTCCCTCTCTGGAATCATGGGGGATGCTCATACTTTCTATTCTTCTCTAAATATGACCTATATTGGTCCCTCACATACTTTAGATAGGTACCAACTTTCTTAAGGACCTTGGTTTGGTTGAATTTTTTATCACCGAACAACATAACTAAACGGTTAATAAGCTCATCTTTTAAATCTTGATTTTGGGCATTCCACCATGTACATATGGTAGGCTCGAAGAGCTCCAATGTAATATCACTTAGATGTTTATAAAAAACATCATTTCCTACAAAATGATCATGGGATCATTAGTCTATAAAGAGTAATCAATAAGTAAATTTTAATTGGATTATATATAATAATAATTAAAAAAATTTAAAGTATCTGGGACCTTCTCTATCTTTATGGGAATGAAATCCTCGGTCACCACAAATGTGACCGACAATGTTCCCGTACTAGTAATATGGGAAGATCCAGGAAATGCTGCTAAAACATCACTAGTACTAATGGCCTCTGCATCCCCAGGTACATGTACTGACACATATAGTGGCATGTGTTCATTGCCAAAGACTGCACTACCGAATGCCTACTTGGTATGTTTTTCCGGCATTTCAGTCGACAATATAGGCACGGATGATGGGGTGGGATGATGTGATGTATGCATAGGAAGATCAAGATTGACACTTGTACTGACCCCTACTTCCCAGGAAACACTTGCAGTACCCTGATCATGTCCAGCAGCATGATGAGGATGCAAATAATCCTCTAAAAACAACACATATTCTAGATCATAACATAAAAGAGTAAAAAATATAAAACCATGAATGAACTTATGTTATAATTAAAGATCTCATGACAGCTTACTTGCAAGTTTTGTGCTCTCTCAGACAATATTTTAACCCTTTCTCTTATCTCATCTGTTTGAGGCACTATGAATACCAACTGAAGGATTTCTTAATTGCATTTTTTTTGGGCCTTCCTCATCATATCCACAAGGTTTGTGGAAAATGTGATGTCATCATCGCATAATAGTGACTGCACCTCCATATGGATGCTCTCCTGTACTGCTGGTGTCTTTCCCCGATCAGCCGATTACAACAAGAATATTAAAAACAATATCGAAAATTAACCCAATAAACTCATGAAAAAAAAATAATAATAAAACATTTTGCTCGTATCTAATTTGTACAATTACAATGAGGTAAACCTGTCAAGTAGAAGCACCTGAAGATGGATTGCAATCTATGCTCTGGGCTGGAGCCTTCCTCGTATGATCAATGTCTCGCTGTGACAAAAATTAAATATAAAAAACATTACCGAAATGAAACCAATAGACTTACAAAAAAAAATATAATAATAAAATGGTATATTGGATTCATTAATTGGAGGTTGGTTAAAATGGTATATAGTACATACCACCCCCATAATAATTGTGTTTATATCTAAGTGATTCAAATTGTAATCAATTAGCAACTCTTCCCCTGTAGTTATTGATTTTATCGTACATACGAATACACGGTTTCCCTCTCGCGCCTCGAATATGCAATTGGGTTGTTTATTTGTTGACCCAGGTCATGTACTATTTATAAACCCTGCAATATTCCCTGATGTTTTTGGCCTTCTGTCAATGTACCTAGCCACTCCTTTATTTTTATCCTTATCTTTTAGCTATATATAATTTGTTGATAGTGCATACCTACGCATACTTTGTGTATATCGAACTAGCTGTATCCAATCTTTGTAACTGTAACAGGGTTGAACATACTCCATCAATTTAGTAACTTTTTCATAACAGACCTTTATTTTGTCCATGCAAAATAGGCCCAAACCATGTAATGACGATGGTGCTATGTGATATATCCTCTCGTTAACACAAAGATCGGTGTTTATTGGAGGAAGTTCCTTGGGTACCCATTGTTTTCGTAGATTTTTGTACCTCAAGGGCACCTCGATGTCATCTATGCTCTCATCATCATAAGAACATGACCCCCCTTCAACAAAAAAAAATTCCATGCGTTTACGGAATTTTCTTCTTATCTTTTGACCTCTAGTTGATCTCCCTCTTTTAGACCTACTATATGTCTCGCTTTCCTCTTCTCTTCCTGAATTTCCCTCACTCGAGGAAGACAAATCTAAAAAATACCTATTTGGTGGTACCTGCACTCATAAGGATGTTGGATGAAGTTCTTTCATGGTGATGTGATCCAAAGGTGACATTATGATTAATCTATCATTTCATCGCTAGAATTTGACAGATTATAAGGTAATCAAGTCTTGATAGATTGCAAGTTATTGTTACTACCATCCAAATGTGTCCATCACAAATCAAATCTACTTAACTTTTTAACTCCCAAACTTTGTAACAAGTGTTAAATGTGACTATGGTCCACCAGTTACACAACCAAGGCCTCAAATGTATTCTCTAATTGTAATCAAAGGACTTTTGCTCCTCATTCAAGTAAATAAACTTGAAGGGGGAAACACCACCAAGTGGTTTATTGAACACCTACATGACTAAAAAAAGTAGCAAATTTACATTTAATTTCCATGTGTCTAAGTGGTTAATGGGGAGGGAGTGTGTACTAGGCCTGGTAAATTCATCATAAGTTTATGCTTTGGCAATAAAAAATGCTTAAGTCATCTTAAATCTTCCTATGTCTAATTGCTAGGAGACTTTTGGTATGTTTTAAGGTAGGATGAGTGGTCGAATCAATGTTCTAATTCTCTATGACAAGGTTATAACATCTTCAAATAGTGAAATTTAGTGCTCATAGTCATTTGAAACAACACCATTTTGATTATGTATGATGGTAGGATTTGATAACTTAAAAGAATTGGCTACCCAACAAACTTAAAGTTAAAAGAAACATTTTCAATTTAAGGGGTTAGCACTTTCTTTCATCTTTGCATATTGGTTTGATGCTTCAAATGATGCATTTATTATCCCACTTCTATCATATTGTATTCCCATCGCATTGTAATTGTTGGAGGAGTTGATACCAAAATTTCATATCAAATACCACGTTCTTGAAGCAATTTTCTGTGTTTTTACTATTTTTTCTGAAGTTCTTTTGTGTTGTATGGATCCGTACAAGCTTGAAATGCTCTGAGATCATTGGTGTAGATAAATATGTGTTCCCTTTCATTTTCATTGGTTTTGAAGTGCTCAATCACTTTTTTTGGGAGAAAACAATCAAATACATGGACTGTCATGTTGTGCCTATGTAAGGGTTTGAGGACTAAATAGAAATGGCATCCACCAATCCACCCACTATCTTGGAATTGTAACTCGATGGATTGGTGTGCATCATGGTATGATAGAGGTTCATTGCATTTAGGGGTCTGTTAAAGCAAGAAACTTGGCATTGAATTGATGCCCTAGGGCTGACAGGGGCAATTTTCTTGTGAATTTGTGGTTGTTAAGTCAGGGTTTATCAAGTTGATGGATATCTTGGTAGATTCATGGTGACACTATTTGATGGTCCAATCTCTACTTCGAAAAAAAAATATCTCTAACAACTCTAAGAGCTATAATGGGATGGCATTAAAGGAACCTTCATATGAAGGATCTTCTAATGAAGGACCTTTGAATTAAGGTCTTCATTTGAAGGTTCTTCATGCAAAGATTCCTTTTATAAAGCATTTTGGACATGAAATATTTAAAACAAAAAATGCCTTCATTTGAAAGTCTTGACATGGCATCATTTTTGAATGGAGGTTCTTCATTCAAAGGTCATGACGACATCACCTTCAATGAAGGTTCTTCATTCAACTGGTATTTTGTAATTTTGAATGTGTGATAATAATCTAGGGTTAAAAATAAATCCATTTGAGCCTTTTATAAATGAAAGAACATTTGATGCAATCATATGCCTTGTCAGACTTTTAATTTAATTGTAAGGGCATCATGAGTAGTTTGTTGGGCCCATTCAACAATTTCTGATGCAAGGATTGAATTGTCTATAATGTATCTACTATCAAGAAATCCAATTTGTTTACCTGTATGACTATATCTCAAGCAATAGGTTTAACTGTGATGGCAATGATATTGACAAGGATTTTGTAATCTAGGTGTTGATAAGCATAATTGGCCACCATCCTAGGAAAGATTCTTCATTCTCACTTTTAGGTGTTAAAATTTAACAACACCTTGATTGATGAAAGAGCCCAAAGAACCTTTCTCCATGGTATCCAAGTACACATAGCAGTGGTCTTCTCTTATACAATTGGACATGATTTAAAGAACTTAGCTAGGAATTATTCATTTAACCTAAGGTTTTCTCATAATGCCATCATTGGAAAAGTATGATCAATTTTTTCTATTATGAAGAATTGGTCTATGTGCCTCTAGTAATCACTACAAATGTTTGTAAGGATAAAATGAATAATTGCATTAGGTAGGAGAGAATCAACTTTGATTTCTTCAAATATTATATTACTTTATTCATAATTTTAAGGGTTGTGTGTGGAGGAGGTTATCACTACCAAGAAGGGAGGAGACCTTTCCTTGCATATGTTTATGGTGGAGGTATTAAAGAAGAACTGTATGCCTCTATTTCCATTCATTAGATCTAGCTCAGCCTAGCATAAATTGGGCTCCTTTGCCCCTATAAACTTCCATTTGTTTGAGTTTATGTTATGTAAGCATAATTCCATGCTATGTTGAAATATAAGAGGTGGATGAGGCCAAAAGGAAATAACCTTTTTTTAGTTGTACCTTTGAATTTGTTCTTATTGTTTTATGTTTTTAGCAACTTTGTGGACATAATATTTGAGGTAGTTCATACAACAAAAAATAACATGTTCCCACCAACAACCAAGATGTGGGTAGATTATGGGATTTTTGCCAAGACCTGAGGTTGGTCGATAAAAATGTGAAATATTAAGCTATTTTATTTTTTCTCTCTTATCTTATAACATTTTATGAGAATGGGGGTGCCAATGTATGAGAATATCTTTAGAAACTAGGAATGAAAATTGCAGGTTAAAGAGAATGGGGGTGCCAAACTTACAGTACTCATTGTCCCTTGGTCGTCGATTTTCCCTAAGTGCCCTCAACCTTGTCCTCGGCGCTGGTATTGACCTTGTTTTCACTCCTCCGTACTCTTCCTCGGCGCTGGTATTGCCCTTGTTTTCACTCCTCCAAACTCTTCGTTAGCGCTGGTATTGACCTTTTTTTAACTCCAAACTCTTCCTTGGCGATGGTATTGACCTTTTTTTCACTCCTCCATACTCTTCCTCAACACTGGTATTGACCTTGTTTTCACTCCTCCATACTCTTCCTCGGCGGTGGTATTGACCTTGTTTTCACTTCTCCAAACTCTTCGTCGGCGCTAGTATTGACCTTGTTTTAACTCCAAACTCTTCCTCGGCACTGGTATTGACCTTGTTTTCACTCCTCCAAACTCTTCCTCAGCACTGGTATCAACCTTTCACTTCTCCAATTTGATGAGCTACAACCTGGTTTCGTTAGGTTTTAGAGTATGTTAATTAAATTTAAAATTATGGCACCATTTAGAGTAGTGAATATAAAGCAAGCCAAGCCTATTATGGTGCCATTTAGATTTTCTCCTCCAAGAGAGTGAGAAAGGAGTCATTAGAAAAATGACCATTGAATACTTGGGCTATAGAGTTAGAAAAAGTAGCACCTTTAATAAGGTTCCATGAAATACTATTAGCCAAAAGATATCCAAAGGCTTCCATAAAAAACACATATAAAGTAGAAGCTAAGGGGAAAACATGAAAAATTGAATGAAAACACCCAAAATCCTCAAATTTATGTCCATTCATGGTAATACAAGTATAACCATCATAACGTTTTTTTGAAAAAAGTAAAAAAAATTGAGGAACAAATCCTAGATGACATAACTAGTCCAATTCAACACCAGAGGTAGCAAGAGATTAATGAAATTACCACAAGTTTTAAGTAGAAGTAAACTGCCATTTTCAAGTACTAATGCTAGTATGAAATTGTGACTAGCTAAATGGAAAGAAAATTAGAAAATTGTAACCAACATCTAAGTGGAAATAATTAAAAGTAACCACACTTTTTGCATGGTTGAACCAATTTAAAAATTCAGCCAAAGGTGATAGTAAGAAAATTAAAATGTACCTTTATGAAATATTTAGTCTAAGAGCCAAATTTGGATGACAAAGTTAGTAAGAAGTAGTGTCGAAAGTGGAAAATTAATCATGAAATCATGGCTAATAGAGCATACAAAATATATTGGAAAAGTCAAGAGAACTTATATCTACACATAAAAACACTCAAAATAATAATTATATCATATAGTTCATTTGGGAATATATTACAATGTGGCTTTCACAAAGCCTTTCAAATATACCTTCCCATTTGAACTACTATCTTATAAGAATGTAACTAATTATTTAGTAACAAAAATAAACAAGTTAGTAAGGTGAATTTATTAATGTTAATCTTAATATTCCAACACCCTACCTTAAGTTTTACATTCCACACAACAAAACATGTTGATTGAAATAAGAAAATATATATATGCTAAGCTAACCTCATTTGATATTTCTTTAAGTTCTCCCTCAAGAACATCATTGGCTCGAGTTATACAAGTCCACACTATGTGATCCTTTTTCTTACAATAATAACATTCATTTTTATTTTTTAATTATTATTACCCCATGAATATAATACATTCTCATGTTGAGAATCAACTTTTAAATCTTTTCCATTGTTCTTTTTTCTTCTCCTAATAGGGCCAAAATCACATCTTATTGTGTTTGAGAAGTTATTGGACTAAGCATAGAAATAGCATTATTGTATTTTCAAACTATTTAACAAAATATCCTTAGCATCTTCATCATCTAATAGAGCCTTGATTTCTACCAGTTGTCTAATGAGAGATCTCAAATTTCTTGTGTGAATAGACATACTAATTATATCTCTCATTTTGAATCTAAATAGTTGAAGTTTTAGGAAAAACTTCACATTAACTATTTTTTCGCCAAATATTTTATTGAAATTATCCCAAATTTCCTATGATGATTTATCTAAATCTATATAATATAATTTAATGTTAGAAAGGGAAAGACCAATAATATATTTGACTTTATCATATGTTTTATGTCATTCCAATAACTTATTTGCATTTGTAGGTGGTGTTTTGTTCCCATGCATGATTCTCTATTATTCATTTATCACATTTTCATTTTTGTTTTCTAAGTATGAAATTTAAAACATTTTTTTTGTTTAAAAGAATCTTTATCTTAAAAATATGAACTAATTTTTTTTCAAAAGTTTAATGTCAACCTTATCACTCTAAAATGTACAACTTAAACATCCCTTTCAAACCTTGTAACCAGTTTTGAACCACTCTCCAATTCATTTTTCCTATCACAAAGATTGACACCATTTTACTATTCTAAACAACTTATTGAATCCTCTTATGCATCAAACTTATTTAATTGTTTCAGAAAAGACAAAAAAAAAATTTGAAAATATGACTTTTCAAACTTCACACTTCCTTCTTATTATTACCAAATGCCATTATTTTAAATAAAAAACACATGAATGTTATAAATGCATTATTTTTATAAGGAAACAAACCATATATCTCTTTTTAATGACCAACTTAAAGTAGATTGCAAATAGAAACTTGGTCATTGTATAGAACATTGAAAAACTGATAACAAAGAATTAAAAAAACTACTACAAAGACCTAGGAAAGGCTAGAGGCCCACAGTAGAACATTCATCACAAACCGACTAGCCTTTAAAGTAATTTTTCACTCATTGATTCCCTAAAGAAAACCTTATCTTGAGTATAATCCATCATAGTCACATATGATCACATCATTCTTGACCATTTGATATCATGAAAAACCTCCAAAATCTAGTATTCAAATAACCCATATCATTGGCAAGACAAGTTTCGTCGGGGTGAAATGAAAAGGTCATACCGAGCATATAGGTCTCACCGATGAAGTTCCACCGACAAGAAACCTGTCTTGTCTCACCAATCAGAGCACAGGGAGTTGTATCAGCCAAACCAATGCCATCGGAGTAAGATTCCTGATTCAACCCGAGTGCACTTGTCTCACCGATGAAATATCATCGTCGAAACACTCATCTTGTCTTGCCGACAAAACAAAGAAACATACTATCGCCAATACAAATGCTACCGGAATGAGTTCAAAATGTCCTCTCGACCCACTATGTCACACTGATAAGATTACATCGATAGGAGTCTTGGTGACATACTTGAGATCGAAGGAATAATCATCGGGGAGACTTATAACATCGAAAAAATTATTGAATGTCTTAGCGATACACCATGTCTTGCGGATGAAGACACAAATCCAAATCCTTTACGCTTTACAATGAACTCATGGCTTTACACTTTGTAGAAACCCAAATCCTTGTTGTGACAACTCGTAACTTCATCCTTGGCTCTAAAACTGATTCACAAAGATGTTTGAATGCTTTGTGAGAACAATAGGGCAGAAGAATAGTCTCTTTATGTCGATCAAATTAAGCCAGTAAACATCTCATCTGCCATTAAAGCTTGCTCGCATGTTGGACAAACGGCTCCAATCGTATTAGATGCAAATTCAAATATCACTCATCGATCTTTCACTTCTATCAGATCATTGAACGGTTGCCAAAACAAGTTGACACGATCTCCATCACGGCAGCAAGGGCCCACCATATTATGCATCACCAAATAAATCCACATGGCACTTGCCCCTGATATCGCGATCAATAAATACCTCGCAACTTCTGATCACGCGATGGCGGGCAATCATAGATTTCAACCATTGGCAATCCTGTTCACTCAATATAGTCGCCAGCCTTGTCACTAACCATCGAGCGCCTTTTCCATCCAGATTATAACACCGTCATTGATTTGAAGCACGTGCATCTTGTAATGACTTTAGTAACCTGCTATATAACATGTTAAAACCCGACAGATATATTAAAGCACTTTAATCATCCCTTCAACACTGCTAGATGAGACACGTGGTGCTCGCTCGTGATATCGCAATTGGTTGTCTCTATGGTGGGGTCATCGGGGGATGGCGGGGAACGGTTGCAATCAAATGATGGTTGATCAACGGTCATTAAAAGTTATTCCCTACAAAATATAAAACATTTATTAAAGGCATAAGGGGACATCACCTAGGCCGATGACAAACAATGGCTTAATTTGTTTTTAAACATGGGGGCACGGGGCCAACTTAGAATAGGGAAAAATAAAGTCAGGCAAAAGAATTAAAACATTAAATCAAAAGGGGCCAAGCTTAGATGAATTGATGGGCATAAGTTGTTTTAAAATCCCCTCTATAGTAAAAATTAAATGAACCAAAAAATAAAATATTAAAAATCCAAAGTTTAAAAGAAAAATATTTTATAAAAAACATAACAATAAATTAGGCATAAACAAACAAAAAATTAATAGGAATAAAATTTAAAAATAAATAAAAATTATTATAAATAACAAGAAAATAAACATATAATTTTAACAATAAACAAAATAAATTAGAAGAAAATAAATTAAAATATATAATATATAAAGAGAAAATAACCAAATAAGAAATATGTTTTTAAATTATAACAAATTTAAAAGAGAATAAATTATAAAGAGATTATAAGTATATAAATTATAATTTATAAGTAAACATAAAATTTATAAATTATACATATAAATTATAGATTATAAATAATTAATCAAAAAATAAAGTGTACGAAAAATATAAAATTACAAATAAGAATATATAAAAAATGCATAAATTTAAAATAAATTAACAAGAAAATTGAAAAGAGATTAAAAACAAACAAAAAATTTAAAAGTAACAAATAAATAGCAATTGCACATTGGTGTGCAATGGGTACGCCGAAATGTCTCAAAAATGGTGTGCAAAAAATGTCTCAATGGAGAAATGATAAGTTCAAACCAACTATGCATCCACTTGCAAAACCTCTGAATTAGGAAGATAATCAAGCTCCATTACTCGAATCATATTAATTTTGCAATAGGAACAAAGGAAAAGGGAGAGATAGGGATATAAAGAGGGAGAGAAAGAGGGAGGAGATCAAGAGAGGGGTAATGAGATAGAGATAGAGATAGATATGGAGATGGAGGAGGGGGATATGGAGAGAGAGAGAGAGAGAGAGAGAGCCGGAGAATGAGAGAGCGATATATAGAAAGATACATATAGAGATGGGAAGTGATATATAAAGATAAGTAGAGTGAGGAAGATATATATGGTAGAGAGATGGAGAGATAATGAGATAGAGAGAGAGATATATGAAAGAATAAATATGGAGAGATAGAGATAAAGGGGAAAAGAGATATAAATATAGAGTTCTAGGAAGAGTGAGAAGGAGAGAGAGACATGTCTAGAGATAGAGGGAGACAAATAGATAGATAGGGGGTAGGGAGGGATTGAGTGAGGGAGATATGGGGAGAGATAGAGAGAGGGAGGAAGAGAAAGGGAGAGAGATAGGTAGAGATGGAGAGGGAGAGGGAGAGAGAGAAGAAGAAGAGGGAGAGAGATAGCTCAATATATAGAAAGGGAAAGGGAGAGGGATAAATATAGATAGAGGGTGATATAGAGAGATAGAGAAGGATAGGGAAGGAGAAAGCAAGATAGGGAGATAGAGGTAGAGGTAGAGGTAGAGAAAGATATGGATATGGAGAGAGAAATATGGGGAGAGAGGAAGAGATAGCTCAATAGATAGAGAGAAAAGAGGGAGTAAGAAGAATTAGATAATTAGGATTGATATTCTGCCTCCAGTAGGGTTTATCAATCACATTCTTGCATGTTTATACCAGTTATAAACTCATACTTGTATGCCAAACAATTAGAGATTTTGCTAGATAGAATCTATTCATCTAAGACTTTCATTTGACTCTGTTTTACCCAACAAGGCATTGGTCTCCCCTATTTCATTATTTAGTTTTATCCATTTTATTTAACATCTGTTAACTGAACATATTAGATTTTCCCTATTTCATCATTTAGTTTCATCCACTTTATTTGACATCTGTTAACTGAACATATTAGATTTCACCTTGATATTTCTTATACAATTTATACCAAATTAAGATCACATCTCTCCATTGTCAAGTTTCCATTGTGGATAGATGGGTCAAGTAGGAAACATAGTTCAAATCTGCATCATTTACCCAACAAGTCACCGGTCTCACGCTTTCATCTTTTAGTTTATCCATTTTATTTTTACATCTGTTAACTGAACATATTCTAATATTACACATACACTTTATTAGGATTATATTTGTTCATTGTAAGATTGCCATTGTGAATAGATTGTTGTAAACAAAATCCAGTTTCAGTGCCAAATGTAGCAATTGTTTTGTTTCTTTTGTCAAGTTTCATTAACCAAGTTATTTAGTGGGATGAATAAAGTTGTGTTATGACCCTTTCTCTCTTTAAAATAAATAGACAATATTAGGGAGATCAGGAAGGGGAGAAAACTAAATTCCTTCAAAATAGGGGTAGTTGTGGGTTTGTTGGTTTTCTTTGTATACTATATACTAGTTCCCCTAGGATAAATAAGTCATTGTAGAAATGAAAGATGTTTGATTATCTACCTAATATTGTTTTGTGTTTTTGAAATGGAAGAGATCTACAACTCTATAGAAATTTCTATATGCTAATGGTCAAATTATTAGACTATTTAGATCATTTTAATTGACTACTACATAATAGTTTATGTGTTGAAAGAATTGTTTCCATTCTTTGTAGTTTTTACATTGGAATACAAATCATATTTAATTTCATTCCAATATACTTCTTTCATAAAGATATTTGTTTAATTTTTCCTTGCTATTTTCATCTTAAAATTTAAATAAATGTATTCCATAATATAGAATTATTTTCAAATTGGGACAAAAAGGATTCTGAGAGATATATTTAATCATAAATTTTACAATCATAAATATCATTTAATTTGTATGTTGTAACTTCAGTACTTTTAGTTAAAATAAAAATAACTTAAAGTTATATATATATATATAGTTAAATTGGCAAAGTTGTTTGTCCATTTTATTTTTTACATCTGTTAATTGAACGTAATCTAATATTACGCATACACTTCATTAGGATTATATATGTTCACTGTAAGAGTCCCATTGTGAATAGATTGATGTAAACAAAATCACATCACTTAAGTCTGCTCAGTTCGCAAAGGTAGACCCACCTAGGTTTGGCAGCACCTAAAGAGAAGAAGGTTCAAATCATTTGGCCTTGTTTTTTTACCCTAAAACGTATCAAGAGATTGGAAACCTCTTGAGGTATTCTTACCTTCGTTTTTGAGAGCTAACAACCTCCAAACCTCCAAATCCACAAAAATATTTCACTTGTACGTCCAAATTCTTGTCAAACCCAAAAACCCTTGTTTTAGACCAAAATCATGAGGGTTTATTGAATCTCCTACTTCCACAAACTCCCAGACCTCAAAACCAACTTAGACACAACCCATTAGGTCTTTACATGGGTAAAAATTCATAAAATCAGATCACCCATACATATTTTGTTGAAACCTAGGCTTGAACCTCTCATTTCACATGTTTTTCTTCACAAAACTCTTGAGGACATCAGTTATACCTTCTTTATTTCTCATCCTACTCCCTATTCATGCATCCTATAGTTACAATAGTATCCATGGGGCCTCTTACACAATCTATAGTAATCACAAAAAGTGTAAGATCCCCTTTATATCATGTTTGGACTACAAAACCCTCAAAAACAGGGTAACCGGGCTATATGCAAAGAAATGAAGCTTTCTAACTCAAATCAGCGCCTTAAACCCTCAAATCAGATTCAAATCAAATATAACACATATCTTCACGACATGGAATTCATTTCACATCAAAATATGGCTGTATGTGATCGTACAGTGCTGCAAAACAGGAAAAATAAAGAAATTTTGAAGAAAAACATAGATTTTGGAATGTCAAGAGCTTGTATTTTAAATCCTCAACCATCAACAACCTTTACAATGATCACTTTATGAGGTGTAGGTGCTCTTGCACCACTACTCCATCCAAAAAAAATTCACATTACACAAAACCACAATGTTCGTCCAAGATAAGCCAATCAAATCCTACCTTATGTGTTCTAGTAATCAAATTGGAGATGATCCTAAAAATGACATTGTGAAGGGTGATTGGTCTAAAAAATCTAAACGACTTTGCAATTATTTCACTACTACGATCAATGTGTCATCTTTCATGAAATTTCCCAAAATGACATTCATTATGATCATATGGAAATTTCTAGGAGAGCTACAATAATTGTAACATCATGAATTAAAATTAAACATTAAAAAGTACATCATGAATTAATTACATGTAATGGCATAAAAATTAAAAACATGGTGAATTAATTATGTAACCACATAAGTAAAATATAATTCTATCAAGAAATTAATATCAAATAGATAATACAATCGCATAACTCATACATTTCAATGTCATTGATCTTCTTCTTCATCTAACTCTTTGTCTGTATCATCCGATCCAAATTTGACATTGTAAGGATTGGTCTCATCATCGTCGTCATTGATATTAGTTTCGATAATGTCATCATCCACACGGATATCATCTTCATGAACATTAACTCCTACATCATCATGATCTAGTTCCTCCTCTTTGACATCTTCGCCAGGCACATCATCAACTAACTGTTGATCCTGATCATCATCTACATCATCTTCTATTTCTTCGGTATCTTCTTCTTCCACCACATTATACTTTACTGGCCTTCCTCTTGGATCATGTCTAACAACATATGACTAGCCCAGTTTACCTGGAACGTCTCGGTAAAATACCTACTCACATTGGCTTGGAAGAACATAGGGCTCATTTCTAGCTCACTCAAAATACCTTGTATTAACCATGGTAAATCCATTATCATGTTCAATAACAGTTCTCTCGGGATCATTTTCGCTCAATCGTAGCTTGTACCATAGGATGACGAACATAACTAATTTGAAGGACTTAAAGTCACACTCAAGTATATCATCCAAAATCCCATAGTATTGATTTTCTGAGACTTCTGGATGTATGTCGCTTCTAGATGAAACATTAGTCACCTGAAAGACTGCAGTTATCCCATAATCACAAAAAAAATTCATGTCATCCAACTTTTTGATTCAAAATTTACGACCATTGCACCACATAGCCTTGTGGTGTTTCACCTACAATATGTCAAACATGTAAAAATTATTGCAATATCATTAGTTGATAAACATATTTATTCTTGATCGAATGTATGCAAAGAAAAAAATCTCAACATATATATACATCAATATAATTGAAAATAATTAAATAATATGGGTGATTAATATATTTATATGTACCTGTTTATCTCTTAAACCATATGCTAAATCAATTTCCCTTGGTGTAACATTGGAATCTCTATTACGATGAGTTTCTTTAACCAATGAAGCCACACCTTCCCATGTTAATGTGCGACCAGATTGTTGACATCATTCAATCTATACCATCATCCAATCAAGATTGTTTGCAACGTAAAAATATAGTGCATCCCACTCTCGACCAACTATATCAAAAAAATTTAAAATTCACAAACAACGTATAATTAGTTAATTACCACGGTATACGACCTTAATTTATAATTGATGTATATTGAAGATTAATAATTAAATAAGTACAATATACATAAAAACCAAATGTAAAATGTATTCTAATTAATCTCCATGACTATCTTATAATTACCTATCACTTTCCTCAATCTACCTTTCCCCATCAGGTACTCCCCTTCGAATTTGTTAATGGAGTTGGGATCCCAAATGCGATCTACATGGATCTTTGTTGCAAACTTAGGAAGATATTCAGTAATGTACAGCATGGTCTGGTATACCATATATCCCTCCACCATAGAACCCTTAGAATGTGCTCTTTGTCTAACCAAAGCCTTCAAAAATTTCAAGTGCCTCTCAACCATCCACATTGACCTTGTGTGTACAGGTCCACACAATTCAATCTCCTCAACTTGGTGTATGAGGTAGTGTTCTTATGCATTGAAAAATATCGAAGGTAGACACTTGATTTTCACACATTAGACGAAAAATTTTTCTCTTCCAATAATTTATATCTTCTTTATGGATTGTTTTAGATGGCAGTCATCTACAAGTGATTCAAGGCACAAATATATTAACGAGATTTAACAAAAATATACAATGAATTGAACAAATATCACTACTTACCTCATGTATTTCCAAAGATCATATATAACTTGCTTGACATTGTTGTCGAAGTTGTCTGGGAGAGATAGAGGTAGAACGTACTGCAACAATTATAAAATGATCTTTTCATTATTTTTCCAAAAGTAGTAAACATAATACACTAAAAAGTACATGCGATATACAAATATATATATATATATATAGTATACCAAAATAATTACCTTAATGAAAATATGTCAATCATGCATTTTCATCCCTAACCCAAATTCACCTTTCTTTGTTATGATATTGTTTATGTTCACAGCAAATCTTATGGGAAATCAAATTTTTCCTATGATTTCTTTTATAGAATTGCTTTGCTGCTCCGTTAATAACCAAGGAATGGCACTTATATTAATTTGGTCTTCATTGCTATTTAATTGAATGACATTTTTCATTGCATGATTGGCTTCCTGAATGTCACTACAAATTTTGATAATTTTTTCTTTGGCATGTCTTCCATCCAATATTTTTCATAACGTTTCTGTCATATTCTTTCTGATATGCATTGTATCAAACAAATGCACAATTTGTAGCTACTTATAGTAGGGCAACCTACTAAATTATCTGAGATAACTTTTCAATCCCTATGGAAGTCGACCATTAATGCCTTGACGACCTTCATGAAGCATATAAGTTAAGCAAATTAACAACGACAATCATTGTCAATTACAGCATGAGTAAACACAACACTGATATAAAAATATAAATTCAAAACATATCATATATGATAGATAAACAATTTGATCCAATGTATAACCTTGACGATTAATTCTATTATATTCCAACTTCCATAGGTGAGGTGTCATTCTTCGTGGTTTTCATGTAGTCTCTTCTTTCCCATTGAAAAGATGTTTTTCAGTAGTTCGATACTTATGATTTTTGTGGAGGAAGTGCCTATACTTATCAAACACCTGTTTTCCTAAACTTGTTGAACGATGAGATTTCATCTTTGGACCACAAATTGGACAAGCAAATTTTCCCTTTGTTTGAAGACCTACAAATCATATATAATTGGATTAAATATGTCAATTTTTATAATTATATATAATGAATAAATTATTTTAAAAACATGCATAATATCTACTTCATAAAATTAAAGTCATGCAGTCGAACATTATAACATACCAGAAAAATGTGTTAGCCCTGGGGCATCATGATTGTCCATACAAACATTGCATGGAATTGAAATTGTCTTTTTCCTATTGGTCTAGATACGTCATACACAGTGATGTCATTCCATAACTTTAGTAACTCGTCGATAAGAGGCTCGATATATACATTCATATCTTTAACTTGGTACTTACCTAGTTGAATGAACATAAACATTACATAATTATTATATCAATTTTACTGCAATAAATAAATTAATGTACATGACTATTAAATGAAAAAAATATAAGTCATTATGCAACAAATAAGACAAATGAGATGCTACTAAATTAAAGAAAATTGATGTAAACAAATACCTGCAACAATCATTGCCAACATTATGTGCTCCCTCTTTATTAACATCCATGCAAGAGTGTTATTATTGATAACAAAAATAGGTCACACCGAGTAAATAGATCTCAGCTCTCCAAATGGATTGACACCATCCACTGCTAATAAAATTCTAAGATTACGAGGTTCTTCTTTAAAGTGTGGCCATTTTTCCTCCATGTCCCTAGATGCAGAACCATCCACAAAAATTCGAAGAATGTCATCTCCACTTCTATTCCGTGCATGGTAATCCATAAATTGTGCTAAGCTTTCACACCTAAATAATTGTTGCATACATGGAATAATGGGAATATAACGAAGAACCTTGAGAGACACCTTTTTTGTTAGTTGATTTGTTCAATATCTACTGATATGACATTCCAAACATTCTGTTGCAAATTCATGTTATTTATGATATATAATATTATCATTGGGACATGCATCTATTGCTTGATACTCCATTCCAATATCTTTCATAATGCCAGATAAATCTCAGTATGAGCGAGGTAAAATATTTGATGGTAGTAACAAAAATTCACCAATCAATCTACAACAAAAAATAATTTGTTAATATAAAAAATATTAATGGTACATATTTCATCCTTTATTTACTAGTGATGAACTAACAACAATTAAAATAGATGAAAAAAGATGACATATATGACATACCTTAACATCTGTGAGATTGCTATGTTGGATAAACCATTTATAACCTTCAAGTTCACTAGCAACAATACAACAAAGAGAAGAGTTGTTTGGGAGCCTTTATAAAGGGCCTCGTATGACTTCTCAAGTACAGGTAAATCATGAACATCATCAATGTCATCTCAATCAACATGATCATTTGTGCCACTAAATATTCCATGGATCAATGTATTTGTACCATCATTTTCAACTATGTTTTCTAGCGCATGATCATCTTCTTTCATAGGATCATTAACTTCATCTTCGATATCCACAGCCCCATGTTTCTCCGCTTACATAACAACATTCTTTGGGTCGTGATAATCCATATCATGTGCCCTGGGGTGCCCCACCTTTATAATAATGACAGACACAAATAAACCATGATCATGATCAAGTGATTTTTTTATATATAAAAAATTTTAAAACAATATAAACATTTACAAATTCAATCAATATAAACACATATAATGAAAAACTTACCAATAGACGATAACCATGCCCCCCTTCAACGTGACCATGTTGCCTATAATTTTTCTCAGCTATTGTGATTAAAATTCTTCTTATCTTTAATCCCTTGCAATTATTGCAAGGACAATAACATTTCCCATCACCCTTTCTTTTCAATCTAGCCCACAATCTATCAAGTGACTCTTCATTTTGTTCTAGACTAATATTATCTGACATGATTTTTCTTTACCAAGCTTGAATATTTAGATCTTCAAAAAATATCAAACTCACACTCCAATAATGTTTAATCATAGACAGGTAACAAAATCTAATAATTATGATATTTTACACCCAAAAAAATCGGCATGCAACCACCCCTGCAAAAAAGAAGATAGTCTGAAGTTAATGATCCCAAAAAACACTTTAAAATGCTAATTCCAGAAATTATTAAATTTTGATTTTACTATGATTTCCAATTGTTAGACTCCTAAAATCAGAATATTGAACTTGCACAACAAAATATGGAAATGAAATTCTAAAAATAAACAAGTCTAAAAATGAAATCTGATGAGATGTTGCTTTAAAATATGATTTTCAAACCTAGAAGTACAAATCTGACTTCACAAATGAATTTTGGAAATAAAATAGTATGGCATAATAAAGAGTTTCATTTGAAGTGGACCACCCTATTATATGCCTTGATAAAGTTAAAAGATCTATGAATTTTATCTACAATATAGTTTGCATAGTCATCAGTATTATTCACATCCCTGCTTTGGATATCAATAGGCAACACCATTAGATGGCCTCCTTGAAAGTTTAATCCATTAAGGGAATAATGAAAGTGTCTTCCTTAATGATTACCTCGATCTGACAAAAATTAGTGTATGGTTGAATAAGGATGATATCATTTTGAAAGACTAAAATGATTGTTGAGACCGATCCTAACATATTTATATTGAATCCAATACATACAAACAATCTTGTGTATACCTTCACTTCCACACTCTCGACAAAATTGTTTTGTAAGAACAACACTTCATTTTCCTAGTTTTGTAGGTTAAGCTAAATCTTGTTCTCTCAAGCAACTTCAAATGTCTCATACACTTCCATCTACTAATGAAGCAAGCCTCTATCTAAATTGACTTCACCATTACAATAGTGCTTCAAAATATCATAGGGCCATCCTCTGGTTTTATATGTCAAATCTATTGCCATTTGTATTGAATTTTCTTCCATCCATGTAATTCATGTCTTTGGTTACAATGTTTATTCTAGAATCCATATACAACTTCCTCCCTCCTATTGACATAGAATTATGGAATACTATCTTGATTTTAAGCTAAATATTAAAAATTGGTTAAGCTTATACTATGCAAAGGAGAATAAGAATAAACCATAACCTTATCAGCAATTGAAATAGATAAGGGGTCACTCTATTCCACACATATTCACATAGACAATGAACATGATATTTGGGGTTCCTACTCTTACTATTTTTCTATTTATTTATATAATAATAAGGTTACACTACAATATTTTTGTTCTCTTTTTATCTACTCTAACTCCTATTTCCTCTGATACATTCAATCATACTAGTATTGTGCTTCTTGTAAGAACATTATATCATGGCTGAATGAAAACAATGTTCAATGCCATGAGGCCCAAATGATATTCATGCATTGGTCTTGAAATGTCATCAAACTGAGACTAGTCATTGTTATATAGTATCAAAGTTTCATTGATACTATTGGTCAGTATGATTTCTCATGTGAATTGATTAAATATTGATAACCTATATATTCATAGGGTCCAATCATTATGTTTGACAGTGTATTGGCTAGTTTACTGTCCAATGCTATTTGCAAAATAAAATATAGTAAAATATAAAACAATGATCTTTTCTATCTACTCCACTGTAAATAATAAAGAGTAGAAATTTCCTTCCAATTTGAGTGTTGGAAGTCTTTATTATTTAAGTGGAGTAGATAGAAAAGATCAATGTTTTATATTTTAATATATTTTATTTTTCATTGTATTTGATCAACAAATATAGTTTGATGATGATTCTTTGACTAGTGCTACAATATTAGTATCTCGGGGTATTATATATGCAGATATAAACTACATTTGTATGATGCTTGATGTTATACCCATGTCCACTAGTTATCACCATAATTGTTATTATTATGTATATGCAATATAGGGATACTATAGAGGTAAGGAGCAACGAGCAAAGAGAAAAGATTTAAGGAAATGGACTTCAAAGAAAGGCATGACACTTTACTATAGATTCCCAAAAGGAGATCACAGTCATGACTATTCAAATAAACAATGATTATTCCATGTCATAACCATGAAGGGGGCATTGAAATTAATAATAATAGTGATAGGGTAGTATAACGAACTTTAAAAGATACATAAAGAAAAGTAACTGAGCAGTCAAGAGGGATTTTAAAACATCATAAATCTTGTCAAGGGTTCATTTTCTTCATAGCAGTATGGTAAACTAATAAATATTTCCATCTCACAAATTTTCAAAAGAGGACAACCTACAAGGTATTAAGGAGTGCATGGACAATATCTCAAGCAACTACCACAATTAATTTCTTCAAGTGTTATGCAAGGCCATTGAAATCAAATGAATAAACTCATGCATAACCTAAAAGACAAAGGATAGTCAAGTTGCTAGAGGGAAGGTATCACAAAGGATATGGGATCACTTTCAACAGAGATGTGATGCACTTTACGTTTTTTGCTTTATTTTTCCTAATAGGGTCAAATACTTTCTTTTAGTGTTTGAATCTACCACATAGAGATTAAATATGCTTACTCTCAAATAAATTTGAATTACATAAACAATAGTCAGATGCCTCCCTTAACATAAAGGACAATCTAAAGTACTAAGGAATTTTATATCCTTTATAAGAGATTTCTTTTAACCAGTTAAAAACTTGAGAGGGTAATACATAGGTTGCAAGGAAAGTTAAAAATTTATCATAAGTAGCTCAATCCAAAAGGAAAAAATTAAGCATGGAAAAACATGTGTAGGTTGACCAGCTTCACTAAAAGCACAAGTTATTTTTTATAACATCTTACCTGGATATTACTTGATAAGGTAAGGAGTGCTCTTTTCCACTCAGTTTCATATGGTGGAATATCTACACACAAATCACCAAATTGTCAAATAACTAAATAAATTGTATTACTTAATAAAGTTGCTACAACATGCCATTCATGTCAAAATCAACTCTTCTTACCACAAAAAGTTTGGTTTCCAATTTGGTAGGTTCATCTTTTGATTCCTATACCAACTTCTCAAGGAATTTGGTAGCTTATACTTCTACATGAGGAGACAATTGCATCTTCTAAACTGTTCCAAAGTACAAAACAAATAGAAATCATATAATCTACATGATAGTTATAGCTTTCTAGATGTTTGGTAGCATCTAAAAAGTTTAAGTGAACTGAGAAAAATAGAGAGGCCTTGACCTTCATTTTTTCATTTTTTAGTTTGTTGCTCTAAATATCTCACAATATTTACAAATTGGTTGCTTTCTTTCTTTCTCGTTCAAATCAAAAATAGATACATTTGTATAGAATCAAGATGAATTCAAGAACTTCAGGTAACAGATATACCATAATTGCTTTTATAAGACACAAGTATCTAAGGTCTAAAATCTATTTCTAAAACTTGGCAAAGGGAAAAATACATCTTTATGAAGTAGTCTTCAAAAATATCATAGCTAAATGGCTCTAACTATCCACTATCAAACATTCCCAATTCTTTGTTCAACCCTCTAGGCTTGAATCTTGACAGCTATTTCACTTTGTAGCTATCCCTATGCCTTTGATATTATCTAGTTATTGCTCCCAAATCTATTGAAAATTGATCATTAGGGTTAAAATTGAAACCTTGCAAATATAATCTTTGTCCAAATCCATCAATAATTTTCCATTAGTTATAAACAATTCTCTTATAAAAAATTTGTGAAGTCAGGTCTAAAATCTGGAAATGAAATTCTGAAAATGCACAAGACTAAAAATGAAATTTGATGAGATGTTGCTTTAAAATATGAATTTCAAACTTGGAAGTACAAATCTGACTTCACAAATGAATTCTGGAAAAAGACAATGACTACCCTCAACCTGGCGATATCTTCTTGAGTTTTTTCTGATTTTCCCCAAGAAAATCGTTGAGAAAAACATTATCGCAATAAATAGTCGAGCTCATTTTTATTTATGTCGGCCACAATTTAACTTTGCAAGTTCGTCAAAACATAAACGAAAATAAGGTTCGTCGAAATTCCAACGAACATCAGGGATAAAATTTTTAAAAAATGAAAATTTCGCACAAGTGCCCGACGATACATCTGATTATATAGCTTTCATCGGAAATTTTCGTTGGATTTTGCAATAAAATGAGTTAGTAAATTACCTACCTAGCATTCCTTGCAAGTACTACTACTAGGTTTAGAGATGACTGGCATATTTCTTATATTTTGATTCTTGTTGATCTTGACAAGATTTTCATAATTGATATGCCCAAATATTTTGTGCCAAAGTTTACTCTCTTCAACCTGACTCATGAAACAAACTAGTCCATCTTAACAATTTTTTATGGTCTCATGAAGATTATAGATGTTTCCTTTTGTTCTTAAATCAACTGCAATAGTTTTTTCATCTTTCTTACTGATTTCATAACCTTGAGCAATAAATGTGACTTAGAAACCATTGTCACATATTTGACTCACACTGAGAAAATTGTGAGTAAGACCTTCTACATAGTAGACAACATGTAAGGGAGTATCATCATCCAGAAGTATGGTGCATTTTCCTTTGATCAGAATACATAAATCATTCCCAAATTTGATAGAACCACCAATGTGATCTTCATATTTGATGAACTTTCTCTTATCACCAGTCATGTGGTGAGAGCACCCGCTATATACAACCCATAGATCTTTATTTTGGGCATGTAGATTTGTTTGTGCAAGCATTGCTACAACCTTTTTGTCAACTTTCTTTGGTTTCCAAACTAATTTTGTTTCTCAATACTAGAAGATGTCTTGACATGAATGCTAGTTTTGTTTTGTTGTATTACAAAGGTAGGTCTGCAAAACCGAGCTATATGTCCAAGATTCCCATAATTATAACACTTCAACTTGTTCAAGAACTTGAAAATATTTCCATTTACAAAACTAGGCCTCCTTCTAGACATAACCCTACATTCACTTGCCTTGTGCCCGTATTGATTGCAATAGAAGCAATAGCCTAAGAAATGCAAATTACATCTAAATGGATTACCTCTTTTGTCAATGAATTTTTCACTTGTAGCATCAACATGTTGAAGTTCATTGGAATATGAGCACTATCCTTCTATAAACCCTAGACCATTCTTATCCTTGTGGTCTTTTTGTTTATTTAAGATGTTTACCAACTTGTCAGTGTTGTCAAACATGACAAGTTTTTTTCTCAAAGAAACAATCTCTACCTCTAGATCACAACATTCCTTTTCTTTGGTATTTAATTTTTCTTGAGTGACTTCTAAAATTTTCTTGTTTTTCTCAAGTTGAAGTTTCAAGCCTAAGATTTTTTTTTAAATCCAATAATTTTGTCAATCAAATTTTCAATATCTTCCTTAGTTTGGTCTTTCTACACTATGGCTTCCTTTTTGAGTTTCTTGATTTTACTAAGGGCATAAATAAGTTCACCTTCAAAATCAATTTCACATTCATCTTCAACATATTCTTGTTTGAAATCACTCACTAAGTGAAATCCTTCTTTGTATGCACTCTTCAATACAAAATCATCTTTTGTACTAGTTTTAAGTGGTGTTTGTTGTTCAACATTTTGTTGGGTATTTATTTTTCCTCCATTTCTTTTATTTTTTGCCATAACAAGTACTCCTCTACTAGAAACCCCTAAGTTGGTTATACTTATGCAAGGCTATGGCTCTGATACCACTTGTTGGAGTACATAAAACACTGAGAGGGGGGGTGAATCGATGTTTTAATAACCAAATTCAATTCAATTATTTTGCAAAACACATAGCTTCTTTGTAATCATGGAATGTTCAGTTTCAAGTATGTTTTCAAATGTGATAGTCAATGCCATATCCTTAAACCATATGAAAAACTCAAATGTTGCAAAGTACATAAAGAAAGTTGCAAGACTAATTGCATGAATCATGATAACCACATAGATCACAAAAGAACCATAAAACAATATTTTCATGAGTGTAAAATCATCATAGGGATTAAAAACCACTTGGGAAAAATGCCTCACTGGCTTAATAAAATCCCACTGATTACAAAGTCTCACTGGATACTTTTTATACCTCACTGGAAAATCCCTACTAGTTACAAAAATGCCTCACTGGCTACAAAAACGCCTCACTGGCTTTTCAACTTAACAACTACCTCACTGGCATATACTGACACTGATCAACAATCAAGATAAAGATTAAAGTACAAAGGGTTGCTCTGTTTCTCTAATGTTCATATAAACTTTCTTCCTTAATGCATCTTATATCCTATAGACTCCATTTCACTTGAAGCCTGGAACACACAACATACATTAATCTATTCACTGTCTTTTTGTAAGGTTTCTTTAAAGCACAAAATTCAACCTTTTACATATTCAAGGATACATTTTCATCAAGCAATTTCAACATAGGGTTTCGAAAGAAACCTCTTCTTTAGATCAACATAATTAAAGAATTTTAAAACAAAAATAAATCTTGCTATTTTAAGCTTTTCATTCCTCTGTCTAACCAAAAAACTGAACTTGAGCATTTCATATATATAGCAATCATCAATCTGATAAAACTCGATGTAGCCATACCTTGATCGATTTTGGAATGCAACTGGAAGAAACTTACAGAACTCAACTACACCATCGAATCTGCAACTAGTCATAACTATTTTCTACCATCAAAACCCTCAAACGAAAAACCATTTCCAAATTAAACAATTTTATGCAACAACAAAAACTAGGGTTCAAGTTACCACTTTGCCTTTCAACATTGAAGACATTGTTGAAAACCAACTACCTAGGAGCTGCCTAAAACTATTTCCAATATTTTACAACTGCCAAATCTCCTTTCTCTCTCATTTCTTTCAAGCCCTAACTTGGCCATCAACATTTCCTCATGTTTTACATAGTGATTAACTTCTAGGAAAAATTATATCAAAGTATATTCATTATGCCTTTTGTGCCAAAATTCTTCATCATAGATTTGATTATTTTGCATGAATGTAATCAAACATTATAATGCTCAAAAAATTTGTCTCGGTCTAAGACACTCAAAACCTTTGTGTCGGTGTAAGCCACAATGGCATCAAAGTGCTAGGTCAACAAACCAAAACCTCATGAATTATTGCAATAAAAATGATAGCTCATAGTCATGAAATATCAACCAAACCAATGAAGTTCATGCCCTTCATAAATGTATCAAGGTAACAACCTAACTTGGCATCAATGCCAAAACCAAGTTGTGGCAAAGGGGTCAATAGGAACAAATTTATCTATTTCAGATTGTCCAAAATCTCCATCAGAGATGGAAGACATGACCAAAGTGCCTTACCAAAGTGCAGTTGGAAGTTTGATATATGTTATGGTTTGTACTAGACCAGATATTGCCCAAGTAGTGGGAGTTATTTCCAGATATATGCCTAATCCTAGTAGAGTTCATTGGGATGCAGTTAAAAGAGTCTTCAGATATTTTTGTGGTACCTCAGATTATTCCTTGTGTTATTGTATTAATATGACTAAAGATTATTTCCCTTGATATTCATGGTTATGTGGATTCAAAATGGGCATGTGATATTGATAGTAGATGATCCACCAGTGCTTATGTTTTTACTTTATTTGGTGGTGCAATTAGTTGGATGAGTAAGCGGTAGGATGTGGTTGCTTTTTCCACTACTAAAGCAAAGTATATGGTAGCTACTCATGCTTGTAAAGAATCCATTTGGCTAAAGAGACTATGTTCAGATATTGGAATAAAACAAGGTGCAGTGATAATTTATTGTGATAGTTAGAGTGTGATATGTCTAGCCAAGAACCTAACAATTCATGCCAGGGCCAAGCACATTGATGTACAGTATCATTTTGTTTGAGATATGGTTGAAGATGCTAGGGTGAAGCTGGTTAAGGTAGATACTTTGTTGAATGTTGTTGATTCTTTAACTAAGCATGTGAACACAAAGAATTTCAGATGGTATTGAGAGATTATGGGCCTTTGGCCCCTAGAAATTAAGAGACAATGTTTACTCCCTCTTGTTGATCTTGCAAGGTGTTTGAAAAGTGAGAGATTTGTTGGGAAAATGTGTCTCAACCTTGAAATTATATAAAGTTTATTGTTGATAGGATATATATATATATATATATATATATATATATAGTTACACAAATAGATGTAATATACAATGGAAACAAGGGGGGGAGTGGGATGGTGTAAAGAATGTTTTTCTCTTTTACAAGAAACTCCTAAAATGGACAACATACATTAGATAAATGATACATTGTAAATATAGACCATTAATTATTATATTTTAGATCTAATGGTGGATATTTGTTGGTCTATCTTTCCCTAAAATGTAACCCTATTTTAGGAGGGTATTGTATTACGACTGTGGTAGAGACGATGGTGTATTATGAGATTTTGATAGCAATCATGTTGTCTCTTGATCTCTAGTGGTGATACTCCTATGAGAAGCTTTCTCTTCAAGTATATTGTAATCTTGGTTATTTTTTAATAATATATTGATAGGATTTTGGAGTGGGGTTTTTCTCCTGAAAGGGTTTTCCCCACATAAATCATTGTGTTGTGGTATGCATAATATTTGTGTTTATTTATGTTTCAGTTTTTGTAACTATTAAAGATATGTAAAAAATTTGATTCATTCTCCTCTCAAGATTAGTGTAGGAAGTTGTTCCACTACCTTAGATTCCTTACAAGATAGGCCAACATGAAGAATGTCGAAAAAGTAAGATTTTTTATGGGATTGGCAGGGTACTAAACGAAGTTCATTTTGAACTTTTTAAAAATTCCAACCCCATTATTTCACTTCAAAGAAAGGAACGTTGACTTGAGTGGACTAATAAATATCAACATGCCTTCAAAATTCTAAAAGAAAGATTAACTTTATCTCTATTTTTGAGATTTTTAGACCCTAAGGGTCATTTGGTTGTTATAGCATATGCATTAGGAGAGGGATTGGGAGAATTAATTATGTAGTAAGGTCAAGTAGTGGCCTATGATTCCAGAAATATCCATTCATATGAGTTAAATTATGTCCCCATGACTTAGAATATGAAACAATAGTTCATGCTATTTAGGTTTGGAGGCACTATCTTCTTGAAAATCCTTTTGAGTTAAGGACTGATAATCAAGGACATAAGTATATCTTCACCCAACCAAATTTGAATGCACATTAAATATGTTGGTTATAAATCCTATCTAATTATGATTTCAATATCAACTAAACAAAAGGAAAGGAAAATAAAGTGGCTAATTCTCTTAGTCGTCAATGACATCTTGTAGCTATGAAAAATATCATAAATTTTTAAGATTGGATTCTTAAATTATTAGAAGGAGATGAGTATTATAATCAAGTAATGGAGGAGATTGTAAAAAATCCTCAAGATCCCAAATATGATTGTTTTTAGTTTGAACCAAGTGGTTTACTAAGGTTCAAAGATAGTATATATGTTCCAAATCAAGGATATTTGAAAAATCTAATGTTGAGGGAAGCACATTGTGCACCCTATTCAGGGTAGCCTAGAGTTTCCAAGTTATTAGTGGACATAAAACCATTGTATTTTTAGAAGGGAATGAATCAAGATGCGACCAATTACGTGGCTATATGTTTGAAATCTTAGAGGGTTAAAGATGAACACATGAACCTTGTGGAATTGTTGTATCTCCATGACATGCTAGATTGGAAATGACAAGTAATTAGAATGAAATTCAACCAAGGTTTACCTATGTCTAAAAACCATCATGATATGGTTTAGGTAGGTGCAAGAACTTAAGTCCATAAAATGTTTAGAAGTGGAAGTGTTTTCCTGATTTTCAAAATTTATCACAATTTGACTAAAAATTTAAAACACTTACGTATAGAATCTTTAAAAGGTCAATTAATATAAAAATTATAATTTTGACTCTAGTTTTCAAATATTTAATTGATGTAATACCCAAATTATACAAATTAATTTTTAATAGGCATGTATAAAACTACTTTTTAAAAGTCGCATTTTTAGGACCATACCATGCATGTGTACAACCACCATAATTTGACCTAAATAAAATTAATTTTCTATTTCCTTTAGGGTAAATATGTATATTATATTGAATATTGATGAGGAAATTTTTATAAAAAAAAATCCGAATATTTATTTTTTTACTAATTTTTATTGGCCCTAATTGTTGTTTTTGAAAACCCCTCGTGTACGACCACCATAATTTGAGCTATAATAACAATTTTTTGAAATTTTTTTCATTATGTAAATAATTGTGTCTATATTGATGTCATATAATTTTGTTTATAAGAAACTTTAAAAAATAGAAGTTTTTAAAAAATACGAAAAAACCTAATATTTCAAGTATATGGACCAATTTCCTCATAAATTAATAAAAAAAGGGAAAAAAAATCCAATCATAATTTTGTTCACATATTTGAAAACTAGACATCGTCATCATAATGGGTTTTAATTTCAATAAAATTTTGAAAAAAAGTTGGTTTTTCTCTTAATGTTTTCATGACATTGTACTTGTAGATCCAAGGCTAAGGGGTGAGTTTCTTCAATCCTAAAACAATATTAAAGGCATGGGTTTCAAATTTAAAATTTAATGAAATGCATACCCTCTCTAAGATGTGTACTCGTTCTAAAATATAATGTAATTATAAATGGGTACCCATTTTGAAAAACAAAACAAATGTGCATTTCAAAAAAACTATTTGTTATGAAAAGCAAATTGGGTATTTATTTCAAAAATTAGGTAAAGGAGTTCAAACCTATATGGGTACCTATTTTTTATTAAATAGGTACTCTTTTCTATTAGGATTTTTGGAAAACCCAAAACTTTCCCTATGTATAGATCCAACTTCTTGCTTTTACCCATTATTGTGGTGAAAGAAAAACTCATAAAGGTTGCACATTTCATACTAGGAAATTTAATGGGTGTAGCTCTTGTTTTAGTGAAAATTCTTGTGTAGAAATTTTTCAAACTTCATGGAGTTTCTAAGAAAATTATCTTGAATAGGGATGTGCAGATGACTTCAAGGTTTTGGAGAATCTTGTTCTCAACACTAGGAACTAAGTTGAACATAAGTTCAACTTACCACCCAAAAATGGATGGTCAAATTGAAAGACCGAATCAAGTATTAGAAGATATTTTAAGAATGTATTGCATGGACCAAAGATACAAATGGGGAAAATATCTTCCTTTGGTTGAATTCACATACAAAAATTCATGTCGTTTTTCTCTAAAGATGGCTCCATTTGAATTTCTATATGGTAGGAAGTCTCAAACTCCTATAAATTGGGACAAGCTAAAAGATAGGATTATCCTTGGGATAGAAATGTTGATAGAAATGAAGGAGCAAGTGAAACTAATTCAAAAGAGGTTAGTGGAAATAAATGATAGAAAAGCTATGTAGATGAAAAATTCACTCCTCATAATTTTCAATCGGAGACAAAGTTCTTTTAAGAGTTGAACCCATAGAAGTTCAATAAAGTTTAGAAGATCAACCACAATTGCACCTAGATATGTAGACTTTTTTGAGGTCTTATAATTGTTCAATCTAGTTGCTTATGGACTTGCATTAATGGTAGCATACTTGAAAATTAATGTAAAATCCTCTTAAACTACAACCACTCTTCTAGTTAAACACTTAGCAGTGAGGAAGGAAAACAAATGAGACTAAAGTGGAAATTTACTCTAGTTGGGTTGAGAGAGAGAGAGAGGTGTAGTTATTCCATGCATCATGTTGGCACTATAAGAGAGAAATGGGGAAAAAATGTACGGGATTATTAAGGAAAATTTTGAAGAAAATTGGGCATAACTTTCTTGTGGAGGCAATTGGGGTTTGAAAAGAAAAAAAAGGAAAAACAAATTTTGGAGTGAAGTTATTCTTACCAAGGAAAATGAATATTTCTTCTTATGCTTTTCTAGTTAACAATTTCATTGTAGATTGATGTGAAATAACTATGCTTTTGTAAAAGGATAAAATGTATCATATGGAAAAGATGAAAGTCTCTTTCAAGAATGTAAATATCCTTATGAAATACTACAGTTGATGCTCAAATGATAGAGCCCATTTCATAGACTTCTTGTAGCTCTTTCTATGCATTTTATCTAGTTATTTCCATATATTTTTCTTGTGATTGAATTCATATGCTTTATGTGGTACATTTATTTATGCTTTTGGTGGTTCACTTCCATATGAATCCTATAGTATGTATGATTTATGTTATGAATATGTGATATTTGTATATGTGTATGTGTATGCGTACACACACATAGACATACATACATAGTGTGTTTATTAAACCTTAAAGGATCCAAATACTAGTTTGATAAAAAATTTACCAATGAATAAATACTCCATAGTCATACTACAATTATATGATGTATTTGAAATCATAAGTATAACCATTGGTCTTCTTGGAATCATAATAATAAGACCATGAAGTTGCGGTAAAAAGAATTAGTTCATATTTTGAAGAAGGGTCAACAATATGGGTTGAACTCACTTGGCATAAAGATATAAGGAATGAATTTATTGTTCTTTTTAAGAACTCCTTTAATCCAAATGATATCCTTATCTTATTTCAATTATTTAAAGCGTATTTGCCCAAGTAGTTAATACTTCATTCTTGTTGATTACACAAAGCTTATTTTCCCTAGTAGCTATCTTTTATTCTTGTTGATGTAGAGATTATTCGTCCAAGTAGTCATCTATTATTCATGTTTCTTAAGAGATTATTCAACCAAATAGCTATCTATTATTCTTGTTATTCATAAATAACTTAACCAATCACTATGGTTAAAAAACATTTATCTCATTCATAAAGAACTTAACCAATCACTATGGTTAAAAAACATTTATCTCATTCATATATAAACTAACTAACCAATAAGGTTAAAGATTATCTATGTTGTTCATATTTAGCTTAGTTTCCATAGAGAAGGATAGTGTATGTTGCTACCACTAATTTTTGGGATGAACCCATTCATGAGATGATAGTGTATCCATGATAATAAGTGAACCTATACATAGGAAAATATAAAACTCGACCTTAGATTATAAAATGATGTTGGATATATATTTTATTTTTCATCTCTTATAGTAAGATTGCTCCTCCATGACTAAAAGTAAGATTTCTACTATAATATCTTGTTGAACACACTGTAGTGTTGAGAGGGGGGTGAATCAGCATATATTAAAACTTAACCATTCTCATTTATAGATTAAACATCACATCACATTAACTTAAAAAAAGAAAAAATGAAAACATGCACAACACAAGGACGCCAAGATTTTTACGTGGAAAACCCAATGATGGAAAGACCACGGTGAGAGTTAACTCATAATATATGAAGCTCATTGCTTACAAAAATTATAATGTTGTTTAAGGCTCACTACCTAAGGACTTGTAAACTAATGTGCACAACCTTAGGGCACCTGTTGAGACTCAATATCTCAAATTATGATACATGAAGACTATAATGAGAAACATGAACATGAAATGCTTATGAAAGAAGCATCTGACATATGTTGATGTTGCAGCCCTTTTTTCACACAATTATTCCATCATATAGACTTTTCACACTTCATCTTCAACATATTTATCAATTTCAATTCACCATTCACCTATCCCTTCACAAATTATTTTGATCTTCTATAAATATACTTTGCAACAACTCAAAACATCAATCAATCTAGCTCCAATATGACCTATAAAATGAAACATGTGAAACAACATAGGTCAGCTCCAAACATATGCATTATGAAAAGAGAATGAGTTGTAGATCAACACATGGAATAACATGACCAAATACCATCTCAACACACCCTCCAAAGTAAGATTAATTAATCAAGACCAACCACAGATGATGGAAACCATCATATCGGTGTAAACAATGACAACACCTCCAAAGCTGCCAACTGTTCAACTTTGCACCACTAGGGAGAGATAGAAAACTTTATGTAGATAAAAATGAGAACAATGTATAATATGCACAATATATCTTCAACCTTATCCTAAAGAAATTGATCATCATATGCTAGTGCAAGAAGAGAAACATATTGAACTAATGAAAATAGAGCATCCCAAAACCAACTGTATAATTTTTTCATATGAGAATTACATTTACAAACCACCAAAACATTTGAGAATTACAAGGATGAATCCATATACCTCTGTGACCATTTCCCCAAGTACACACAATCAAATATAACACTCTAGAGGAATATAGAACATTTCATTAGGCCTTTATCAACACTTTTATCTGCCAGAGCACAAACTAGAACTTTGTCACTTATAGCTTTCACTATATAGGGTGTAATGACTTGAATTCTTAAATATAACACTTTCACATCTTGACCAACTTATCTTCTAAACCAAAAGATAGAAGGTTTCTCTATAGAGGGAGACAAACCAAAATAACATGAATTTGTCTTAAGAGTATACATTGTGAATGCCTTAGCAAATCTTTTGAACTTTATCTCCAAGTGTGGTACACCAAACATGAATGATATCAAAGTAGACATGAAAGAATTATATTGGAACAAGTGTACCCACCTTTGTATCACACAAAGACATAAGACTGGTCATTATTCTACCTCATACTGTATTGCAATCTTGCACTAGATGATATCTCTATGCATCAACTATATGTAGAGTATTATACAATCTTTATCACGCACATTTGACATCAATGACAACCAATATTGAGTTCACATCAATGACAACACATATTGTCGAAAATCTCCCCTTTGTCATTGATGATAACATCCATACATTTATAAGACTTCTCTCCCCCTTTGACATCAAGGGAAAAGGGCATAAAATCTTCTATTTATAGTAGCCCAAAAGTTGTATGAACTGCCCCTTACTATATTATTTTTAAAACCAATACTCCCCCTGAGATGGAGATGCTATGTATAAAATATTTTCAAAAATGATATTGTAATCCTTCGCAAGACTATACAAAGACAAAAAAAAATCCTTTTTTACACCTTTTCAACTTCCTTAGAAGGTAGAATATTCTTGTAAATTACCTTAAGTTGCACCAGAATTGCAACCCAATTTTCTTTTGTTGAGGTGAGTATTATTTTGAAATTCCAACTGCATACATAAATCCTCATCCTCCTCTACATTTCTTGGAGCCTTCATTTTTTGTTCAACCTTTTCTGCTTCAGCAAGCAACCTAGATAATGAAGGAAGTCTCAAATTGAATGCTTCCCTTAACTAACTAAACTTATTCTTTATTTTCTCTCTCTAATCCTAAAGCAAAGACAACTACAAATAAAAATTCTCTATTTGTTCCCTTATTGATACATCCTTATCTTTTGCCAAAACATATGTCTTGTCCAATTGAGTAATTTGTGACTCAATGGAGTCAATCTGACCTTTGATGTTCTTGGTTGAGCTTGGCCATTTAAAAAAAAAATGATATAGTTTAGTGACTTCATCAACACAATCCTTAAACATTTTTATGTTTTCCTACAGTTTATTGTGTACACTAGCACACCGTTCAAATGCTTCAACCATTCTCTTATCTTTTATCTTTCTTAGAGCCTCTTTCTTTACCTTCTTCTCAATGTGTGATGAATGATCTTTGAAAGAATCCATCAAAAGCTTCAAATTTTTTCCAGAGGCAAGGAAGCATAAATTTTTACCTATGGTAAACCCTCCTGAATAATTCACTCCATCATCGATTAATCCATTTTTCTTCATGTGTTCCTATAGAATCTCCTTCCTTGCGAAATCATGAAGAATGTCTCAAAGTTTTAACTTATAAAGGGGAGAAATTTTTGATAAGTCAACTTGTCCCTCATGAGTGGGAATCTATAGAAGCTAGGGTGATACCATAGGTTGGAACTACATCTACATTCCTAGTAGGTTCTAGAAAGAATCTGAAGGTAAAGAACCCTGGCCTATGTCCACAAAAGCATCTTGCCTCTCAATTGTCTTCTCCTTTGCATCCTCTTTCCTTTTCTCATTATTCCCTGAATTCTCTAGAGGAGTAATATTATGTTCTTTACCATAATCAATGTTCTCTAGAGTAGGGACACTCACTTCACCTTGATCTCCTACACATTATGAACCACTATTCACTGAAGGAGTAGTTTCCTCATTTTGCTTATCATTTTTCTCTTTTACATCACCATATGTCACATTTCCCTAAAAAAATAAAAGATCTATGTCTTGAGTAGACACATCAGGTATATCCTATAGGATAATGTCATCTAGAGGAACTTGATCCTAAAAATTTAGTTCAACCTTCTTTATTTCTTCAAGGATATTGGTTGTCCTCTCTATCTCTTTTTCTTCTTCTTTATCTATCTCCATGCCAGAGACTACTTTCATTTTATGCATACCAGAGACACCTTCTTGTAATCTGGAAGCTCCTTGTACTTTTTCTTGACCGAATATGTTTTTCTCATTTATATTTTTTAGATTAGGCACTTTTGAATCAACATCAACTTCACTATGCAATGCATTAATGACCTTATTTGTGGAATCTTCAATCTCACTCTGGATCTTCCTTTTGAAATCTCCATTCATGCTCATCAACAGATCTATTATTCTTATAGTGCGGAGCTCCTTGGCTTATCTCTAGATAATTTTTTTTCTTCCTAGGAGATAGAGATCCTAGATTTATCAATTTCTTGTTGTTTTATTTCTTCATCAGCATTGATTGCTTCTTATCTTCTCTATCTCAGAGCCTCAACAAGGATATCCAGAGATTTGTCAACAATGTCATTGAAGGAAATGTTCTACATGAGTATTTATTCAAAGACACCCTTCTTAATTATTTTCTTATCTTCTAAAGGGAAATCCAGATGTAGCTCCATAGTACTATCCAATAGGTTATACTCAACAATTCCATTCAAGATGGCCCCAAAATCAAGAGGTTCATGTGTAACTAGAAGGGTTTTCTCAACAACATTTTTTGCAATCTTCTTACCTTTCTTCCTTTACAAGGAGATATCTTATTCCTCAACCTCTTCAACATCATTTAATTCTTCCTCGTTTATCTTCTCTCTCTTTTCCTTTCGTTGTGGCCTAGCATGCCTAGCTTTAGTGGCCTTTTTCTCTGGAGGAGTTGCAAATGTAGCTTTCCTTTTAGTACTAGATGTTTGTGTAGACTCAGAGGCTTGTGAAGTAGAGATAGAAGTAGAAGAGGATCTATTGGATCTCCTTAGACCTTGACTAGCTTCTAGAGGAACATATTTGACTTTGGAAACCTCCACAGGGATATTAGATGTAGTCTTTGAAAAAGTACACAATATCTTTTGAATCTCGTCTTTATGTTTTATCTTTGAATACTGTAGAGAACCCATATCCTTAAGCACCCTTTCCACTTTATTTTCCCTAGCTTCTTCTCTCTCCTTCTAGTAGATCTCATCCATGATTTATTTATATGTGTCAAATATTTTTTCTTTGGGATCATTAGGTTTTGACAACATAATATCTATATAACCTTGTATAAATTCATGTTCAACCATATAAGGAAACTCAGGGATCCATGAGGTTTTTGGCTCTACTTATTTCATGAAACAATGATCCTTTTTCACCATAAAAGTTACCTCATTCTCATACTTTTGTACCACACTAGATGGTACCCTAAATTTGATTTGCATCTCAATTTGTAAGTTCTTAAGAAATTCCCAATAGGTAGTAGTATATGCTTCCTTATTCTGAAATTTTTTCATATGCTGTTTGATATGTGATGCTACCAAAATGAGTTTGTCCAAAATATTACCCTTAAAACTAGGAAACTCGATCAAAAAGAAGAAATTAA
Source organism: Sequoiadendron giganteum (assembly GCA_007115665.2). Taxonomy (NCBI): domain Eukaryota; kingdom Viridiplantae; phylum Streptophyta; class Pinopsida; order Cupressales; family Cupressaceae; genus Sequoiadendron; species Sequoiadendron giganteum. The sequence goes on from CM021100.1 coordinate 760,698,500, forward strand.
GGCATATAATCAAGTAACCAAACCTAAAATTATAATTGGTTTCTTTTTTCCTCTTCAAGTTCTCCATTAACTACTCTCTCAACATCTCACACAGATCGAAGTTGGCACCTTCCTTTACCATTTGATGTGCAGTGTGAATTGCAGTGACAGTGGCAAACCCTGCTCTATTTGTGAAGTAAATCTTATATGTGATCCCCATTGATGCATGCCAAACACTAGGACCAATGATATATTTCACTATGAGTGTTCTCTTATCAAATTTGGTACCAGTGAGCTTCGTAACCATTTTATTATTTATATATTTTAGCATCGGGACTAGTGTGGAGGCACAAAGATAGAAACTTCCCTAATTGCATCCTTTTTTATCATGTAGGGTTTTTCTAGCTAAATGAAATTCTTATGAATGTAGCTCAAGATAATTCTTACCCATTCCTTGCATTCACAGAAGTCTAGAAAGTCTTGCCAAATAGCCAACCCTTTTGCAACAACATTTGCATACTTTGACTTGTATACTCCATTCACATTCAATAGATCATGTCAGACCACTTCAAAGGATGAAGTATGGTCAATCTCTTTCAATTTTGAATGCATGCAGATCCTTAGATCTTCATAGTATACAACATCTATTGGAAATATTGAAAACGTGCCATATTTGTCCACTTCCATTGCTTTGAAAGGAAACTTCTTGTATCTGGGCATGGGTTTTTCAACCACATCAATCACCTAAGGGGTTTCCATTGAAGTTTCTTTAGAAAAAACTAATGAGGGAAAACCACGGTGAGAGTTAACTCACAATATATGAAGCTTACTGCTTACAAACATTACAATGTTGTTTAAGGCTCACTACTTAAGGACTTGCAAACTAAGGTGCACAATCTTAGGGTAAGATACAAGGACCTAATAAGACTCACTATCTCAAAGAAGAATACATGAAAACTATAATGAGAAACATGAACACGAACTTCTCATGAAAGAAGCATCCAACATATATTGATGTTGCAATCCCTTTTTAGCATAATTATTCCATCATACAAACTTCACACACTTCATCTTCAACATACTACTCAATTTCAATTCACCATTCACCTATCCCTTCATAAATTATTTTGATATTCTATAAATATACTCCACAACAACTCAAAACATGAATCATTTCAGCTCCAAGATGACCTATAAAATGAAACATTTGAAACAACATAGGTCGGATCCAAACATATGCATTATGAAAAGAGAATGAGTTTTAGATCAACACATGGCATAATATGACCAAAAACCATCTCAACACACCCTCCAAAGAAATATTAATTAACAGGACCAACCACAAATGAAGGAAACAATCTTGTCGGCCAAACAATGACAACACCTCCAAAGCTGCCAACTGTTCAACTTTGCACCACCGAGGAGAGACAAAAAAATTTATGTGGACCAAGATGAGACAAATGTAAAATATGAAAAATATCTCTTCAACCTTCTCTTGAAGAAACTTATCAACATATGTTGGTGCATGAAGAGAAACATATTGAATTGATGAAAACAGAGCATCCTAGAACCAACTATACAAATCTATCATATGAGAAATGCACTTGCAGACCACCAAAATGTTTGATACTTGCAAGGATGAATCCATATACCTTTGTGAACATATCCTCAAGTCCACACAATCAAATATAACACTTTGGAGGAATGCAAATCATTCCATCAAGCCTCTATCAACACTTTTCTCTGCCATAGCACAGACCTAAACTCTATCACTTATAGATTTCACTATACAGGGTGTAATGAATTGAATTTTTGAATATTAAACTTTCACATCTTGGCCAAATTATATTCTAAACCGCAAGATAAAATCTTTCTCTATGGAGGTGATGGAGCCTCATTTTTTGTTCTTTGAGCTCCATTTATTATTTTGCCACATTATTGGTCTGTCATGCTATTTGGAGAAACCTAGGGTTGGGGTTTTATTTTTGCCTTCAAAGAATCCTAATGATCTATCTAAAGCCTTGGGTTGGATCTATTTCGCCATTACCCTTTTTGAGGGAGGTTTTAAAACGACTTATGTCCCATTAACTCATCTAGGTTGGGCCCCTTTTTTGTAAATAGCGCTAAATATTTTACCTAACATTATTTTTTCCTAAGTCTAAGTTGGCCCGTGCCCCTTGTTTTAAGAACTTTGAGCCATCGTTTGTCGTTGGCCTAAACAATGTCCCCTTTCCCCTTTTAATAATTGTTTTATTTTGTAGGGAATGCTTTTAGTGACCGTCGATCATCCTACGGTTGATCTTGACCATTCCTCGCAATCTCGTGATGGCCTCACCGTTGGGTTTCAACTGATTGAGAAATCACGAGCGAGCGCCACGTGTCTCGGCTACCGACACTAAAAAATATTAATAAACTACTTTAATTTTGTGTCGGGTTTTAATACATTATTTAGTGGGTTACTAAAAGATTTGCGAGATGCGCGTGCTCAATATCGATGGTGGTGTTATAATCTTGATGAAAAGTTGTTCGACGGTTATGTTCAGTACTGATAATGGTTGTAAGTGAACACGATTGTCAATGGTGGGAATCAACGGTTTCCCACCATCGCGTGATCCAAAGATGCAAGATGTTTAGTGATTGTGATATCACGGGCAAGCGCCACATGTACTCCTTTGGCGCTGCATATTGTGGTGGGCCCTCGATGCTGATATGGAGATTACATCAGCCTTTTTGAAGGTGATCGTTCGATGATCTGACAAAAACAAAAGATCGACGGCTGGAATTTAAATTCGCATCAAATGCAATTGGAGTCGTTGGTGCGGCATGCAAATGAGCTTTAATGGCGGATGAGACGTTTACTAGCTCAATTCGATTGACATAAAGTATCTAATTTCATTCTATATTCGCCACAAAGGCATTCAAGTATTTTCGACGCAGTTCAGAGCCAAAGATAAAGTTTTTGAGCGATCACAGCGAAAGTTTGGTTCTCTGCAAGGTGCGAAATCCCATGAATTAGTTTATGTGTTGCTTGGTTTAATTTAACTATGATTTTTGTGAAGGGTTGTAGTGTGCTGGTTAAGGTGTTTGTTGATTATTATCATAGGGTTACTGGTCCGTTTGAATTGTGGGAAATTGCAAGGTTTTGTTGTAATTTCGTTTCTAGGTAGCCCTAGTTTGTTCAAGGATTTGAATTTTAAAGAAGCTCTAGTTGTTTGAGATGGCACCACCAAAGCAACATTCTGGCCATATTAATTATTTGCAGAGGAATTTATATGATGACTTCCAGGATCAACTCCCGTTATTAACAAATGACAGGAAGAGGGGTTTGGTTTTAATGAATGGAAGAACCCTAGGCGAAGGACTAGTGTGCAAGAATTATAATATTGCAGATGCTAGGGTTCCTATGACTAGTTTGAAAATGTTTAGGTTGTGGTATGGACAGTGAAACTTACCTCACCCCTTCTCTAATGGCTGGAGATACGACATGGAGAAACTAGCAGTGCCAAATGTGTTTCCTGATGTAGACCTACTCAGAGCAGTGGCAACACATTATGACAAGAATATACAAGGTTTTTGATTTGAGTGATTCTAGCTCATTCTTGGTCCCAATTGATTTTGAGGAGATGAAGCAAGAATATACAAGGTCAAAGCCTCTCTTCAGATTGAAGTTGATTCCTCCTCATCTGGCTAGGGCAGGCAGTTCAACGATTCATATCAGCCCAAATGACCAGGAGCCATTCAAGTTGAACTATTTTTCCAATCACTTTTTGGCAACATTTTATTCACTGTGCTAGATTTTGGGGTTCAGCCCTAATACTGTGATGCCAATCGCATATATGTTCATGGGGGCTCAAATTCAGCATCCCAATTTCTTTGTGGTGTATGACTTTTCATCATTTCTTGCAGAAAGGATGCATGAGGGTTTGTTGAAGTTGCATGTGGGGGATGTTGGCACTCCTTTCTTCTGGTACTCCTTGTTAATGCACATGTTCCTCTACAAGAATGCCGACTTCTTTTCACAGAAGATGGATTTGAGGCAAGAAGTGAATGGAGAAAGATTACCAATATAGGTCTGGAGTGCAGACTTATCATATAACAGGGGAGGTGCCAGTTTTGTGCAATTTGATAATTGTTTTGCCTCCAGACTCAGGGCTCGGTTGGTGGTAAATGTGCCTAGAGTTTCTGAAGATTTACATGACTCCTTGCGACCAAAGGTGAGGAAGCCTGATTTGAAGGTCTGCCACAATTGGGCTGACATCATCTTGTACCCCGTCAGCACTATCCTAAGGGTATATGGTTTCCAAGGAGCCCCACATATTCTCCCATTTAATGTACCATCAAGAATGGGGTTTATCGAGGTCATGTGGCAATTAGGTTGTATTCACGAGGACAACCTGACAAGGAGAGGAAAAGACAGCCAGGAATCATAAGAATAGACTAAAATTTACCCTAATGACCTTCATCATGTCTTCTGCATTATTCTTCTAAACTACCCTGGTGGGATTTTTCTCACAAGTAAAGGAACCATTAAAATTTGGCACTAGCTTTTGCAAGGCAAGCAATCCATGGCAGGAGAAACCAGATATTTGCCAGTGGTCGGTTAGTGCAGCATCCAAAGCGTCGTTAAACTTCAACCTACATGTTTTAGAAATAAAACTTACGTAGTTTTTTGTTCTGCGTATAAGCAGTTAATAAAATAAAATAAAATAAAAGCAACTGTGTTCTTCTTTATCGCAGAAGTAAATAATTACATAGAAGAAAATCAGATGAAAATATATTCTTGTGGCATATCCACCTTGTGTACGAATGGTCGCAGATAATGTTGTAATTAATCAAAAATGTCAGTTGAAACCTCACACAATCTAGGTCCACACCTTGATCTCAAGGTAAGCATATTTGAATTGAAGATAAATAAATAAAAATGAAACAACAGTAGTGTATTAACTGTTCCTCAAATCGTATCAACTCCCTACGGCTCCATATCACCCAATGTGTAATGAATAATTAGTGACTACTCAGGGTTGTATCTAACCTGGAGTTCGTATTTAAAGATTTGCAATTGAAGCTCACCAACCACCCTCTGTGCAATGTAATCAATATCGTCAGCAAGAAACCCTCTCACCTGTTGCATAAGGAGTCTTGGTTGTTGGCATGGTTTAATCCACTTGATAGTACACCTCCTGCGGTGAGGCCATTCATGATTTATTTCTCTGTGAAAGTGTTGCAGCAGGTGATGTCTACACTTAGGCATATCATTGTACTAATAAATGAACAGCAATAAAGGAAGTGTCAAATATTTAGCAAACTCTAAACTTAGTCTTGGAAGGAAGTCGAATCACCACCATTTCCAAAATAGAATCCAACGGCTTCCAAACCGAAAGAGGACGATGAAAATCGTGAAGAGCAGTTTTAGTTGCAATAATACCATACTTGCATCATTTATCTTGGCTTCCATTTCACCTTAAGGAATAAAACTAAAAGGTGATAACTACTGTTCAAGTGAAGGCAGTTTCTGAATCAAAGGTGTTATTACTATTTTGTGTGTAATAAACAAGAAAAAAATATCATTTTTGTATGATGAGATACTTGGTTATAAATTAAATTTCAACGCTGCTACTTGATTATTGGGTAAACAGTAATATTACTATTTTTTTAATTAATAGTTAATTAATGATTAATATTAACAATATTATCGCTATTGTGGTGAGAGAAGCAAATCAATTTAGCACAGCAATTGTTAGGGGTCTTGCTACTGTCGAATGCAGACATTTGAAGTGTTCCTTCTATACCCAATTACATGGTTATTATAGAATAATAATCTAAAGTATTAAATTAAACGAACAACATCGATATAAAATGGAAATATTTATATATTAAGGGAATAACAGTTTTAAACTGCTGAGAGCAAAGACATTACAAAAAGGATATAATGGAATTACATCCAACATAAATCTAGGTTTTAGGAAGCATATTATTATTGTTTCTATTAACGTCAATAAAGAGGTCAACATAATGGATAATCTTGTTATTCAATACTAAGATAGTAACCATTGTTGGCACTGAAGTAATAACTCTTATTTTCTTGCTTTGTTTTCTAATGTTTATGTTATCGCCACCAAAATGAGGAATTATTTGATATTGAGTTGACTGTCTTTTCCAGCAAGACATCTTCCACCCTTTGTTTGTTTCCATAAACTTTTAAGTCTCATTATTATATTATTTTAAACTAATAGCCAACGTATGGTGCTTTAATTTTAGCAACTGCATCTATTTATGATCAATTATTTTAGTAGCCACAAAAAAGGGGTGAATAAGAGGCTCCACGTTTATTTCTCTCATTAAGTTTCTTTTAAAATATATACTTTCCTTAATAGTATCTTAATAAAGAAACTACTTTCCTTGGTGTGGGGAGAATATCTTTTAAAATGAAAATTAAATAAATTAGATCATTATTAACACTACTTTTAAAAGGGAAGGCATCTTTTGTCATTTTAAATGAGATCTTTTTCTTTTTCTTTATTGAAAATAAATGGAATAGATAGATAATTAAATGTATTTATTTATATAAATATTTTTATATATAATAAAGATGAATAATTAAGAAAGAAGATATATATATATAATATAGAAATTAGATTTAAAAGTAATAATAATAATAAATAGAGATAATATAATGGAGGGTAATATTAATCGAGATAGTAGTAAATGTAATGCCCAAAATCTCACACGCAAAAAAAAATTAAAGACAAAACATATATTTCAAATTTTGTTCACATATGCTTGCAAAACTTTCAAGGTTTTCTACCGAAACATGTACTACATGAAAGCGTACAACTTTCAACCAATTATAAACTATAATATTTTAGTTCGATAACTAAATTACTTAGACAATCAAGGGTGGGGGATCAAAGGGAGACATTGAGTCCACATCATTGAGGTAGACTTAGATAATTCGGCTAACTCTAGAACAATCACAAACATAAAACCAGGCACATGATAACCAATAAATACATATCAATGGTAATTCCCAAGTATAATAATAAGAGCACAAATCCTAAGGGCCAGACCTAGTCCTCGGGGGCTTGTCTTAGACGGCCTTGTCTACGTATATAATTCACAGAGGCATCGTAGTTCGACACATGAGCTTGATCCCACACAATCTTTGACCACAGAAGGGAATATCCCCTTGGTATAACTTCTAAACTGACTTGTCTAAGGTTGATTGCTACAACCATGGATTGAAAGGTAGAATCATAAGGGTACGTCCATGATAGAAGTGAAATTACATAAATGAAAAGATAAGTACACAAGACATAACCCATTCTTAAAAATAAATTCCACACTAGATTTCGAGATGGATCCATATGACCTCTATCCACATCGTCTCTTAACCCTTAAGTTAATCTGACATAGGTCCCTTAATTAGGTTCCCAACTATTCGATCACTTACTTAGTCATATTTTAATAAGTTCATTATTGGATAGTATTCTAAGTGTCATATCTAATGCCAACTCTAGAAGTAAATAAATAAAAGAGTAAAACTATGGTCTCTAACAAATCATGTTGACCAAACATAAACCTCAGGCTATAAGTTTGTGTAAGTTCTCTTGAGGTGCACGTTTTCAGATGGTACACGAATCAATGATTATCAAATGGTGAAAGAGTCAATTCTATCATACCTATAAATTAATGATAAATCATGCAATTGAAGATAATTACGTTAAACTATCAAAATTATAACACCCATGCAAGGGGGTACTCACTTAACAAAAAAATGGTAACCAAGCATTATCAAGGTGAAGATGACCATAAGATAGATATTAATAACTTAGATAGATAATTGAATTTATAGCCATGGGAATGCATTCATATATTATCTACAACAATATTAAATAGTTACACTAGCGAATTCAATATTTTTCACCTACTTCCTCCCTTTATAAAAATCTCATCAAATATTTACCATTAAGATCCAATGTAAAAAGAATCCCATATTACTCTCATATTAAATTAAAGATTTAGAACTAAACCAGTTAATCATTAATCATATAACCATTCTACTTATTTGAATGAATTTAACAAAACATGGTTATAATTGATTGTAGCAATAGAAAAATATGAAATTTCATTTTTGCAAGTAAAACTAATTAATTTGGAAAAAAAAAAAAAATACTTTATATGCTCTTGAACCTAGCAATCTTAACTCATCGAGCCTAAAAACTATATATATATATATATATCATCCCTATTCCAAAATGACATAGCATTCGATATCTAAACTAAAGTACCATGACCATAAATTATAAGATTGAAATATCTCGCAATACTAAAAATTTCTATAAAAAAATTCTATTTGACATACCACGAACAAAATAACAAGGCTTAACCAGGTACGTCACACAATTTATAGTGAAAATAACAAAATGACTATTTGCATAGAAATAAGGTCCTGTTCGGGTAATACACTCAGACCAAAAAAAAAAAGAAAAGAAGAAACCCTTGAAATTTTAAGTCGATACAACTATTATAATAGCCCTTTCAAATAATGAATAGGGTTGCCTTCATACAAGATCATTCAGGAACCTGTAGACATTTAGATGGTTAATGTGCACAACTTACAGGTCCACTTGACTATAAGTGGAGGTTAAATAACCACAAACCATATGACCCGAAATTTGTCATAGAAAAGAAAACCATAGAGAATATTTAATCCAATACAGTGTATTCTAACACCAAGGAAATCTAAGCCTATGAGTTGCTGACAGAACGAATCAAGAGGTGCAGTCTCATAGACTACAACGATTACAGTGTATAAGTATAATTGATTTATTTAAGAGGCAAAAACAAAACTTTCAAACAACAGAAATCACCGAGTGGAGCCAATTTCCAAAATTAACTATCCAACAACACGTTTTACTGTGCCCAAATGGTAGCTTTGAAATAGGTCATAGATGTCAAACAAAAGATGGAGAAGCGGGTTCCTCTGTTCTAGTTTTAGCTAAAAATAAATACAATATATTGTTTGGAACGCAGATTCTGAAGAGATTTTCTTTTGCTTAAGGTAAATGGAGACCATATCATCCATTTCAAAGGCAGACCATATAACTGCAAATATAGATTCTCCAAAACACCTGTAAGAACATAGGTTCTTTCCTCTTATCTAAACAACTTATTTCTCTCACTTTAGTAGAGAATTACTTGTATTTGCAGTGTAAATATACAGGTGAGGACAAAAAATGAAATAAAAAAGAGAGCTAACAACATCTAGATGCAAATCCTTCAAAAGGGAAAATACAGAACGTAGACCATGATGCGAAATTTGATATAACTCAAACAAAATTGGACCATAATGCGAAGGCAAAAGACTTAAGTACCCGGTTTCGGGACAAGCCAGCATTCATCTCGACAATGAGAGTGTTCGCCAGGGCAAAGGAGTCTGACACTTTTCCTCCAACTCATTCATCTCAAACATGCCCCTCACACGTCTGTACTAGCTATTACTCTAAGCTCATCTTCTGACTATCCAAGCCGCCGCCACTCCTACTTGCCAACTTATTCTTTCTTGCATAGACAAAGCTTGTGAACTCTGCGGTGGGAATGAGAGGCTGCCTCGGGACTCGGTGAGAATAAGATCTGAATCGATTGTTTTCTTTTCTTTTCTCTAATAGAATTGGAGCCTGTATTCCATCTCCCTTGCCTAGCCCAGCTAAACAAATTAACCACTCAGAATCTTGACTGTGAGGAGCGAAGAAAATACTCCTCGTTGTTGTTCTTAGCAGTTGTCATCATCAAGCCACGGAGAGCGGATCTTTTCCCATCTACTGAACCCACTCTTCTCGTGAGTGAGTGAAGCCCCCGATGTCTTTTCTCATTCGTGTAATTAATAAAGATTGAAATGGTGCCCCTGAGATTTTCGCAGCCACCCATATTAATTGCTTAGGTCCCCCGACATTTGCAGCGTGACTAATCCATTCTAAAGGGAAAAAGAAAAAACTAAAACCCAAACACGCAACCCAGATGTCAGATAATTAACTCATTGGCAGCAAGTAGATATATGATTTGCTTTAGGCATTAAATTGAGCATGCCTAGCGTGAGACCAAAGATTACTAGGACTGGCATATAATGCCAATGTAGATATATGATTTGCTTCAGGCATTAAATTGAGCATGCCTAGCGTGAGACCAAAGATTACTAGGACTGGCATACTTATTATCCAAACTTTTCCCACTGATCAAACGATTTGATAGGCAATAATTATCACTGATGAAGAAGCTCAAAGGTCGCAGGCAGAGAGAGAAATTTATCAAATTCTTAGACCCTAACATTGAATACACTAACCAACCCATCCAGCCCATCTTTCGCATCAAAACTCCAATTCGACAAAAGACCAAAGTTCATTCCTCACTCTCTTAATTGTCGTATCACATATAAATCTCAAATCTTAAATGCATACAGGATTTAATTGTATTGTCTAGTTTATTATTCGATTATAATCTAGAGGTATTTCTCTTTCTATATTGTAATATAGGGAATTCAAAATACTATAATTTAATACAATATATAAGGAATGCATCAATACTATTATTTGATACAAATTTGATAAAATGTTTTGATGGAGTATAGATCACAAAGAATCCATCAACTCTATCTAATTTTATATACTATTTAAAACATTGGTAATGCATCAATTTGATAGTTATAATACAAAACACATCAATACCATAATTTAATATAATATATTGTTAAAATCAATACTTAAACACCATGATTTGATATGGAATATACAATATGAGAAATCCCCAATGTTTTTGAAAAGTTAAGAAGCATTTTACAGGGCGTTGTACCCTTCACAACAAGCCACTAGGGCCAAAAAGGAACAAGACTAAATAGAAAACATAAAGAAAACAAAACACAGAAATAGCCCAAAGGTAGCACAGCAACCGCAGAGCAACAGCCGACAGACAGGCACAGGGAGCAACTAACTGGCATTGTCCCAGTTTTTAATCAGGAGGTCCACTGCCTCATCACCCACCCATTATTTGTTTTCCTAGTTGTTGTTACCCTCCAGCTCCTCCTTTATAGCATTAGACAAGGTGCTTGTGACAAAGTGACCCAACTTCATGGTGAAGCGGGTTAACCCCCGAAATCTTTTGTCAAGAGTATCCATTCTTTTAACCACATCGCACGAATTTACCCCAACATCCATAGTCCCCTGAACCTCTCCAGGCTCATCCACCAAGAGATGGGGAGAGTGAGAGGCGGAGCCATCAACCAGAAGCTTGTTGTCCATCAGAGTAAACTGGGGCCTCTCCACAATTTCTTCCTCCTCCTCTTCAGATTCTTCTTCCTTGTAACCTTTGTTGTCAGACTACTCCTCTTCAGAGTCTTCAATAATTAGCCTCTTCTTGTTGTTCTTGGCCAGCCTCCCAGATCTCCTCCTGACATTTTCCCCTCCAGTCATCTATGTGTTCCCCACAACCGTATCCCCTCTGGAATCTTTCCTAACAACATTCTTGCCCTTACAATCCTTAGCAGTCGAGGCCAGCATCCCTCCTTACCTTTTTTAGTCGAGGTGGCCTTATAGGCCGAGTCAGCCTGAGTGGTTTTTAGCTCACAGAGTCCTTCCGCCGCATTGGCATGGGCATTGCCCAGCCCACCCTTAAGTTTTTTGGTGGTAATTTTGGCTTTAGGATTTCCCACATTGCTCGAATTGGGCTTCCGAGGAAGGCTCTTAGACTCGGCCGGGGGAAATCCCCAATGTTAAAGAAAGCATCAACACCTTAATTTAGTATTATATAATGAAATAGAATATTCTATATAAATAAACTAGGATAATGTCATAAATTGCACAAAGACAACAATTATATTCTAGTTTAAAAAGAATTTGTCGATAATAAAATTAACTAATAAAATAAAAAGGATAGCTCAAAGTCTAACGAAGATAACGTTGATCCAAGTGTTAGGAACCAATTTATTCTTTCTTAAAGCCTTTTGTGATAATTAGAAAATCACTTTTAAATCTATCGACTCTCTTTCTAACAAATTGATTCCCTTTTACAATTATAAAATTTATATTTAAAACTATGGATCTAAACATGTATACATGGATCACAACTATGCTCATTTTATTATCAAGACTTTTATGCCTTAGTATTCAACTAACTTCTATAGAAGGGGTCAAGTGTATAGACATTGTTGAGGATATTGCTAGTGTCATTGCAATAGATACTCTAGCTCTTGATTCCTTCTCTTATTGGTATGCCCACGTACCATCACCAATCACCAATAGATTTTCTTCCATTAAAGTAAGTACTCCCTTCAACTTGGTCTAGCATTATACTTGCTAGAAGTTACTTGTACACTCCAATAACTTTGGCATGGTATCATGAATTATAAAATAGTTTTAAATATATTATTCCTGCATTAATAATTCCTTAAAATACATCAATATAGATTATTTAATCTAAGATCATTGTAATCTACCCAAATATTGATTCAATACATTATCCCAAGATTACTAATCAAACAAGTATTTCCTTTAAATATTATCCACTTTGACGAAGCATTGTTTGATATTTATTGACCAATTGAAAAATATTTATTATAAAAAAAATAATATAGTCCAAACCCAATCATGGTATTCAAATAAATAATTCATGGTCTTTGGTCATGAGATCGATAGGTTCTTTTTCCTCATATTAGGCCTTAACTAGAATATAAAATGACAAGGTATTACATCAATGCCCCTTGCTTTCTATTTTATTCCTTTAGTGACTATTTACACTTATCGCACATATTTGAATCATATATAAATTCAAGTATCTTAACAAGTAAAATTACCTTGAACTATATGCACTTAATTCCATGGGGTGCTTCGCTACCACATGCTATGAAATCCCTACATGCATTTATGGGGATTTGATCAGGTGACCTTACATCCTCCCCCCCTTATATAGACTTCCTCCTGGAAGTCCTTAAGGATTGGAAACTTAACTCGTGATAGAATCATACATGAATTTTATTAACATTCTATTTTATTTTTTTCACGATGAAACAAAACATTAGACCATAAGCACATTTTAGCAACATCCTTTCCATGAATTTAGTCATCCAAGGTTTAGAACAAAATTCCACACAATAAAACATCTATCTAATATCTTTTCATTAGAACATATGTTAACAACCATCCATGTTGCCATAAATCATCGATACCATAACTAACTTCAACTAAATTACAACAATACATCAACATTTAAGCATCTTTTAATATATCTCAAAATTTATCTTTTACCATAGACAACACTCATTGTTAGAAAATATATATATATTCTCAAATGTTCAAACATGTCTCAAGAGTTATCAGTTTCACATTTTTACCCAAATATGCTCTTAAAGGAACAATTTACCTTATAATCATGGCACTCATACCATGTCTCAGTTATGACACTCATACCATATCTCAGTCAATATTAACTTGCATCATTTGTTACTATTATACTCACACACTTCATGGGTATTCCACATCACATTTACTTGCAATTTCACATGTACACAAAACAATAGCAAGGATGCTCTTCCCAATGGGTGTGCATGTCCTCATACAAAGGGTGCTCTTCCCAATGGGTGCACTTGTCCTCATACAGTCACATAATTTACAACATAAGGCTCACACAATGGGGTTTACAAGGATGGATATTCTTAGATACCATAGCAAATCAAAAAGATGATCTCAAGGTCCTTCTCTAAGGACTCCTCCATATAGTAAGAACAATCATAGAATGAGGGGAAGAATGGATTAATGATCGTCCCATACCGGCCCCATTTACAACCCCTTTCAAAATAATTCCCCAACACATCTACTCCCCTATACAACCTACCAGGGAACCCCCCGGGATATGGCAGTTTACAAATTTCACATTACACCACACATGCCAACAATTTGCAAATAAGGAGAAAATCTCAAACTAAGTAACATAATATCATAAACCAAATTTTTAATAAAAACTCCCCAAGAGGAACCTATAAATTCAAGAGAGAAACAAAATAAAAATCAATTGTAGCTACATTGCAACATTTCAAACTTAATTCGAAAATGAAGTTTAAACAAGTCCTTGAGGCAAATCGGACTATAACAACCTTCAAATGGCTAAGTAGCCTAATAAAATAACTATTAAATTCCACATTGTTGACGCATAATAAAAAAAAAAAAAAAAATCAAGAATTAAGAATAATCCATATTCCAACAATGAAATTTGCACATCACAAGCACCACGTGACTTGATAAGCCACCTAAGGGGAGGAGGGGAATGGTGGTTCTCTAATCACATAAGTATTATAGCATGCAATAACTGGTGGTCCCTGACCACATAAATATAAATAACTGGTGGTCTCTGACCACATTAATATGAACAACTAGTGGTCCCTGACCACATAAATATGAACAACTAGTGGTCCATGTAATTCCATCCTTTACCCATGGGTTATAAACATCAAAGAATAGGTTTGCACTATGAACCAACAAGTGCGGCCCTCATATGTGGGGGAGTAGGCCATGATCAGCATCCATGGGAAGATTACAACTACTCCACATAGATCCTTTATCAGGATTAGGGGCAACGTCCTGAGCTCGTAATATCCCGATGGGAGACCATGTGCCTATCAACCCCTATTTACAATAGCTGGCATCACACTCCCATAAGGGGGGAACCAAACACTAGGGGTACACATTTAACATACAAATAAGACTAACACAAAGGAATACATCACATTTCATTTAATAGATACACATTTACACATTTTGTGCTTACTCCTTTTTCATAACAAATGAACTACATAAATTAATCACAAAGGGTACACATAGGGGATTGTATTGAACGTCCACCACCCTTATCCCAAGTCAAATACCCTATATCTCGTACTTGGAGCACAACACATGACTAGTTTCCACATGACAAATCACATAACTGTCAAGAACTCTTTCACTCCATTCCATACAAGTCAAAGATACACAACATACACATACTTTTACAACTAGGTACATATCCATGATAATTTCCATGGTACACAATATAAGCACCATTACGGGGTATTCACATACACCGAGAAAACATAACTTCTCTTTTCTTTTCTTTTCTTTTTCTAATTTTCATCTTTTTAAAGCAACAAACCCTTTCCTTACACATAATTAAACCACAAATTATTCTATTCTAACAAATGACATACACATGCATGTTAAAACATCTTCTCAAACAAGGCTACCCAATTCTCACACACGATGACGAAAGCATAGTGCAATTATTAGCACCACAGGCACAACATTATTTCGCTAAAACTTTACTTAGCCATGCAATTAGTATTTTCATCTCTAAATAGGATATAATGAGTTATCATTTATATGATTTTCTATCAATTCTACTATAATTGGGAACCTAAGTGTCACCAATGTAAGGCTACTACCATGCATACAATATTTTACTTTTTAGGCATACCATGCAATGAAAGAAGAGCTTATATTTGAAATTAAACAAGGCGAGATTTATTAATACATTATTTTCCTTACCATCATTATTATTTATTTTCCATGCACATGGTTTCACTATTCTAGTTTATCTCTAAACTTTTAATGCTAATTGATTCCATACACAAGTTCATGCATACAAGAATGTCAACTTCTTCTCAGAGAAGATGGCATTGAGGCAAGAAGTGAATGGAGAAAGATTACCAGTACAGGTCTGGAGTGCAAACTTATCATATAACAGGGGAGGTGCTAGTTTTGTGCAATTTGATAATTGCTTTACCTCCAGACTTAGGGCTCGGTTGGTGGTAAATGTGCCTAGAGTTCCTGAAGACTTACATGACTTCCTCCGACAAAAGGTGAGGAAGCCTGATTTGAAGGTCTACCACAATTGGGGTGACATCATCTTGTACCCCGTCAGCATTGTCCTAAAGGTATATGGTTTCCAGGGAGCCCCACATATTCTCCCATTTAATGTACCATCAAGAATGGGGTTTGTCAAGGTCATGTGGCAATTAGGTTGTATTCACGAGGACAACCTGACAAGGAGAGGAAAAGGGACTTTGTTCCCTGACTACACTGTTGTTTTAGATTTTGTCTTTTCCAAGGGAGGATGGGTCCACTTTGGAAGGTTTTTTGATGATTTCCATTTGAAGAGTGGATCTAGGAGGCAGCATGACCCTGAGGGATTCTTTGTCTTGTTCAGGCAACAAATTAAAGGTGGCAAGTTTACACATGAATTCAATTTTCCTGAAGACCTAATCAGAAATGAATTTGATTTGAATAGGCAGGAATTGAATAAAGAAAAATGGATTGCATATGAGAAGTTACTGGCCATGGTGCATAAAATGGATCCAAAATATGATCCATTGATGGAGTTCACTCCATTCCACAAGAGAATTGATTTCTTGTTGGATAACTTCAAAGAGATTATGGGCACCTTGATGACCAAGAAGGTCAATTTGGAGTTAGATTTTGGAATTCAAAGACCAGAATCAAGGCTTGAAGAAACAAGGCCAACTTATCAGCCCTCAGTTGATCGGCCTCTATACAAGAGAAAAAGAAATGACAGTAGTGATGAGGAGGGGGGGATAAGAAAGGAAAACAAATAATGAAGACAACATCACAACCAGGTCCAAGGATCAGATCACCTGGAGGGATAAGGATTATTGATCCGAATTCACCATCGAGAAGTGATTTTGCAGTGTTACCATCAAAGCCAAGCCCTAAGAGGCAGAGAGTTGAGGAAACACAAGAGACTCTGATGGATGAGATAATTGTAACTGATCAAGACATGCAGGTTGGTATCCCTTCCCCTCCTAGATCAACACAGTTGGTGTTATCTGATATGGATGTAAAGGGGCAATGTGTACAAGATGCCAGAATGGAGGCCTGCAAGGAATTCTTGGACAATGATGCATTTGTAAAGACTTGTATTCTTGCAACTAGTTTGGAGAATAAAGCTAGAAGAATACCAAGACAAATGCAAGAGAAGGAGAGAATCAAGACCTGATAGATCTGAGCAGGAAAATGATGATGAGGTTAAGGCCGAACTGATGGAAGAATTCAAAAACATCACTCCTGAGGAGGGAAGAAGACTTGTGACTCTGGCTGGTGTCCTAATTTTTCCTAAATGGGACATAGTTGATGCAGTAGCATTCAATGCTATTCTACAATCCAAGCACCCCATACAAAATAGTGAAGAAGAGGTTAAGGCAGCTTTGCAGGACTCTGCCTTCAGTGAGGAGTATGAAACTCTAGCAATATGGGCATTTCCACCCTAGGGCAGAAAGCCAAATGTAACTGATATTAGCCCAAACCTAAGGGGGGGTTAATAATCAAAAGAGCTTCTAAAACTTCAACGACAGAAGCTACAAGTCTGACTGCAAATGTGGCCAAATTGGCCCAAAAGATAGCTGAAAGGGAAGAAGTTGAAAAGAAGAGCTTGATGGATAAGTACAACATCATAATTGGAGAATATAGTAGGATGCAACAAAGGAATGTTGAGCTGCAATCTGAAGTAGATAGGTTGAAATATGGGCAGGTAGGAGAATCCTCCAGTGCTCCTGGTATCAAGGCATTACCTTCTATTTCAGGATCAGTCCCCCTACTTCTCCAATTATTTCTATTCCAGGATCCCCCATCCAGACACCTGCTCCCAGTCCTACATTACGGCCAGTTGAGGAAGAGGTTGAATACTCTATAGATCCCACTAAGAAACATATGTTAAATAAGATTGCAGAGTTACAGGTTGCTTTAAAAGTAAGTGAGGATGGAGCAGTTTCCAGACAAAATGAAGTGGTTGACATAGTTTTGAGGCACTTAAATGAGAATGTTGATGGTAGATTACCATCAATACATTCTTTATATTCTTTATTCTTGGATGAAATAACAAATATTAATAGGGATCGGGAAATAGTTTTGCCTTTGGCTGAGAAGTGGATCCCTAGGGACAATGATCTGGATATTATGTATAAGGCCTCTAGGTTTGATGCAGATAACAGGCCCCAATCATTGAGGCCTACTCATTTTTTTTTGAAATCACTGAAGGGTTTCCAAGCCCTACCTGATGATTTGAGTAGGAGAATCAGGGAACTAGTAAAAAGCTTTGATGATTGGAGTGATACATTTTTGCGAGATATAATTGATGCACAAGGAAACATTAAATCACTGCAACAGTGGCAGGAAAGGGCAGATGAAGTTATCAATGCACAAATCAAATTGATTTGTGATGATTTTGATTATGATTTGTTGGTAAGTAGTATGGATAAAATAATTAACACCAGCACATTCTTAGTCTTTTGAAAGAGAGGCCAATCAGGTTGCAGTGAAATACACACCTTACAATACTAAGGTGAATGAGGTAGTGAATTTTGATTGGCCAACGGATGAAGAGTATCAGAGATGGGTGGAAAAATACTTAACCGAAGAGGAGTAAGATGGTGTCTACTACCGACAGCTAATAGCTCAGCGATTATAACTGATTATGGTTTTGTCTCCATGGCAGATTTTTGGCGCAGGTTTTGAGGTTTGGCCAATGCAACGACTATTCTCTAATGAGTGGAATTAACAAGAAGATGCTCTGAGACTCAATGATTATAATCATATTTTTGAAGTGTCATAGAGCGGTCCAATTGACCGGTGACATGTGTATTTTCTAGCCTGATGCTTGTTTGCTCCTTCATTCTCTATAAGAAGGATTTCAAGGCCAGAAATAGGGGTTAGCAAGTTAGATATTTTTGAGGTTGAGTCTAGGAATAGTTGCAGAGCAAGTTGTAAAGCCTGTTGTTTCAGTGTAAATGCAATTTAGGTTTTGTGTCATTCTATAGTAGGGTTTTGGATTTATGAAGGTTTTATGTTTCATAACAGTACTAGCATTTGAGTTATAATGATTCATTTTGAGCTCATGTCTCTCCTTTGTATAAGAATATCATAATTTTGAATAATATAATCAAGGGTTATTGCATTCATCTCACTGTTGTGGTATGTATGACTTCCATTTTGGCTTTAATTCAAAGAATTAATTAAAATGCTTCAATGGAGTTACAGGTGGATATGTTTATAAAGGGATTTGGTAAGAAGTATTGGGTTAGGATATAAATTGATGATGTTGTAAGGCAATATTGTCAGAGATCTTATATGTTATGTGTTTAAATCTGTCATGAAATTTTAAATGTTTATGAATCTGACTCCCCAATGGTATATGGCACTAGTCTAAACCGTATTTGTTTGTGAAGTTTTGTGTTTGCTTGTCTTTGCTTAGAGCTTGCTACCAAATTGAAAATTAAATGACTATCTTAAGTTGTGAAGCATTGTTGTAATCATCTCATGCTCCAAGTAGTTGATACTATTGATGAAAATCCAATTCAATTCAGTATTATCCTATTCTGTTGAGCTATTAAATGGGATTATCTGTTAATTGTTAATGATTGTTTATAAGTTCGGCGTAGAGATTATAAACACATTAAAGGGACCACCCTCCTAGGTTTTGTAGAGCCCGAAGTGTAGGAGGTTTATTGTTAAAATCCTCGTCAGTTGGTCTAGGTCCTTCGAGCTACCCTCGATTAGAATTGGCAATTCTATAGGTAGAATAGAAGAGAAACCTGGTTACAGTAAAAACAACCAACGGGAGGGAGGTAGACCTGAATACCATGACTCTATCTTAGAGTATACACTATGAATTCCTTAGAAAATATTTTGAACCTTATCTGCAAGTGTGGTACACCAAATAGGAATGATATCAAAGTAGACATGCAAGAAACATAATAGAACAAGTGTAACCACCTCTGCATCACATAAAGACATTAGACTAATCATCATTCTACCTCCTACTGCATTGCAATTTTGCACTAGTTGATATCTTTGTACATCAACTATCTCAAGAGTATTATACAATCTTTATCACATAGATTTGAAATCAATGACAACCAATATTGAGTTTATGTCAATGACAACACATATGTCCAACATATCTCAATAGATTAAATGTATAAATGATAAGATTATTATTGTATAAACCAATTATGAATAACCACCTTCAAGAAGCGTTGCCTAATTAACTTGTAGCATATATTTCATATGTTACCAATTAATCAAAGTTACCTTTATATCCACAAAGTAAATTATGTGTAGAAAAAATTAGCATGGTTCATTACTTGCAAATAGAAAAGGTTTGGTTAGATGTCTAAATATGATAAATAAAAGTGGGGGGTAAGTGCAAAAAGATGGAAAAGGGGGCTTAAGTGGCCATTTTTTTTCAAGATCGGGAAATATTGACCTTGGACATGAAATTGAGAATAGTTACACTCAAAATTTTGAGATGCAACAAACACAAGGATCTTAGCGCTTCGATTCTACTTTCTAAACTACTAATTTTACTAATTTATTTTGAAAATGGTTGAGATTAAGGGGTTCAAAAGAGGGACCCATAGAAATTGGTATTGTTTTTGTCAAAAAAACATAACATAGCAACTTTTGTGGGAATGTAGCACAGTGAACTTTTTTTTAGTATTTTTAAAATCACTTCGGTGAGAAATTAGCTAATAGTATGTAGTTGATGCACAATTTTTCTAATATATTTTTAATGAATATTTATTTTTTACTAATTTTCAAAGTGGACACTTCCTGAAAAACAGAATTTTGATCATGCTACCCCTACAATTTTTGAAAACTAATTGGATTTTTTAAAATATTTGTAGAATGGAGTCTAGTTTCTAAAAATTTAATTTATTTGAAATTTCAATGAACGATTAATTTATAGCGAACAAAACACCAAACACTTCTTTTTTCCAAAAAAGAGACAGACAAACAAAAGAAATTATAGATCAAAGGCTTAACATTATCAAAAAGTGAAAAAAATTATATATCATTGGATAGTAAGAGAGAATCTAACATTAATCGAGTGTTTGATTTGTTCAACATTGAAACACATGAAATCCTAACAATGAGCACAAATCCGATTATGTGAAATATTGTAGAATTTGCAAAAACACATCTCTGGTAGTTGGGAAGGCCCTCCAAGCCTTTGGCTTGGTATTCCAAGGAAAATACCAAGCCCAAGGCTTGGGGATTCCCAAAGTAAGATATAATGCAAGCACGTTATAATGCACTCGTGTTATATCCTAGTTTTGACATGATTTTTGTGTTTGTGCGAGACATGTCTAGCAAGACATACCACGAGCACATTATAACACCCTCACGTTATGTCTTACTTTATGTTAAATGCTACTCTATTGAATGTATGTTTATATATTTGTATGTTTATGTATACATGTATGCTTGTATGTAATGTGTGTATGCATGCTTTTATGTATGTATGTATGCATGTAAGCATGTATGTATGTATCAATGCATGTATGTATGTATGCCTATATGTATGTACTATTGTATCTACATATGTACATGTATGATTGCGTGTACATATGTATTATAATTGTATGTATGTAAGTATGAATATATTTATGTGTGTCTTTAGAGGGAGGGAGAATTTTAAGAGAGAGAGAGAGAGAGAGAGAGAGAGAGAGAGAGAGAGAGAGAGAGAGAGAGAGAGAGAATTGTCTAGGTAGCGTGGGAAGGAGAGAGGGAGAGAGACCTGAGAGAGAGAGAGGTAGAGAGGTAGTCAGAGAGAGTCTTGAGAGAGGGAGATGGGGTGGAATGGAGATACTTAGAGAGAGGGAGTGGGAGAGAAAAGGTTGGAGTGAGAGGGACTTAGATAGGTAGGGTGGGAGGGATAGAGGGAGAGAGAGAGAGAGGTGGGAGAGAGAGAGATAATTGAGAGAGAGGGAGAGACAGAGAGAGATGGGAGAGAGGGAGAGGGATAGAAAGAGAGATTTATTTAGGTAAGGTTCTAGATGGAGAGACTTGAGAGTGTGAGGGGGGTGAGAGGGAGAGACCTGAGAGATAGGTAGTGAGAGGGAGTGGGAGAGAGAGGGAGTGTGAGAGTGATATACCTAAGAGAGGGAGAGGTTGTGGGAGGGAGTGACCTGAGAGAGAGGGGGAGAGAAAGGGGGTGGAGTGAGAGGGACTTATCTAGGTAGGATGGGAGGGATAGATAGAAAGAGGGGGGGGAGAGAGAGAGTTACCTAGGTAGGGTGCCAGAGGGAGAGACCTGAGAGAGAGGGGGTGGGAGGGAGAGACCTAAGAGATAGGGAGAGGGAGGGAGTGGGAGAGAGAGGGAGTGATGGAGAGGTAGTGAGAGGGAGATAGAGAGAGATAGATAGAGAGAGTGGTAGGGATTGATTGAGCAAGAGGTATGTAGAAAGAGGGAGAGGGTAGATAGAGACAATTAGAGAGGGTGGGAGAGAGGGAGGGAGAGAGAGGTGAGATGTATAGATAGAGAGAAGGGATATGGGTCGAGGGTATAGGGTATAGGGTTGAGGTATTAGGGTGGAGGACTTATAGGATTGATGGTTTAGGGTATTGGGTTGAGAGTATAGGGTTGGGGGATTAGGGTTGAGGGTAGAAGGTAGAAGGTTTAAGGGCTTATGGTTAAAGGGTTGATGGTTAAGGGTAGAGGGTTTAGGGTATAGGTTTGAAGGTATATGGTTGAAGGATTAGGTTGAGGGTCCAATGTAAAGGGTAGATGGTATAGGGGTTGAGGGTTTAGGGTTTAAGGGTTTAGGGTTGATGGATTGAGAATTGAGGGTTGGGGTTTTAATGTAGAGGGTAGAGGGTAGAGGGCTTAAGGGTTGAGGGTCCAATATATAGGGTAGATGGTATAGGGGTTGAGGGATTAGGGTTTTAAGGGTTGAGGGTTGAGGGTTGATGGTTGAGGGTTGAGGTTTGAGGGTTGAGGGTAGAGGGTAGAGGGTAGAGGGTTTAAGGGTTGAGGGATTAAGGCTGAGGTTGGTGGATTAGGTTGAGGGTAGAGGGTATCAAGCTGAGGGTAGAGTGATGGTTTAAGGGTTTAGGATTGAGGGTTTAGGGTTTAGGTTGAGTGTTTAAGGGTTAATGGTTGATGGGTTGGGGTAGAGAGGAGGGATAGATGAGGGAGAGATGGAGGGAGAGATGAGGGAGAAGTGAGTGATAGAGAAAGAGAGAAGAAGAGGGAGGGATAGATATATGAGGGCTGAGGATCCCAGGGTGAGATCAAGAATCCCAGGCCATAGGGCTGATGGCCTAGGGCATTGGGCTGAGGGTATAGGGCTGAGGGCACATGGTCAAAGGATCAGGGCCGAGGGTCCAAATGCATAGGGTGAGGGCATGTGGCTGATGGCCTTAGGCCTGAGGGCCTAGGATTAAGGACATGCCGAGGCTGAGAACCTGAGGGCTTTAGGGTCTTGGTCAGACAGAGTAGAGGGTTTGGCTTCATATTTTAAGGGCTGAGGGTTTAGGGCCTAAGGCTTGATATGGCACAGGGTCAGGGATTGGGGCCGAGGTCCACGTATAGGTAGGAGGGGCAGGGTCGGGGACGAAGGCTCTAAGGGCTGAGGATCAAGGACAGGACATACAAGGCTGAGGGCTGAGTGGGATTAGGGCTGAGGGCCGAGGCAGAGGCAGAGGGCAGAGGGTTTAGGGTTTAAGGGTAGAGGGTTGAGTGTTTAAAAGTTTAAGGGTTGAGGGTATACGATTGAGGGATTGGGGTAGAGAGGGAGGGATGGATGGAGGGAGAAATGGAGGGATAAGTGAGATAGAGAGAAGGAGAGAAGATGAGGGAGGGACAAAGATATATGAGGGTTGAGGATCCAATGTATAGTGTAGAGGGTTGATAATTGAGGGTATAGGGTTGAGGGCCTATAGGGTTGATGGTTTAGGATATTAGGTTGAGGGTATAGGGTTGAGGGATTAGGGCTGAGGGTAGAGGGTAGAGGGTAGAAGGTTTTAGGTTTAATGGTTTAAGGCTTTAGGGTTTAGGGTTGAGGGTTGAGGGTTGAGGGTTGAGGGTTTAGGGTATAGGTTTGAGGGTATGTGGTTGAAGGATTAGGGTTGAGGGTTGAGGGATTAAGGGTTGAGGGTTGAGAATTGAGGGTTGAGGGTTTAATGTATAGGGTAGAGGGTAGAGGGTTTAAGGGCTTAGGGTTTAAGGGTTGAGTGTTGAGGGATTAAGGTTGAGGGTAGAGGGTTGAGGTTATAGGGTTTAGGGTTTAGGGTTTAGGTTTTAGGGTTTAGGGTTTAGGGTTGAGGGATTAAGGGTTGAGGGTTGAGGGATTAGGGTAGAGAGTCTACTTGGGTTTCAGGGTTTAAGGGTTGATGGATTAGGGTTGAGGGTAGAGGGTATTGTGTTGAGGGTAGAGGGTAGAGGGTTTAAGGGTTTAGGATTTAAGCGTAGAGGGTGGAGGGTTTAGGGTTGAGTGTTTAAATGTTTAAGGGTTAAGGGTATATGGTTGATGGATTAAGGTAGGGAGGGAGGGAGGGAGGGAGGGATATGTGAGATTGAGAGAAGGATAGAAGAGGAGGGAGGGACAAAGATATATGAGGGTTGAGGATCCAATGTATAGGGTAGAGGGTTGAGAATTGAGGGTATAGGGTTGAGGACCTATAGGTTTGATGGTTTAGGGTATTGGGTTGAGGATATAGGGTTGAGGGTAGAGGGTAGAAGGTTTAAGGGTTTAGGGTTTAAGGGTTGAGGGTTGAGGGTATAGGGTTTAGGGTATAGGTTTGAGGGTATATGGTTGACGAATTAGGGTTGAGGGTCCAATGTATAGGGGTTGAGGGTTTAGGGTTTAAGGGTTGAGGGTTGAGGGATTAAGGGTTGAGGGTTGACAGTTTAATGTATAGGGTAGAGGGTAGAGGGTTTAAGGGTTAATGATTGAGGGTATATGGTTTAGGGTTGAGGGTCCATTGTATAGGGTAGAGGGAATAGGGGTTGAGGGATTAGGGTTTAAGGGTTGAGGGTAGAGGGTAGAGGGTAGAGGGTTGAAGGTTTAAGGGTTGAGGGATTAGGGTAGAGAATTTACTTTGGTTTAAGGGTTTAAGGGTTGAGGGATTAGGGTTGAGGCTAGAGGGTAGAAGGTTTAAGGGTTTAGGGTTTAAGAGTTGAGGGTTGAAGGTTTAGCGTTTAGGGTTGAGTGTTTAATGGTTTAAGGGTTGAGGGTATATGGTTGAAGGATTAGGGTAGAGAGGAAGGGATGGAGGGAGAGAGAGATGGAGGGATAAGTGGGATATAGAGAGAAGGAGAGAAGAGGAGGGTGGGACATAGATATATGAGGGTTGAGGATCCAATTTATAGGGTAGAGGGTTGAGAATTGAGGGCATATGGTTGATGACCTATAGGGTTGATGGTTTAGGGTATTGGGTTGAGGGATTAGGGTTGATGGTAGAGGGTATAAGGTTTAAGGGTTTAGGGTTTAGGGTTTAGGGTTGAGGGTTTAGGGTAGAGGGTAGAAGGTTTAGGGTTTAGGTTTTAGGGTATATGGTTTGAGTATTAGGGTTGAGGGTCCAATATATAGGGTATAGGGTATAGGGGTTGAGGGTTTAGAGTTTAAGGGTCGAGGGTTGAGGGTTGAGAGATTAAGGGATGAGGGTTGAGAATTAAGGGTTGAGGGTTTAATGTATAGGGTAGAGGGTAGACGGTTTAAGGGTTTAGGGTTTAAGAGTTGAGGGTTGAGGGATTAAGGTTGACGGTAGAGGGTTTAGGGTTTAGGGTTTAGGGTTGAGGGTCCATTTTATAAGGTAGAGGGTATAGGGGTTGAGGGATTATGTTTTAAAGGTTTAGGGTAGAGGGTTGAAGGTTTAAGGGTAGAGGTATTAAGGGTTGAGGGTTGAGGGATTAGGGTAGAGAGTTTACTTGGGTTTAAGGGTTGAGGGATTAGGGTTGAGGGTTGAGGGTAGAGGGTATTGGGTTGAGGGTTGAGGGTAGAGGGTAGAGGGTTTAGCGCTTGAAGGTTGAGGGTTGAGGGTTTAGGGTTTAGGGTTTAGGGTTTAAGGGTTTAAAGGTTGAGGGTATACAGTTGAGGGAGGGATGGATGGAGGGAGATATGGAGGGATAAACTAGATAGAGAGAAGGAGAGAAGATGAGGGAGGTATAAAGATATATGAGGGTTGAGGATCCAATGTATAGGGTAGAGAGTTGAGAATTAAGGGTATAGGGTTGAGGAATATTATAGGGTTGATAGTTTAGGGTGTTGGGTTGAGGGTATAGGGGTTGAGGGATTAGGGTTTAAGGGTTGATGGTAGACGGCTGAGGGTTGAGGGTTGAGGGTTTAAGGGTTGAGGGATTACAGTAGAGAGTTTACTTGGGTTTAAGGGTTTGAGGGTTGAGTGATTAGGGTTGAGGGATTATGGTTGAGGGTAGATGGTATTGGGTTGATGGTAGAGGGTATTGGGTAGAGGGTAGAGGGCAGAGGGTTTAAGGGTTTAGGGTTTAAGGGTTGAGGGTTTAGTGTTTAGGGTTGATTGTTTAAGGATTTAAGGGTTTAGGGTTATAGAGTAGAGGGTAGATGGGTTGAGGGTTTAGGGTTTAAGGGTTGAGGGTTGAGGGATTAAGGGTTGAGGGTTGAGAATTGAGGGTTGAGGGTTTAATGTATAGGGTAGAGGGTTTAAGGGTTTAGGGTTTAGGGTTTAAGTGTTGAGGGTTGAGGGTATTGGGTTGAGGGATTATGGTTTAGGGTAGAGGGTATTGGGTTGAGGGTAGAGGGTAGAAGGTTTAAGGGTTGAGGGTTGAGGGTTGAGGATTGAGGGTTGAGGGTTGAGGTTTTAGGGTATAAGTTTGAGGGATTAGGGTTGAGGGTCCAATGTATAGGGTAGAGGGTATAGGGTTGAGGGATTAGGGTAGAGGGTAGAGGGTATTTGGTTGAGGGTAGAGGGTTTAAGGGTTGAGGGTTGAGAGTTTAAGGTTAATGGTAGATGGTTTAGGGTTTAGGTTTGATGGATTAGGGTTGAGGGTAGAGGGTATTGGGTTGAGGGTAGAGCGTAGAGGGTAGAGGGTTTAAGAGAGAGAAGGAGAGGGAGAGGGTTAAGAGTAGAGGGCAGAGGGTTTAAGGGTTTAGGGTTTAGGGCTAAGGATATATGGGAGAGAGATACAGGGAGTGAGTGAGAGAGAGACCTAAGAGAGAGAGAGGGGGTGGGAGGGAGAGACTTGAGAGAGAGAGAGGGGGGATTAAGGGTTAAGGGTAGAGGGGAGAGATATAGGAGAGAGAGAGAGAGTTGAGAGAGGGAGAGGGGGTAGGAGAGAGACTTGAGAGAGAGGGAGGGAGTGGGGGAGAGATAGAGGGTAAAGGGTAAAGGATAGAGGTTTTAAGGGTTTAATGGTAGAGGGTAGAGTATAGAGAGAAAGAGAGAGAAAAGAAACCTATAAAAAATCAACTTTCTCATAACGTGAGCACGTTTTGTAGTAGAGATATGGTTGTTATTCTAGCAAGACATAATGTGCTCGTGTTATAACGCGAGTGCATCATAATGCGAGTGTGTTTTATATTTCTCTAAAAATGGTAAAAAAACTCAATATATCTATGATCTCAAGTCCCACATTCTGCATATTCTCCTGGTTTTATGCATGTTCCGACAAAAAAAATCTTTTTGATGCTTTTGTGAAGTGTGCATGCATGTTTTTCACATTCCACCACCTTTTTCATGATCTTTCCACCACCTTTGCATGAAATAGTAGATTTTTCACATTGAAAGGCATATAATATCAATTCAAGTATGAATTTCATTCAAGAGTGATATACAATTAAAGTTTTGAGGGGAAAAATATTTTTAAAAAGTCAAATTATTGAGTTTGAAGAAAGAAGAAGCAAATGCTACATAATTGGGTAGAACTCCTCCATTTGAAACTCCGGCTTTTTAGGTATATGAAATCTTTACACATTTTCTTTCATTATATTTTGGCTTGCTTTGATTTGTTTTATTTTTCATATTCCATGTTGATCATTGTTTGTTTGTCATTATAACCTTAGCTTGTCAATGCACATTTTAAATTACACAATTCTTTACACTTGCCAATTACATTTTTAAACCACATCTCTTTGAGGAATTTTGTTAAACAATTGACTTACCTTATGTATGCTTCCACATTTTGTATACACATATATATGATAGAAGTTACAATTAAGTAAAATAATACATCATTTCTCAATCCTTTACTATGGATGTGCATACCACTCTCCAAAGATTTCATTTTGGTATAGGCATGGGGGATGTTGGAAAATGTAGTTGAATTTGGTTTTACACCTACAAATTGCATATGCTTGAAATTTTCTAAATCCTTTTAAATAAATCTATTTTGTGCATATCCTATAATCATTCTAGTCCACAATGACACATCTCATTGAGGTATTTTGTCAAACAGTTATACCAAGCAACTGATTGCCTTGTCTATGCTACCAAATTTTCCATACATTTGTATAATCAAAGCATTTTATCAAACAACATAGGAAAGGAAATAAGTTGTTTGAAGAAATGCCTCAAAGAAATGGGGTCTCATGGTGATGTACATTTTATCAAACAATTGATTGCATTGTCTATGCTACCAAATTTTCCATACATGTCTCTACAAAATTGGAATATACTCCTCCCACATTGATAGATCTTTGAATCTATTTTGGTTTTCATCACTTAACTTACCTCATCACTTATGTTATGATATATTTTAAATGTTTCCTTGATTAGTCTACCTACAAGGGATTCTAACTCTTCTCTCCATTTTTTTAAGACTCTTTATTCAAGGCTAAGTTAGCAACACGGGGAAAGGTGTAGCCTATCTTGGAATCATGGCATGCCACAAGACAATACAGTAGGGTTGACAAGGTAGGGGTGGGGTAAAAAAATGCCTCATAGAAATGGGATCTCACGGTGATGTATATCACCGTGAGATCCCATATCACCGTGAGATCCCATTTCTATGAGGCATTTTTCACGCTGCCCATACCTTGTCAACCCTACCAAATTGATAAGTTAGTGACCCCTACCTTGTCATCCCTACCAAATCGGCAAGCTAGTGAGCTCACTAGCTTATCAATTTGGTAGGGTTGACAAGGTATGGGCAGTGTGAAAAATGCCTCATAGAAATGGGATCTCATGGTGATGTAAATCATCGTGAGACCCCATTTTTATGAGACATTTTTTCACACTGCCTCATAGAAATGGGGTCTCACAATGATGTAAATCACCATGGGACCCCATTTCTATGAGGAATTTTTTCATGTTTCCCCTACCTTGTCAACCCTATCATCATTTCTATGAGGTATTTGTTTGTATTGCCCTTACCTTGTTAACCCTACCGAATTGGCAAGCTAGTGAGCTCACTAGCTTGCCAATTCTCACATGATTTTTTGGATGGAATGCCTTAAATAAATGTGGTAATGTGGAATTCCATGATTGCAATATATGCTCAAAATGGAAGCATGGACAAGGCATGTGAATTGTTTGACAATAATTTTTTTGTAGAAATGTATATAAAATGTGGTAGCATTAACAAGCTAGCGAGTTCACTAGCTTTCCAATGCGGTAGGGTTGACAAGGTAGGCGCAGTGTATGGCTCATAGAAATAGGGTCTCACGGTGATGTGCATTAACAATAAAAACAACACCTAGATCTCTACACATCACCTATCGAATTATATATATATATATGGGTAGGGGCCGGTATGCCTCAAAAATCATCCCTCATAGTGAGGTAATTTTATCTCTTACACTTTTGGTTAACCCGACGTAAGACCCCATTTCTATGAGGCGGCAAGTGAATATTGAAAATGAATAAAATGTGAGATAAGAGTTCACTGTGATTACCCTAATGTACATCACCTTGAGACCCCATTTCTATGAGGCATACGCTGCCCCTACCTCGTTAACCCTACATCATTGGCAAGCTAGTGGGCTCACTAGCTTGCCAATTCGATAGGGTTGACAAGGTAGGGGCAGACTGAACAAATGCATCATAGAAATGGGGTCTCATGGTACATCACTATGAGATCCCATTTATATGATGCATTTTTTCACGTTGCCCCTACCTTGTCAACCCTACCAAATTGGCAAGCTAGTGATCCCACTAGCTTGCCAATTCTCACACAATTTTTTGGATAGAATACCTTAAAGAAATGTGATAATGTGGCATCCCATGATTACAAAATAGATAAAATGGAAGCATGTACAAGGCATGTGAATTTTTTGACAATAATTTTTTCATAGAAACGTATTTAAAATGTGGTAGCATTGACAAGCTAGTGAGCTCACTAGATTTCCAATGTGGTAGGGTTGACAAGGTAGGGGCAGCATATGCCTCATAGAAATGGGGTCTCACAATGATGTTGGGGTATCACAATGATGTACATCACCATGAGACCCCATTTCTATGAGGTATTTTTTCATGTTGCCCCTACCTTGTCAACCCTACCACATTGGCAAGCTAGTGAGCTCACTAGCTTGCCAATTCGTAGGGTTGACAAGGTAGGGGCAGCGTGAACAAATGCCTCATATAAATGGGGTCTCATTTTAAATCATCATGAGACACCATTTCTATGAGGCATTTTTTCATGTTTCCCCTACCTTGTCAACCCTACCACATTGGCAAGCTAGTGACCTCACTAGCTTTCTAATTCTCACATGATTTTTTGGATGAAATGCCTTACATAAATGTGTTAATTTGGCATGCCATGATTACAAGCTAGGCTCAAAATGGAAGCATGGACAAGCCATGTGAATTTTTTGACAATAATGTTTTCATAGAAATGTATGCAAAATGTGGTAGCATTGACAAGCTAGTGAGCACACTAGCTTGCCAATGTGGTAGGGTTGACAAGGTAGGGGCAGTGTATAGAAATGTATGTAAGTATTTTGTATGAAGCCTTGAATGACATATATTTCATTTAT
Source organism: Sequoiadendron giganteum (assembly GCA_007115665.2). Taxonomy (NCBI): domain Eukaryota; kingdom Viridiplantae; phylum Streptophyta; class Pinopsida; order Cupressales; family Cupressaceae; genus Sequoiadendron; species Sequoiadendron giganteum. Next base: position 760,729,239 of record CM021100.1, read on the forward strand.
TTGTATGGATTCATTTTTTAGGAACTAATATTTGTCTCATTACCATGCTACAGGTAAAATTATCTGCCATGTCGAGGAAATGAAGAAGGAATAAACCAATAGACAAAGAGTATGAAACTAATAAAGAAAAAAATATAGAATGGATGAGGGAATATCTTCAGAAGAATAAATTGGATAGATTGATGAAAACAATCCAATTGAAGAGGAACCTCAACCATCAAAAATAGAAAAGGAATTGGCGGCACAAAGGGCATGAATGCAAAAGCATCATGGAAAGATAGATTTGAATACTGTAGTTGGAGACACACCCTCTACCGCAAGTGAATACAAAGGGACACCATTAAGAATAAGTGAATATGGAGGTACACCATCTACTACGAGTGAATATGGAGGGACACCATCTACCACAAGTGAATATGGAAGGACACCATATATCGCAAGTGAATATGAAGGGACACCATCTACCACATCTCAAGTTGAGAGCACATCATCACTCTGATTTGATGAAGAAGGTATACAATCATCCCCATGTCAACCTCAAGGTATGTCATCTATTCCACCATTGATCGAAGGTACACGATCTATCCCACCTAATTAAATATTGATGAAATTCCTAGGTAATATTGAGATGTAGTACCTAGGAGAACACCACCTAGAATTTGCGTAGAAAGCCAAAGTATTTGATTAATATTGATGAGGATATTTTTCAGCACATGGAAGGTAAGATTCTAGCACGCACTTGTAGAAGATATGCTTATAAGATATGGAATTTTTTCTTTGAAAGGCTAAATGATACCAAAATATGTCAACTATTTGTTGAAATGATGTGAGGTATAAAGTATAGAAACATCATGAAGATTCTTGGGTTGAGAACATCAAATGCTTCAAGTGAAAACACTATTGTGAAGAATCTTATGGATGTTTATGAGAGTGTGGGTAAGACCTCACGCTCACAGGATAGTAATGTCACTTGACATGTCATTACATCGAATTTGGTAAGTAGTCAAACAAGGAGATCTTGTCTCATTAGAAAGACAAGAGAACAATTGAGAATTAATAGAAAAACATTATCAAGATCCATTCAAAGGTGGCAAAGAATTGAGGGCACTGATTCAAATGAATTATGGGCATTCTCGGGGAGACTCCCACAAAAAGATAAACCAATTGTTGAAGCATTGAGAACACTAATTGAAGACTACTGGAAGAATAATTCAAGGCCATATATGAATCAAATGGATGTGGTAAGAAGGAGAATCGATACTAGAAACCATGAGCCACATCCAAAGCATTTTTTGGATATGACTCAAACCCAATTTTTTGGTAAATTTCAATAGGATTATCCTCAAATTCAAAATTTTCAAAGATATTTTGAAACTCTTAAACCCTTTTATGTCAAGATAAATCACACATGCACTACTTGTTGTTGTAGACTACATATTGAATTCTCTAACTATTATGTTTTTTATCGTTCTATATGTGTAGATTTGCATACTAATGATGTTTTGCAAGATTATGGCATACATGCACCACCAACATCTTTAAGAGAGTTCTTATAAAAAAAAATATGTGAAATAGAGGATGGCCAAATATTCTACAGGAAACTATGCTTGGATGGTTCATGTCAGTGTTTTGGTGGCTTGCAACGTATGCCAATATTTCAACATATGGAAAGCACACATGAGGTGGGAAAGCCACTAGTAGAGTTTGGGAAGTATAAAATAGTGGAATACATTACAAAGGATGGTAATCAAGAAAAAAGGTGTCATTTGGTTATTCAAAAGATTCTAGTGTATCAATTTATGTCCATGTTTCATGACAATATAGTGTATGAGTATGCAAGGCATACCCATAGAGCTCAATGGTTGGACATGCAATTCAAGTTATGCAAGGAAACCTTTCCAATTGGAAGCATAGTTTCAGTGGTTGAATTTGTAGAGAACTACACTCTACAACTACAATGTGAGGTGCAGTCACAATATTACAACTCCACATAGGTTTTGATATTTGTGCATATAGCATTCATTCATACACCTGATAGTACAAAGGTCCAAAGGAAGGTATTGAGGGAGTATCTATTTTATATTAGTGAAGATCGCACACATTCTCTAGAGTTTGTGCAAGGTTGCTTCCAGTTGTTCTATAGTGATTTGGTTCAGAGGGGCATAGCATACGGTCGGAATATAATATGGTCAGATAACTATGCAACACAGTTTAAGAACTCGTCCATGTTCTACTAGTTGAGCAGGATGCATGTCATTATAGGTGTTCAATATATGTGGAACTTTTGTGAGGACAGGCATGGAAAGAGGGAGCATGATGGTGCAAGAGCATGTGTGAAAAGAGCATTAGCACGAGAAGAGTAAAAGTATAAAGACAATGCAAAGTTCACAAATGCAAAATCAATCGTCGAGTGGTGTAATGCTTCGATGGGTTCAAGTAATGAAGGTACATCTTTAGTTCATAGATGTTTTGGTTGATGGATGATACTAACATTTCACCATATGAGGATTGTTGTACATTGACAGGATCGAGTGAGCTACACTCTTTCCTTAGCTCAAATGCAGGTTCATGGAGTATTCATATGTAGAAGATGGCATGCTTTTGTTCTTCATGTAAAATACAAGCCTCAGATGATTGTGAGTCAAAGGAGTGGGTTGAGAAATGGTCATTAAGTTATCTTATCCCACTTGACACGTATCGCCCTCCGATAGTATTGGAACTAACACAGATGGAATCATCAGTTGAATTTGACTACATATCATATCTAGTTCAACCAGGTAATATATCTACTTGCATATTGAAATCCCTATTGTTATCTTACTTTGTAGTGTATTTTTAATGTTGAATAATTTCATCTTATTTGTTGCACATATCAATGCAGGGCATGTTTATACAGTTATTGTAGATGAAGACAATGAAGAGGTAACGGATTATTACTTGTGTAATTGTGTTGAGGCCAAAAATAAATTGGAGGCCCTAGTTATAGATGGAGAAAAAAATTGAATACCCTACAGGCTTAGTTGTTGTTAATGGAACGTGGCTTAGAAGGTACCCACATAAGAGTGTTAAATTTTGGTTGTTTCAAGACTTTAACACACATCGAAAGATTCTTCATTACTTGAACCTTGTCATGGCATCCAATGTTTGTATGACCAAATATGGGGGTAGACCTTTGAACAAGACCTTGTGGAAGGTGTGTGAATTTGACCAAGAGGAAATACTTGACACAATAAAGAGTAGAGCAGACCCAGATGGTTCGTTGGATTAATTTGTAAGAATGCACATTGGTTCTTATTAATTTGTACTTGTATGCACATTAATTTGTATGATGCCAATGCTATCATCTAATGTGTATATCATGTATGTAGGTGATTGATGAAGTCATCATACTTGAAAATGTAGCACACTTTATGTTTAGAACTATGGCAAAGGATACAGAGTTCAATGGTATTTTACTTTTTCTCAAAAATATGCAAAAAAATGATGTAGGATATTCTCTATAGATTACTAAACTAAGTGGAAGATTAAATTGTGTTGTTTTTATAATAGGTTACAAGTTTCCAAAAGGCTGGAAAGTGATAGTTTGGTGACATTCTATTCATGTTCTATTCATGAGAGGTTGTTGTGTGCAATAGGTATCTTTGAACTCCCAATGAAGATGTATGGCTAGGAGTGATTAAGTTGAGAGACTAGCATGCCTATCCTCAATGGAAGCATCAAGATTTAAGTCTTGTTATTCTCGACTTGGAACTAGATGGTGTGGATTTGTTGTCTGTAAGTGCCTTCCATCTATTTTCATTTCATTTCCATTTTGGATGCTCTTTCTTTTTTTTCTTTTACTTTGCCTATTTGTAAGTAAACTACCAAAAAAGTAAGCCAAGGTTTTTGAAAATGCCAAATTTTCATAGAAACTATCTTAATATGTTTGAATTGAGCATTGGTTAGTGGGGTACATGGTTCTTTGAATATGGAAGGAGATTATATTTTAATTTCAATATTCCCATACTTGAGAATTGTATTTTATGAATTATTTGAACCCATAATCCTTACTTTGAGGACCCATATTACCGCTTGATAGTTTTGAGAAAGCATTGTGCCTACAATACAAGGACTTGGGTTTAGAATGGTGTATGAAGCATATTAGACAATTGTAGCACAAAAATAAGAATTAGGACTACCAAGTAAATCTCATTTTATTGTAAACATAATATTAATAATATAGTGAGTGTAATAACAATTGATGGTTACCAATCATTCTTTTTCTTCTTTTATTCTCTCCCTATTATAACTAGCACCAATTGACTAACTTATTATAGAATCATTTCTTAAAAACATCAACCTAATGATTATATCAATATAAATATAGCATACCATCTATTCACATAAATATTTGTAATGATATTTACTCAAATTTTCAAATTTATTGCTGCCATCAAACATTTGTAATTCATGCAGCGTAATCCATTAATAGTCCAAATTGCAAAAGGACAACAATCTTTGACAGCCTATTACCCGGAGACCGTGTTAGTTACAAGAATGTTTTCTAAGGTATTGGGATCATGTAGGGCACTTCTACAATAACCTCTCCCGGTTTTCGTTATCTCGGATTTTTTTTCTCGTGGTGTCCAGTTTTCACTTGATGGAAAAAGTGTCAAATGCAAGCAGTGTAAAATTGCAATGTGTTACAATTTTTGTTCTGCAACTTGTGTGACCAAACAAACTGTTCCAACACATTCGGATGGGTACGTTTAATCTATGCATGGTCCTCTTTCACACCCAAACATGTTGAATCACTCTGAGCTACGTTCAACCGGCTTGATCCCTTAAAGGTCCAAAGTGCAAAATGGCTACAATCTTTGACAGGCTATTGCTCGAAAACCATGACACTTACGAACTCTTTGTCTGAGCCTATGGTATTCCATTGGGCCCCTCTATATTAATATCTCTTGGTTTTTTTATCTTGAAGTCATTTTCCTGTGGTGTCCAGTTTTCACTTGATGGAAAAAGTGTCAAATGCAAGCAATGTAAAGTTGCAAACTGGTGCAACTTTTATTCTGAAACTTGTGTGAACAAATGGACTGTTCCAATGCATCTACATGGGTACATTTACCCTAGGCATGATCCTATTGTGCACCCAAACATGCCTAATCAGTTCGAGCTACATTCAACTGGCTCGATCCTTTAAGAGTCCAAAGTGCAAAAGGGCAACAATCTTTGACAGTCTATCATAAAAAAGAGAGAGAATGAGATGGACTATAATACAAAGTAGAGATTAAGATTTGATATTGTAATTTTTATATAAATATATGGAGTTACAAGGGTTTAATACATGTATGTGCTATGGATGAATGTTGTATTTATTTAAGTTATATATGAAAATTTAATAGAGATTATATTCTTACCGCACTTACTCTTTTCTCTCATTATAACCTCCTGGGTATAAACAAACCATGTAAGGGATACTAGCGTAAAAATATTCAAGCTATAATCCCTCATTTCCTCTTGCAAATAGGGAATGAATAGATGCATTCCCTAGAATTTGACCACCCATTCAAATGTGTCAGAATAGTTGATTTTACCTCACAACACATGAAATACAAAATATGCTTCTTGCCCCATGACACATGAAGATAATCAACGGTAACCAAAAATTTTGTGCCATAATCATTTTAGTTGGTTTGCTAATTGAGGGCTTAAAGTGCAATATTTAATTTCTCTTTAATTATCCTATGAAATAACCTTAGAGAACCAAAGAAAATATAAAGATGATGGTTTACAAACACACTACAACATTGTTCTAATATTGTTGTTATAAGAAATCAATGGATATGAATTCTTCTACACTTGCACTAAATGTATTTAATATCTCCCCTAGGCACATACATGATTCAAATGATGAAGATAATTCTCTACATTGTCCATTTAAATATATATCTCACTTCCAAACATATTGAACAAATATTTATTGGAGCTCCACTTATTGTATTAGACTTTACTTCACTAAAAGGGTCCATAATATATGGTACAACTAAACACCTTGAGATTGATTGTCTTATCTTCCTTTCTAGGACAAATGTGCCTTTGAAGAGTATCCTTTCATTAAAAAAGTGTTCATTTTAAAATTTGACCAAGAAGTTGGCCAAATAAATGGTAAAAAAGTAATGCATGACTAAGCTAACAAAAATTAGGAAAAATGTGTTACACACACATGATGAATTAGGTGAAGTGACAAGTACACAAGAAGGTGATGATAAGAATCTTTCAATCAATCAACTCAATCAGAAGGAAAATTGTGAAGTAAATTTAGAACTATCAAAATTATATGATAGTCCTAGATCTAAAATTAAGGATTACGTATCAATTTGGACAACTCATAAAAATGTGTATAAAGTCATTGAATCACAACACCATGTAGGTATGGTGGTTGCAAGCCTTGATGAAGATAGTAAGTTGAGCATACCTTGTAATATGTTTGATATAGTTACAAAGATGGTCATTTAAACAAGGATTCTCGACCTTGTGCAGATCTTCTTGATGCTAAAATTATTTTTATAGATACCTTTATAGGTACTTTTATGACATTTAAAAATGGAGTTGAAAGTGATGGGTTATCATCCATTGAGATTAGAATACACATCTTAATAAACTTATCAACATCAACAAAGATATAATCATTCGTAGAGAATATATTTCAACATATAATTACCTTGCAACACATCTTTCAAAGCTCTAAAACATGGATTTTAACCAAATTAAGGTACCTTAAAACCTTAATAAGTGCTCTAAAAGAGCATGAAACGAGGTAATGAGTCTAGTGCCACAAATAATATTGAATATTTCCCTATGATAAAATTAAAATCACTTCTCAATAAGTACAAAACTTGCCTCAAATTCATGAGAGAGAACATTGCTAACTCATTGGAATTATATTTCATGCTTAATAACTCCTAAATTCCTATCTTGATAAGCTTATCCATGTCAAATATCATGAAAAAATCACTTATTAGTTACTAAAACAAATGAATTGACTCTTTAAGGAGGTGATGGTACCAATACGAAGACATTCCTAAGATACATCCCTACAAAAAAAATTGCATGATATGAATTATTCATACAAACATAAACCCATGGGAGGGAATTACTAACCAAGTTGGGCCTAGAAGAGAACATTAGTCTATTACTAAACATGGTTAGAAAGTTATGTTATGCATTTAATATTTACAAACCTAGTGGTAATGTGTAGTTTTGTATTGTGGATATCCCACTAGGCTAAGAGTTTTTAATTTGTTCAAACATAAATGTCTCAATACTCATATAGAGGGCTTCTCAAGTTTTGCATGCTTCTTCTAAAATATTTTATAATTGGCTCACCTTATTTTAAATCTAGGTATTCATGTCCTTATAGCCTGTGATAGGTAATCATATTGATGGATTTATAATTTAACAACCACTTGACCTTCTTTACCTTTATTTTCTAGAATGTTGGAAAAAATAACTTGTCCTATATTAAGCATGAATATTCTATGGGGGTTGTTATTTAGAAAATAATGCATAAAATGGACAACCCCTAGATTCCAAAGGTAATGGGAGTATTCGTAGGAAATAACTTCAAAAATCATGGGGAGGTGATTGGAAGAAGACTGGAGAGATAATTAAGATTTAAGAGGAGAGGAGAAGTAGTCAAGGGGAGAAAAATACTAAGATTTGATGGGTTTTCCTTTGACTTTTATCAAATCATGTGACCACACATCAAAGATTATTTTTATATAATATATCTAGAAGGCCTCAAAAGATGTTATTTAGGCTCAACATGGGGAAATTATGAAGTTAAGGACCTCCACCCTTGTCAAGAATGGATGAGGGGTTAAAATCTATTGCCCACTTAGTGGTTGTACTTGTAACACTTTTAAGAAGTCTTTTATTATGTTGTGGTATATACTTTATAAAAGGTGTGGCTAGGTTTGTTTCATGAATGGTATACTAAAATGTTGGTATTGTGATTATTTTAAAGCTAGTGATAATTATAAATGTATGTTTCCTTTAGTAAACAACATAGTCAAAATTATAATAATAATAATTTAATCTACAATGAAATGAACCTATGTAAATTAATCATACACGTAAACTATAGTATTGTACATAAGTATCTCATAAGAGACATGATTATAGAGAAGGAACAAAATTTTACTTGTACAAGTATACAAATCTAATGTACTTATATACAAATTAGCTTGACTTTATAAAGTTTTTTATTTACAATCAACCCAAGGAACCATACAAATCTGCTCTACTCTTTATTATGTTGTGTATTTCCTCATGGTCATACTCAAGAACCTTCCACAAGTTCATGTTCAATGGTCTACCACCATATTTGATCAAATGAACATTTGATATAACAACGAGGTTAGAGTAATGAAGAATCTTCTAATGAATTTCAAATTACTCAAACAACCACACATTAGAATTCTTAACTAGGTACCTTCTAAGTCATGTTATAACCATTGACCCTATAGGATACTCAATGTTTTCTCCATATATAATAGGGGCCTCCAATTTATTTTTTGCCTCAACACAATGACACAAATAATATTTTGTTCCTTATTTATTGTCTTCATTTGCAATAATTACATAAACATAACCTATATTGATATGTGCATTCAATTAGATAAATTTAATTAATAATTCAAAAAACTAAAAAATAAGATAAAATATTGAATTTTATTAAATTATGCATGTTGATATTACCTAGTTGAACTAGCTATGATATGTGTTCAAATTCAACTAATGATTCCATCACTATGAGTCATAGTGTTGTTGGGAGTCGATACATCTCAAGTGGGATTAGAATTCTTGTATACCATTCATCAATCCACTCTTTTGACTCAAACTCATACCAAGCCAGATCTATACATGAAGAACAAAATCACACCATTTTCCTCGTATGAATAAACCATGAACTTGCGTTTGACTTTCTAAAAGCGTGTAACTCACTTGATCCTATCAATGTATGACAATTCTCATATTTTTCAATATTAGTATCATCTACCGATCAAAAAATACTATGAACTATAAACTTAGACTTACCTTCATTAACTAGACCCATTGTAGCCTTGCACCATTCAATGATATATGTTGCATCTGTCAACTTTGCATTATCTTTTTACTTCAACTCTTCTCATGTTAAGACTCTTTTGATACATGATTTTGCACCATCATGCTCCCCCTTTCCACACTTGACCTCTAAGAAATTCTAAATATGTTGAACACTAATCTTATGAATCCTATTCAACCAATAGAGTATTTGTGAGTTCTTGAATTGTGATGCACAATTATCTGACCATATGATATGTTGAACAAATGATATGTTCCTGCTAGCCAACTCATGGTACAACATATGAAATAAACCTTGCACAAACTCTATAGAATGTGTACAATCATCATTGATATAAACATGATACTCCCTCAAGATCTTATTGTCTTCCTCTATACTATCATTTGCATGAACGAAAACAATATGCACAAATATAACAACCTGTGTAGAGTTGTAATACTATGATTGTACCTCATTTTGTGGTTGTAGTGTGTAGTTCTTTGCAAAGTCAACAACTGAAATGATGGTACCAAGTGGAAATGTGTCCTTGCATAACTTGAATTGAAAATCCAACTATTGAGCTCTATGGGTATGCCTTGCATACTCATACACTATATTCTCTTGAAAAATAGACATAAAATAATGCGATAATATCTTTTTTCTCACCAATTGGCATCTTTTTGCTTTTTTCCATCTTTTAGGTTGTATGTTGTTTTCTTATATTTTCAAAATATTACTAGTTCCTTTTTTATTGCGTGTGTATTCTCCATATATAGACAAATTGGAAAATGTTGCAAGTCACCACAAAGTTCACATGTTCCATCCAACCATAATTTCTTGTAAAATAATTGACCATCCAATATTTGACATAAAATGCTTGATATGAAATCTCTTGAAGATCTAGGTGGAGCTTATATATTACACTCCTACAAAACATCCTTAGTATGTAAATATACACATATATTCTTATAAACATCATAATGATTAGAAAATTCAATATGTTCTCTATAATAACAAGTTGTGTGTGTGTGATTTATTTTGACATAAAAAGGCTTTTCCGTTTCAAAATACCTTTGACTAATTTTGATTTGATGATACATCTCTAGAAATTTGGAGAAAAATTGTGTTTGAGTCATATCCAAAAAATACTTTGGATGTGGCTCACAATTTTGACAACCAATTCTCCTTTTTATGTATCTTTCATTGTGAGATACCCTTGTGTTATTTTTCCAAAATTCGTTAATTAGCGATCTCAAGGCTTCAATGATTGGTTTATCTTTTTGTGGGATTATACTAGAGAATACCCATGATTCATTTCTATTTGGGTCCTCCACTCTTTCATGCCTTCTGATGAATCTCATTAGAGTTTTTCTAATTATTTTTAATGCTTGAATTATCTTTCTAATGAGCAAAGCTTTCCTTGTTTGATTGCTTACTATTGTTGATGTAATGACATGTCATGTGACATTACTATCTTTGTTGTGTGAAGTGAAACCTACACTCTCATATGTACTCATTAGATTATTTAAAATATATTTTTCACTTGAAGCATCTGATGTTCTTAGGAAACAGATCTTCATAATGGGACTAAATTTTAGATTTCTCATCATTTCAAAAAATAGTCAACATCTTCTAGTTTTATTTAAATTCTCAAAAAATAATCTGCATATCTTTTTAGCATATCTTTGAAAATTACACTTAATAATATTATCAACCATTAGTTTTAAAACATTCTCATCAATATCAATCAAAACTTATGCTTTCTATGCAAAATTATAGGAGGTGTTCTCAATGGTAAACTTGACTCAACATTAGGAATTTCTTTAATATTGAATTAAGATGAGATAAATCGTGTAACCTCAACTTGATATGGAAAATATGACATACATTCAAGTTGAGTTGGAAAAGATTGTGTACCTTAAACTTGATATGTGAAAAATTGTGTGCCTCCAACTTGAGATGTGAAAAAAAGAGTGCCTCCAACTTTGAGATTCAATTTCCTCATTCTATGAAGGTTTTGCATTCATTTCCTTTGTGCCATCAAATCCTTTTCTTTCTTAGCTTGAATGGACGTTTCATATTTTTCTTCAATTGGAAACGATTATATGTCTTCTTCTATGGTGTTCAATTTTCTAGTTTCATGAAGTAGCCTCATTCTTTCTCTTTTCTTAGCATTTTGTTCCTCAAACCCATATTATGTTAGAATCTTTTATCATTTCCTTGAAATTATGATAAATTCATGTATCATGAATAAGACATAGATATTAGTTTCATCATGTGAATTATCTTACCAAATTTTCTATATATGTGAATGAAGATTACATTTAGAAAAATTATTGCAAATAAAAAATACATCCAATTAATTTCACTTTTGACATCTCTAGTGCAAATAAAAAATTAACACAATAGTGTGGTTGGTGAAAAAGAGGAGACAAATTACATTCTTGGGAATATCATAGATTTTAGGTTGAGGAATATTTTTAAAGTAAATACAATTATCATGATATTTTTCATTAAATTAAGCCTTCAAGATTTGTTTTATCAATAAGATAAATCACATTCTGAAAGGATATCACAAATCTTAGGTTGAGGAAGATTTTTAAAATAAATTTAATTATCATGATATGTGTCAATAAATTAACTCTCTAGGGTTCGTTCCACCAATGTTTCATCTATGTCTTTTTTAGTGTTCTTGGAGGTATGAGAGACTAAGGAAATAGTTTGTGTGGTTGTAGATTCTTTTATTGTACCTCACTAATGACATGTTTAGGGTCCAAGTCTTTGCTTTATTGTGTCAAAAAATTTAATGTCATATTACTTTTCTAAGTGAGAGCTCATTTTTTTGTATTTATGGTACGGTATTTTTGCGTACCTTACCTACAAGTATTTTTTTACCCTTTAAAACACCTCAAAAATTATTAACCTATAAATTGATACTTGTATTTGTGGTTTGAAGGTACATGAGCAAGGGTTTAATGTCAAAGTGATCACATAATTTTTTTCTTAAGTTATTTAACAAGGTAAGTGCAATTAAAGATAGATTAATCACTATGTATGTATGGATGAATCTAAAGAAGCACATGAATAAGGGTCAATATACATGTATATGAGAATTTACCAAATGCATACATGGATGAACTAGCTAGGTCACAATATAGGAATACATCATAGTCCTAATTAACTTTTTTAGAGAGATCAATGTTCATGTAAATCACACCTCAAGTGTGCATTCTTGAGTGTATGACTAGTTTGTGGCATAAAAGGCTGAAAATTGGAAATATTACTAGGATTAGTATGAGATGAGAAACAAGTTGAATCATAAGTGATATAAGTACATTATGTGTATTTTTCATCGTATATGTATCATAAGTTGAAGCATATAGAGAGGTTCTCAAAAACATATAATACGATGTACATAAGCACATTACTATCATTCTCCACATAAGAAGTATGCAGTATATAATGATCATGGAGAAATGAAGTATGTATCTCCTCTAGAATGTGCGTATAAGGTATATGCATATGACAAGTGATAGAAGAAAAATGAGTAACATAAGTCTTCACAATATATGATAGTCATTATAAATACAAAAATCCCAAATCAATACATTGTATCACTAGGAATGATACGATATGTAACTCATGAACTGTTTTGAAAAGGTGGCATGCACAAAATGTAAAAAGACAAAGAGAGCATACCTTACACTTCAAGAATTGATTTGACCAACTACACAATTATGTTTTATTTATTTTTAGCTTCACACACCTTCAAATTAGAAATTTTTAACTTCTTTCATATTTAATGTTCAATTTTATATCAATATAATAGAATTAGTAAAAAAATATGAAAAAAAAATTATATTATAAAATTCAAACAAAAAGCATGATAATTAATATTCAAACACTAAAACATGAAAATATTAGTTCATAGAACCAATATCAGTTAGGGAAATGAGAGAGAGAAAAAGATAGAAGAGGATAAGGGAGGGAAGGAGGGAGAGAAAAAACACACACAAAGAGAGAGAGAGAGAGAGAGAGAGAGAGAGAGAGAGAGAGAGAGAGAGGGAGGGAGGGAGGGAGGGAGGGAGGGAGGGAGGGAGACTGAAAAAGAGATCTATACATAGGCAAGGAGTGAGAGTGAGGTAGTGAGGGAACATAGATAGAGAGGTGACATAGAGAAAAGAGAGGGTGAGAGGGTGAGAGAGGGTGAGAGGGAGAGGTAGAGATAGGTGAGAGAGAGGTAGGTTCCACCCTAAACCCTCCATCATCAATCATAAATTGTAAACCCTAAGACCTAAATCAGATATCCTAGATTGTAGACACTAAATCTTAAACCCTAAGCCCTAAACACTAAACCCTAAAACCTGAAACCTAACATTAATAATTTTTAACACTTAAACCTTTAAAATTAAATTTAATCCCTAAACCCTCAACGTTCAACCCTCCATCATAAACCCTAAACCTTAGGCCCTAAACCCTAAACATTAAACCCTGAAACCTAACACCAATAATGTTTAACACTAAAATCTTAAAACTAAACTTAATCCCTAAACCCTCAAGATTGAACCCTCCATCATAAACCCTAAACACTATTTTCTAAACCCTAAAACCTAACATTAATAATTTAACACTAAAACCTAAAAAAAAAATTAATCTCTAAACCTTTCATCGTAAACCCTAAACCATGAATAGTGTTTTACAAAGAGAGGGAGAGAAAGAGAGATAGATAGGGGGAGAGAGTGCGAGGGAGAGAGAGAAATGGAGGGAAGGAGACTTAGAGAGAGAGAGAGGGAGGGATGCATAGGTAGAGATAAAGAGAGGTGAGAGGAAAAGAGAGAGAAGAGCAAGAGAGAAAGAGGGGTAGGGAGGGAGGGAATGAGAGGTAGAGAGGGAAGGAGGGAGGGAGGAAGGGAGGGAGAGGAAGAGAGGTGAGAGAGAGGTAGGTAGACCGTCAAACCCCCATCATGAACCCTAAACCCTAAACATTAATCCCTAAACTCTAAATAATATATGTCAAACCTTAAATCATAAACCCTTAACCATAGGCCCTAAACCCTAAACATTGGGCCTTGAACTCTAAACAAGATATGCCAAACCTTAAATCATAAACCCTCAACCCTAGGCCCTAAAACCTAAAACCTAACATTAATAATTTTAACAATAAAAACTTAAAAATTAAATTTAATCCCTAAACCCTCAATGTTGAACCCTCTATCACAAACCATAAATCGAATACCTTGAACCATAGGATCTAAACCCTAAATCTTGAGCCCTAAACCCTAAACACTAAAACCTAAAACCTAAAACCTAACATTAATATTTTTTAACACTAAAACCTTTAAAATTAAATTCAACTAAACCCTCAACATTCAACCCTCCATCATAAACCCTAAACCCTACATCCTAAACCTTAAACTTAGCATTAATAAATTTAACACTAAAAACTTAAATAAATTTAATCCTTAAACCCTCAATATTGAACTCTCCATCATAAACCCTAAACCCTAAACACTATTCCCTAAATCCTAAAACCTAGAGGGAGCAATGGAGGGAGGGAGAGGTAGAGAGGGAGGGAGGGAGGGATAGGTAGCAATGGTAGAGATATAGAGGTGAGAGAGATGAGGGTAGGAGGTAGAGTTTTGGGAGAGAGAGAGGAGGGTAGGAGGTAGAGAGCCGAGAGATAAAGAGAGTGAAGAAAGGAGGGAGAGAGAAAGAGAGGTAGAGAGATAAAGGGAGAGAATGGGAGGTAGAGAGATAAAGGGAGGGAAGGTGAGGTAATGAGAGGAGAGAGATAAGTATGTGTGAGAGAGAAGATAGGGAGAGAGAGAGAGAGGTGAGATAGAGAGAAAGAGAGGTAGAGAGATAAAGGGAGGGAAGGTGAGGTAGTGAGGGGAGAGAAATAAGGATGTGTGAGAGAGAAGATAGGGAGAGAGAGGTGAGATAGTGAGAAATACATAGGGAAGGAGGGAGGGAGAGTTAGAGAGATAAGTTTAGAGAGAGATGGATATCTAAAGAGGGACAAAGAAAGAGGGAGGGAGAGGTATAAAGATAATTCTAGAGCTAGAGGGATGGAGAGAGAGGGAAGGAGGGAGAGGGTAGAGATAAGATGAGAGATCATTTTTCCTTCAAAATAATGCAAGCATGTTATGGAAACTTAGGATAGAAAATAACGCGAGCGTATTATAGCATGATCAGTTTATTGTTTGGCTTGGGAATTTATAGCCCTTAGGGTTGGATTTGCCTTGGTATTCCAACCCAAAGAGTTGGATTGATATTTCAACATTCAAAGATGTGTTTTTCAATTTATAAAAAATTTGACACAATCTTGAGTGTGCTCCCCATTATGTTTTCACATGTTTCAATGCCAAGTAAAATAATAATGTAGTAATGTTGAGCTCTTTGTTAGCTTTCAAACCATATAATTTTTTTCATGTTTCAAATATGTGAAGGTTTTGATCTTTAATTTATTTTTCTATTGTCTCCATTTTTGTCAAAAACCTATGTATGGTATTTTTAGCTTCATTTTTTAACCATTCATCAAAATTTAAATAAAATACATTTTTAGAAAATATACTCTATTCTATGCATGCGGTAAAAAATGATTTTTGATTAGTTTCTTATAAAATTTAGGGGGAGCACGCTTAATTTTGTGTTTGTTAGGATATGTCCACTTTGAAAATTAATAAAAACTCATATATTTATTAAATAATTAGCAGAAAATTGGGCATAAAATACATGGTGTTAGTTAATTTCTTACCAAAGCAATTTTTTAAATACTTAAAAAACTTAATATTTTAGGGAGAGCACACTAGATGCTATGTTATGTTTTTTGATAGAAACGTGAGAAATTTGTGTGCTCTCCCTTTTTGAACCTCTTAATTTCCACCATTAAAAAAAATAGTAGTTTAGAAAGTAGATTCAGAACACTACAACTCTTGTTTTTATTGCATCTTTAAATTTTGATCGTAACTATCTTCAATTTCTCATCTAAAATCAATATTTTTTTTATTTTAGAAAAAAAAGAAAAAAAAATGTGGCCAACTAAGACCCCCTTTTGATCCCCCATCTCCATGCACATACCCAAATATTATTTTGAATTTGTTTATAGAATTTATTTTAGGATAGTAATTTAAATACATATATTCAATATAATTTATTTATAATCTTTTGTTTAAATTTATTGTACTTTACTATCTTCTAAGGTTTTATGTATAAAAAGGAATATTTTATTTTATTTTTACTAGTTAATTTTAATTTTTATGTAATATTATAGACACATAATTTTTAACATAACAGGTATATTTATCTTGGATAAATATTTGCAAATGATTCTAAGAGATTTCAATCTATTTTTTATTACATTCAAGAGAGTAAACTACAATGATGACTCAAGAATAGATAAAAGAAAAATAATTTCAAACTAAACTTTAATTTTTAATATAAAGAAATCAAAATTTAAAATATATTAGTAAATGAAGCTATTAAAAATAACATATAACTATATATATTTACTACATTTTCCCTATTAAAAATTATATACAAAAGTGTATTACCAAGAAATCAACTCTTCAAATAAAATAAACAATATGATAAAATGAAATAGTTTTAAAATAAATATAAAAAATTATGTGTTCATATGAAATCTAAAGTAAAATAAAACAACTCAAGATTGATATATAAGATAGATATATTTAACATATCTATGCTAGTACTTACTAGCATATATATATTTAATAATATATATAATATGTCAAGAGATATCCTTCTTTAGGTGTCTATTGTATTATTATGTGAGAAAATGATTAAAAAATACATGCCTCAAGAAGGATTTATCTCGACGTATTTTATATATAGTATTAAATATATATATATATATATATATATATATGCTAGTAGCATTCGTGGTACATGTAAAATATTATATGAATTAGGGTTGGGGTTAGAGTTAGGGGAAGGGTTAGGGTTAGAGATAAAATTGGGATGAGGGTTAGTGCTATGATTAGAGATTGAATTAGGGTTAAGGTTAGGCTTAGGATTACAATTACGATTCAGGTTAGGGTTAGGGTTATGATTAAGGTTTGGGTTATGATTAGAGATAGAATTAGGCTTAGGGTTAGGTTAGGGTCAAGTTCAGGGTTACAATTAGATATAGAATTAGGGTTAGGTTTAGGGTTGGAATTATATTTAGGATTAGTGTTTGGATTAGGTTTATGATTAATATTAGGGTTAGGTTTAGGATTAGGGTATGGTTATAACTAGAGATAGAATTAGGGTTAGGGTTATGTTAATGTTTATAGTTAGAGTTAAGGTTATAGTTAAGATTACAATTAGAGATAAAATTAGGGTTAGGTTTAGGGTTAAGTTTATGATTAAGGTTAAGGTTAGGGTTAGGATTAGGTTTAAGGCTAATATTAGGGTTAGGGTTAGGGTTAATGTTATAGTTATAGTTATAATTAAGGTTAGAGTTAAGATTAAGGTTACGATTAGGGTTAAAGTTAGGGATAGAGTTAGAATTAGGGTTAGGGTTAGGGTTGCAATTTAAATTAGTGTTAGCTATAGAATTAAGGTGGGTTAAAAATATTCTTAGTGTGATATTTAGGGTTAGAGTTACAATTAAAATTAGTGTTAGTTTTAGAATTAGGGTCAGTGTTACGGTTAGAGATAGAATTAGAACTTTAGGGTTCAAGTTAGAATCATTGAGTGTTAGGGTTAGGTTTAGAGTTAGAGTAAGATTTAGGGTTAGGGTTGGGGCTAAAATTATAATTAGTATTAATGTATAATCAAGGTTAGGGTTAGGTTTTAATTCCAACCCCTACCTTAATTATATAATCCTAACTAGGTTATGCTACTTCTAACACTAACCCTAACTATAACCTCAATTATAATCCTAACCCTAACCATAATTTTAACCTTATTCATAATCTCAATTCTAATGGAAACCTTATTTCTAATTATAATCCTAATTAAACCCTAACCCTAAACCTCGCCTAACTTTAACCCTAATTATAATTGGATCTTAATCCTAACCCTAGTTAAACTCTAATCATGATTGAGTATAAACCCTAACCATAATCCTAATTAAATTCTAATTGAATCTAACCCTTACCATAATTGTAACCCTATGCCTAATACTAGTTGAATTCTAGCCCCGAACTACCCTAACCCTAATTGAACACCAATTGAATCCTAACACTAACCCTAATTGAATATTAACCCTAACTAAACCTTGACCTTAACACTAATTAATCCCCAACCCTAACCCTAACCTTTACTCCAATCCTAACCATAATCTTAACTTGTAACTCCTAACCCTAACCCTAGCCCTAACCCTAATAGAAATCCAACCTCAACTCTAACCCTAATCAAACACAAACCCTAACCCCAAGATTTATCTTAGAACCCTAACCTTAAAATTAAACCCTAATTGATCTTGAAACCTAACCCTAATTAAACCCAAACTATTACCCAAACACTAATTGAACCCTAACCCTAACCCCAACCTTCACCCTAATGCTAACCCAAAGATTTATCCTAAAACCTTAATTGAACCTAACCCTAATTAAATTTGAATGCTAACCTTAAATCTAATCTTAACCCTAACCCTTATCCTAGTTCTAACCCTAAACCCTAACTATAAACCTAATACTAATTCTAACCCTAACCATAATTCGTACTCTATTTATAATTATAATTCTAACACTAACCCTAATTCTAACTATAATACTAATTGAAGCCTAACCCTAATCTTGATTAAAACCTAACCCTAGTTGAACCCTTACCCTAACCTAACATTAGCCCTAACCCTAATCCTAATTGTACCTAACCCTAATTGAATCGTAACCCTAATCTTATTTAAGTCTTAACCCTAAACCCAACCTTTACCCCAAGTTTTATCCTATAACCCTAACTATAATTGAACCCTACCCTAACCCTAACCCTAACCCTAACCCGAATTGAACTTTAATCCTAATTGAATTGAAACTATAACCCAAACCCTAACCCTAACCCTAATGTTGACCCCAAGATTTAGTTTAGAACCCTAGCCCTAATTTAATCCTAATCATAACCCCAACCTTCACCCTAATGCTAACCCCAAGATTTATCCTAAAAACCTAATTGAACCCTAACCCTAATTAGATTCTAATCCTAAGATCTAAAGTCTAACACTAACCCTAACCTTGATTTAATTCTATCCTTAACAATTATCCTAATTCTAACCCTAATCCTAACTATAACCTTAATTCTAATTTTAACCCTAACCATAATTCTAACTCTATTCATAATTATAATTTTAATACTAACCCTAATCCTAATGGCAACCCTAATTCTACATGCAATATTAATTGAACTCTAACCCTAACCCTAGTTGAACCCTTACTTTACCTAACATTAACCCTAACCCTAATCAAACCCTAATCCTAACCCTAGTTGAGTTCTAACCTTGACCCCAACCCTAATCCTAACCATTACCCAAAGCTTTATCATATAACACTAACCTTAATCCTAACCCTAATTGAACCCTACCCTAACCCTAATAAAACCCTAACCCTAACCCTAATTAAATCCTAATTAAAAAAACCTAACCTTAACCCTAATTGAACTATAATTAAATATTTTTGAACCCTAGCCCTAATTGAATCCTAATCCTAATTGATCCCTAACCTTAACCATATCCATAATTCAATCCTAATCCTAATTTATCTCTAACCCTAACCCTATCACTAATTTAACCCTAACCCTATCACTAATTTAACCCTAACCCTAATTGTAACCCTGATCTAATCCCAATTGTGCTAACCCTAATTCCAAACTTTATCTTAGAATTATAATTCAACCTTAATCCTAATTAAATCATAATCATAATCATAACCTAATTCTAAATAATAATAAATACATAAATAGTAACAATGTTATATAAATAAATTATTTTTTAAATTACATGATAAAGTTAAGTGTAAATATAATTCTTAACTACATTGTTTTTTAAAGATAGATATGCTAGTTTTTAATATATTAATTTTAAAACTTATTTTTCTGTGTAATAATAAATTTATTATATTTTTTTATATTTAATTTTATAATTTTAAATTGATTTTAGATGTGCACATATTATTATGAAAAGCCTTTATATTAGACTCTATATTTAGGTTGCTCTATTTTTGTGCAATAAAATCTTTAGTAAAACCTTAAATTTATAATATCTCTTTACATATATACGTTAGTTTTGAATAAAATAGAATATTAATGATTTTTCTCTTTTGAAATGTTTTCAATTTTTTAAAATATTGAATATTTTTTATGCTTTAAATATATTAATTTAGAAACATATTTTTATGTGTAATAGTAAATTTAGAATATTTTCTTTTTATTTAATTTTCTAATTTTAAATACATTAATTTAGAATTAAAAAAATGAAAAAAATGGTTTTCATGCTCTATAATTTTATTTCTATTCTATTATTAAAAAAAAAAATTACAATGACTTCAAAGAATATTTTCAATTTTAAAGATTTTCAATATTTTTTAATTTTAAGTATATTAATTTTCAAAGTTGCTTTTATATGCAATAGTAAATTTAGGAAAAAAAAAATTAAGAAAAAAATGGCATAGCCATTATAATATATTAATATAATTATCATAAAATATTACAAAACCTGATTCAAGATGCATACCGGGAGGAAAGAATCAAGAAGAAAACCTTCGGTTGTAGCATATTTAAATTCAAAACTAACAAAATTATTCCATTAGTGGAATACAAAATACAACCCTTAACAAGCACCCCTTACATAGGTTATCTTCGTGACGATCACAAAATGACTTCAAATCGACTACCTCCGCAAAGCCCTTAAATGTATTTTGACTCTGTGAGACAAAATTTTATTAATTGCAATAAAAAATGCTTGGAAGATCGCTCTGTTCAGCAGATAATGCTTGGGGGAAAGACCCGCTACAAATTCGTTTCCTTCCCATAGGTCGTACCCCTGAAAAGCCTTCGCTAGCCCACCTTCTGGCAACAAACCGACTTCACCACTTTAGCTGCTATGCTTTCAACTTCCATACCATCTTGAAACATGTCCATAAGCGTGCTCCCAACCTTCACACCACACTATTACCAGATCTTCCATTGCACCACCCGCTACCTCCAATTATTTTGTACAACTCCAGCCAACTGGTTAACAATGCAGTGTGGGCCCCATCCAACTAGAAAGCAGGTCAAGGAAACATGTCAAGCAACTGGAGCCCGGCAAAAAGAAAGAGGAGTGTCTCGAAGGGAAGCTCCATTTGGATGCCACATGGCGGCGATCGGAAGAGTTGCGAAGCCACTTTTTTTATGATGCGGTCACTCCTCTTCCCGAGGTCTTTGGCCAAGGTAACTACGGTGTGGACCCCATCTAAACAAAGAGCAGGTCAAGGCAATGTGTCTAGCAACCGGAGCCTGACAAAAAGAAAGAGAATCATCTCAAAGGGAAGCTCCATTTGGACGCCACATGGCGGCGGTCGAAAAAGATTCAAAGCCACTTTATTTATGATGCAGTTCAATCCTCTTTTCGAGGCTTGCTTTGATATTTGCACATTTCCCTATATGCAAGCATCCTGTACTACCATACTGCTAACTATCTTTAGCCATGCCAAAACTGTCTTAGCTAAACCACCTCAAAACATACCTGTGCCAAAAGTAATTGCGGTGTGGGCCCCATTCAGACAGAGCTCAGGCCGAGGTGACGTGTCTAGCAACTAGAGCCCGGTAAAAAGAAAAGGAAGCGCCTCGAAGGGAAGCTCCGTTTGGACACCATGTGGCGGCGGCTGAAAAAGTTATGAAGCCACTTTATTTATGATGTGTTCACTCCTCTTTCCTAGGCCTACATTAATATTTGTGCATTTCCCAATATGTAAGCATCTCGTATTGCCATACTGCTAACTAACTTTAGCTGTGCCAAAACTATCTTAACTAAACCATCCTCAAACATACCTTTGGCAAAGGGAACTGCGGTGTGGGCCCAATTCGAACATAGAGTAGGCTGAGGTGACATGTCTATCAATCAGAGCCCGGCAAAAAGAAAGGGAAGTGTCTTGAAGGGAAGCTCCATTTGGACGCCCTGTGGCGACGGCTAGAAAATTTGCGAAGCCACTTTATTTATGATACGGTCACTCCTCTTTGCGCATTTCCTATTATGCAAGCATCTCGTACTACCATACTACTAACTTTAGCCGCTGCCAAATCCATGATTAGATGGAAGCTCTCAGGGTGCGTACCACAGGTGTCGTCGATAACAACACCTCTTAGGCCAATTTTAAACCATCCTGCCTGATAATTTCCTCTAATTAAGGATAATTCTTAATGCTACTACTACCTTGTGTTAATAATATTTCATGCTTGTCATATCCCATGTTGGCTAGACAATCTTCCAACTTATTGCCTTCTTTAAGTATGAGTGATTTGATAAGATTGAAACCTCTGAAGCAACTCCCAAACTTTGGCAAGAACATATTTCAAACACCAATTATGAATACGCTTTACCTTCAACCATTTACTATTACCAACGAGTCCCCTTCAATATGCAAATGTGTTATTCCAATCCCCAACACAGTTTCCAACCCTATTAAAATAGCCTTTGCCTCTGCCATGTTACTCGAACCTATAGGGAGATGAATTGAATTTGTCACTACAACCTTGCCTTCTGTGCTTCTCAAGAAAATACCAGCACCTGATACCCCAGGATTACCTCTTGTAGCCCCATCAAAATTCAATTTAACAAACCCTTCGTGCGACGCCTTCCATTTGACATGTTTCCTGTCAATCTTTGTTACTTGTGGCTGAAACAAACTCCCTATAAAAGGCAACTACAAACTCGTCCAATTGTACATAATCAAACCATCCCAGCTTGTAAATATTGAAGATATACCCTTAGCCTTTCGAACACTTGTATTTACAGATTCTGAAACTACTTTCTCTATTTTTCCACAAACTGCCTCTACCGAGGATGCAACTTTCCTAAAAATCCTTAAATTTTTCTCCCACCATAAATTCCAAACCACTAGCACTGACACCACTCTCCAAATACTTGCAAACAAAATTGTTTTGTATAGTATCAGCAAACTCTAGAACAATTCCCATAAAGAATTTGGCAAAGGAGCTAAATAGTTAGGTTTATTCAAAACCCACTCCCAACATTGATGTGCAAAATTACAATTAAGGAACAGATGGTCCCCTACTTCCACCTCCTTACTGCACAGTGCACACTTAAATGGTTCCACTATCCTCAATTTTGCTAATTGATCACTTGTCAGAACATGCTTCCTTAATGCCAACCAAGCGAAACTTCCTACCTTAGGCAAAACTACATTGTCCCAACAAAAATAATATGCCCTCTAATACCCTACTTGGTATGAATTATAATAAAGAGCCTTATAACCTAGGCTGACTGTATACTTACCATCGTTGGATGCTACCCATACCAACATGTCTAGTTTTGTAGATAAAAATACTTCACACTCATTCAGCTTCTCTTGCACACCTAGACATTGTTGCACAATTAAAGAGGAGTCAAACAAAATTTTCCAAGTCACTTTCCCTGAAATGCCATCCACTGACTGGACATAATCTAAAAAATTCTCCCCACAAGCTTGTTTCATCCGCTCCATTACTGGACGAAAATAGGGATTATTTTGCAAAGGAGGATTCCCATTCCAAGAATCACTAAAAAATTTAACCTTTTCACCATTATTGACCTCCCAAGAAAGATATGTCACAATTAATTGTCTACATGAAACCAAGAAATTCCACATAGCTGACCCTTTTGGCGGATTGGCTACTGTAAGAATTCTTGAAGGATCCCGAGTATCCAAATACTTGGCTTGCATAATGCTACACCACTTGGTTTGTGGACTCTCAAATATTTTCCAAACCAATTTTGCACCTAACGTTGTATTCCTACAAACTATCTTATGAATTCCATCCCCCCCTGTCGTCTTTCTTGTGCCATATCATCTAGTGATATTAAAGGAACCTTCTTTTGGCCATCCATATTCCCTTTCCAGATAAAACTTCTGATTATTTTCTTAATTTTTAAAACCACTGACTTCGGAGCCTTAAGCACTGCTAACGAATAATTTGGGATTGAAGACAAGACCGATTTTACCAGAAGAATTATCCCTGACAATGATAACCATCTAGCCTTCCAAACCAAAATTATTGACTTCAACCTTTCTATTACTTTCACCAATACAATGGCTTGTTTGCACCCATGAAAAGAGGAATCCCTAAATATGTACATGGTAAAACTGCTTCCTGAAATCCAATACTACTGACAATTTTTTTGGCAGTCTCTTCCTTTGTATTAAGAATATATACTTTTGACTTAGACGCATTTATCTTTTGCCCTGATGTTGAAACATATTTATCCAAGAATTCCTTGATCTGCTTCGCCTCTGCCATAGTAGCTTTCCCAAATAAATTAGTATCATCTGCAAAAAGAGAATGAGTTACTTTTAAACCTGTATCACCAATTTGAATTCCTTTCCAACGCCCCTGAGAATGCTTCAAACTGATGAACTGACTTAAAGCCTCTGCCATTATTATAAATAAAAATGGTGAAAGCGGATCCCCTTGCCTAACCCCTTTGTGATGCACTAAAAAAACCAGTAGGAGCACCATTCAATAAGACTGAATTGCACCTGATAGATATGCACTTATCCATTTGCACCATCTCACACTAAAGCCAAACTTTCTAAGTACTTGTTTCAATAAATTCCAATCAACCCTGTCCTATGCCTTCATCATATCCAATTTGACAATGATAGACGAAGCTTTAGATACATAAATTGAATGCAATACCTCATGGGCTACGATCGCTCCCTCAATAGTTTCTCTCCCTGGAACAAAACCCCCTTGTTCTTGTGACACAATCCTTGGTATAAGAAGTTGTAATCGTAGATAAATTGCTTTGGTAAAGATCTTGTATATAATGTTGCACAAAGCTATTGGACTAAATTTTGCAAAAGTTTTCGGCTCCTTTACTTTTGGTAATATTACTATGTTCGTTACATTAAATTGTTTTAATAAAGTACTCGTTCTCTTGAATTCTTCCAGAGCCCATAACACATCAAAACACAAAATGTCCCAACATTTTTGAAAAAATAGATTAATGAATCCATCTAGGCCATGCACTTTGTCTGATGCCAAGGAAAAAACTACCTTTTTAACCTCATCTAAAGAAAAAGGTCTGAGTAGAAATTCATTATCCCTTTTAGACACAATCTTTGTTATTGCTTCCAAAAGTTCCACTTCATCCCTAACACTCTGCTCCCCCTTATCCCTTGATGCAGATAGAAGATCAGAAAAAAAAATAACACATTCCCTACTTATCTCTTCTTCTTTCCTGAGCCAATTACTCGTAGACACCTCCTGAATAGCTTGAACCGTTTTAGCTGCTCTTTTAATTTGTGTAGAAGCATGAAAGTACTTAGTATTACGATCACCCTCCCTCTACCATAGTTCCCTCGATTTTTGACACCAATACACTTCTTCTCTTGCACTTAACTCTTCTAATTCACTTTGTAGTTCCTTTTGCCTGTCATACAAGGGCTCATCCAGGCCATTCCGAATGATTTGCTCATGCACTTCCTCTAAGTAGGAAAGTTCTTTCATACTTAATTTTCTAAATTTTAGAAAGAAAAAAATTATGTGTAGTAATTTTACATATTTTTTTATATCTTATCTTTATAAATAATAATAATTTTTTATTGGAAAAGATTACTTAAATAAATCTATATAAAAAATGTCAAATTTTAAAAAGATCTTGAATATTTTTTAATTTTAAGTATATTAATTTAGAAACTTACTTTTATTTTATTTTTTTTAAAAAAGGGTAAAAATTTATTGAAAATTAGGTAATCACAAATACAAAGAGATTAGGGTCCATAAAGGCTCCTAAAAAAAAAAGAACCCCAGAATCCCATCCAAAACACCCAAAAACCACAAAACCCACTCTAACCCCTTTCATCCAGTTGAATCTTCATAAATAACCCTCCCTAAATCCTAACAGTAATCGAGGGATAATTGCTCCCATCCCTCAGTCTGCCAGTCACCAGTATGCTCAGAAGCCCACTTGGCTAAACAGTCAGCCACCTTATTCCATTCCTGAGGGATGTGGGTAAAAGACACCACCTCCAACATAGAACACAAACTCAAGATATGCCTAACAATCAAACCAAGTTTCCAATTAACCACTTCAAGATTCTACTCATTCAATAGATTAATAATGATTTGAGAATCAGAATCATAGATAATCTTACTCCAGCCCAAAGTATAGGCACGCTCAATGTCCCAAAGAATCACCAACCCCTTCATAAAATTATTAGATTGCTTCCCTCTATGAATGGAGAAAAAGAAAATAACTGAGCCAAAACTATCTCTCCCAACTCCACCAATCCCAACCAGTCCAATATTACCCCTAGACGAGCCATTAGTATTGATCATCAAAACATCAACCGAAGGAGGATACCAACTCCCAACCCTCTGAACCTTCTTTTTAGCCCACCTACCTCTTCGAACACAAAAGGAGCTAGAGGTCGAACCTTACATACCCAAATTGTTCACAATCTCATCATCACACCTTTCCAACAGAAAAGACACTTCACACTTAGCATCCACCCTCTCCTAGATCATACCAACAATTACTTGCCAAACTCGTTGAGTAATCAACCTATCCCCCCTAAAAATCCTACGATTCCTTTCCAACCAAATTTTCCAAAGGATGAAGGTGGGGCCAATGCACCACATAATTTGGTCAAAAGAGGCCTGTGCAGGAGGTCTGCCCAAGCTATTCCAAAATTCAACAAGGGAAGAGGTGTGAACACAAGGATGTTTCCAAGCACCCCACCAAAAATTCCAAATATAAAAGGATAAAGGACAATGAAAAAACAAATGGGAAGAATCCTCCTCATTGCACCCACAAAGAACACAAACTGAGGGACCTTGGATTCCTACTTTCGTAGATTGTCCCAAGTCAAACATATGTTCCAAGATAGGGTCCACATGAAGCAGTTACGCTTAGGCCAGGGGAACTTATTCCAAACATTTTTCTACCAAGGAACTTCCATCCCACCATACTTTCAAACAATCAGCCCCTGATACCCACTAGCCACCATGAAAAATCCCTTGGGATTTGGACCCCAAGCCAAGATATCCTTATCTCAAAGAGAGATACACTACCTACTTGCTAGAATCTTATGAAGCTTAACGCAATCCACATACATTCCAACCATAGGCCATTCACTAGGATCCTTCCACCTCGACACCTCCATGTTCCCATAGATATAAGGTCTTAAAATCAATCACCCTAGACGGAGCCAACCTCCAAAAAGCGCTAACAAATATCCTGCAGGTTAGGATACCTACTCATAATAGGAGAAAACCCATCCCAAGAGTCAAACTAGAAGAAAGCCTCAATCCCCTTATTGCATATCCAAAACAATCCCTCCTTGATCAACTTCACCCCCTTTTTAAGCATTTCTCATTTCACAAAACCTTCCCCACAAGTGGATATCGGGGAATCTCCTCCTTCAGTATCCCACATAGGTACTTGTGAGCTAAAACCCTGGCCTAGACATGATCCTGTTCCAAAAACCATCTCCAATAAAGCTTGGTGCACAATGCCAACCCAGTCAAAGTCGACTACCGCAACCCAAGGCCACCAAACTACTTTTGGCTAAAAACAATAACCCACTTTGAACACCAGGATCCACTTGGAGGATGACAAACTCCTAGCCCATAAAAATTATCTAGCCAAAAAATCCAAATCCTTAATAAAACCAACTGGAGCCACCTGAATCATACACTTATAGTTGGGAAGAGCTCGCACCACCGACTTAAGAAGTTGAACCAAACCAACAAAGAAAGCCATTGGTGAGTCCAATGGTTCACCTTCGCATATAATTTATCAAGAATATTCTGCCAAGAATCCCTCAGGAGGTTACCAAAAGAGATAGGGATGTTGAGATAAGTTAGCGACAAAGAACCAATCTGGAATCTCAAAATAGTCTCAGAGTATTAAAAAGAAAATGGAAGATTTATCCTTATTAATCATCTGTCCAAAAGCTACAAGATAAATTTCCAAAGCCTTGTGCAGATTAGTGGCCTCTCTGACCTTGGCCACGCCCATTAGATCAGTATCATTAACAAATTGCAAGTTTGATTGAGGAGGTAAACCATTTCCCCAGACTCAACCTTGGATAAGACCACACTCCACATTGCTCTTCATCACTCTCCCCAAACCTTCCGCCATAAGAATAAATAAATAGAGAGAGAGAGGATCCCCCAGCTAAAGACCTTTGAAATCCCCAAATAAAGAAGATGGTTCACCATTTATCAACACCAAAAAAGAGGTGGTTGTTAGACAACTCATAACCCACATAACCCATTCCTCAGCAAAACCAAAAGTAGAAAGAACTTTACGCAAGAAGGACCACTTAACTCTATCATAAGCCTTTGCCATATCCAGCTTGATGAACATAAATTTTTCTTTAGAGTTTTCTATGGAATGAATAGTTTCAGTAGCAATGACCACACCATCTAGGATTTTCTTGTTAGCCACAAAGCCACCCTGCTCCTCAAAAATAAGCTCGTTGAGCCATCACTTCAACCTCTCAGCAATCAACTTGGAAACAATTTTATAGACCACATTACAGAGAGAGATAGGCTAGAACAAACTCGACCGGTCCACACCATCGCATTTAGGTATGAGAGCAAGAAATGTATAATTCATAGCCCTCAACATCTACTTGTTCCTCTGAGACTCAAGAACCACCTCTAGAATATCCATCACTATAATGTCCCAAAATTCTTGAAAGTTCAATCAGAAAGCCATTCGAACCTGGAGCTTTCCCTTTCTTCATCTAAAAAATAGTGGCCTCCAACTCCTCCAAGGAAATACCTCTCAAGAGGTGCTCATTCATCTCCATAGAAACCATAGAAGGGATACAAGACAAAACATGGTTTTCCTCCATCAACAAATTAGGCGAGTCCTCCCTAAACAAAGAAGCAAAGTAATGTGAGGCTTCCTTGGAAATATCCCCTAAAGAAGTCAAATGCACATGCCTATCATTAACAAGAAGAGGGATTGAATTACCATATCTCCTAGCCTTCACAAAGTTGAGTAATGAAGTAGTGTATTTGTTCCCCTCCTACAACCTATCAATCTGAGCCTTTTGATTCTAGTAAATCTCCTCCCGCAACTCCCACTCCTCCAAAGATTTCAAACCCCTCGCCTCCTCCGTGAGAGAATCCTTTAAAAGACTAGATTCCCTAATCTCATGGGTGATAGAATCCAAATCAACTTGAGTAGCAAACTTAGCATTGAAAATATTACTGAAACACTACATGTTCCACCTTTTGAACTGGTACTTCACATACTGTAGTTGCTTGGTAAAGAAGTACATCACAGTGCCATATGTAGGCCTACCCAATTGCCACCACTCAGCAACATAATCCTGTAGAGAGGGATCCTGCAACCACATAAGTTTAAACTTGAAGGAGGGAGAGCGAGCAATACAATCCAAAGTGATAGATAACTTAATAGGCCAGTGATCTGAACCCCTCCAATCCAAAATCTCAGAGCTAGTAGAACAAGGTCCACCAACCCAGAAACAAGAAACCAAGAACTTGTCAAGCCTCTTAGCGATACAATCATCCCCAATTCTCCTATTATTCCAAATAAACTATCCATTACTGGGCTTAATATCAATAAGGTTCAATGCAGAGATATTATCCCAAAAAAGAAAAGTAGAAGGCTCCAACCTCAACATTCGCCCCTTTTTCATCTAGATCAATAATAGCATTGAAGTCACCAGCAATGATCCAAGGAAAAAGAGGAGCAAAATTTTGAATAAATTGAATATGAGACCAGATTTGCTGCTTACCAAGAAAATTAGTAGGAGCATAGGCATTGGAAAGAAGAACAATTTTGCCAATTTCTAGACTCGATGCCACCATTGAAATAGAGGACTTGCAGGACACCCACCAAAGAGGGAAACTCTTCAGTGGATTTCATAAACATGTTAGACCCCTTGTATTACCTTGGGCACCAATGCACTGACATTAACCTCACCCCCAAAGTTTAGGAACTAAACCACTCATGTTCTCAACAAACATCTTAGTTTCCTGTAAGAAAAGTACATCAAGAAAATGATTTCTCACTAGATCACGAATAACTTTTTATCGAGGGCCACTATTCAAGCCCCTAACATTCCAGGATAGGATAATCATTTTGAGGGTTGGAAAAGTGAGAATCAAGGGTCTTAACAGATCCTAATTCCAACAACATCTCCCCCATCATCTTAATTTTCTCCAATTCTTTCTTTCTCTTGGCCTTGGAAGGCTTCTCAGGAGCCCCTTTCTTATGATCTTTTTGTTGAAGCCCCAAAGAAGGAGAAGCTTTGTTTTCTCTTTTCAGTTCCAAAACCACCTTCTATGCTACCTCCATATTACTCATATCAGCATGGACCTCGGGACTAGTTGAAGCCACCAATTCAAGATCAATATCCATTTGAATTAAGCCAACTTTCATAGTATTCTGAAGAGAGCCTGAATCATTCCCCTCTTGAACCCCCTCCAAAACACCATGATTTAGAGCTAACAACCCAGGTTTCACCTCTTGCTGACTAAGATCATCCAATAGCTCAAAGTAGTTAAAGGTATCTCCTTCTTGCCTCTCCTTCAAATATCTCTTCTAACCACAATTCTTATTACGAGGCACAGCAGGAGTAAAACCCTCATTATCTATGACAGCACCAAGAATAGGAGTTGTGCCCTTGTTCGCCTTAGGGGGATTGCGAGGAGGCTAAGATGGTAGAGACTCCAAAGAATGAGACTTATGATATCTTTTCTACAAATGCCCATATTCATGGCACAACCAACATCGAAAAGGAAGGATCTCATAATCAAGCTGTTGTACCCATAAAAACAAACCCACAAAAATTTCCAAAGAATCTAGAAGATGGTTACTCAAATCTATTTCAACACATGTATGTGAGCACAGTACATTACCTTCCTATCCTGTGTTTGTTGAGAAGGACCCACTAGTTTCCCCAGTAACAACCATTGAGTGCAAAATGTCATTCCGCCAAAACTCAGTTGGAAACAATGGAAGATGCACCCAAACTGGAACATGATTGAGGAGCTCCTCAGAAGGGTTAAAACCCATATGCTTGAGTTTGATAAAAGACCAATCTGATTATGAAAATAAGGTCCTCCTTCAAAAACCCTGTTATGATCTGCCATGCAATTAAAAACAACCATGAAGTAACCATTGGCCAACAACATTATCTCCATCTTACCTTTCGGGTTCCAAGTTTGTCTAGTTGACATCTCCAAAAATGGAAGCGAGACTCACATTCCCATGAATTTTTAGATTAAAGAATGATTTGAAAAATAGTCAACATCCTTTATTATTGTATCCAGTTGGATTACGATGATAGGCCTCTCTTGGCTTCTTTCTAAGCATCTATTGGTTTTCAGGATGCGAGGGCCTCCGGACGGAGCAAACCCTCCCACCCCCAAATCTTTTGACAAGAATTTACCCTTAGAATTTTGCATTGACGGTGAAGAAGACTTCGTGCCTAAATATGCATGGTAATCCATAGTCGGCATGGAGCTTGTTGCTCCTTTTGGATCCATAGCAAGCAAAAACAAAGACAACTCTGCCTTATTTTAGACCAAATCAAAGCAAACAACAAAAAAATCAAATGGAAAAGAATGAAACTACACACAAGAAACCCCCCCTCGATCACAAAATAACCCTCACCATGGCAGAAAAGAGTCGCACCACACCGAACAAGAGCCCCCTCAAGCATGCAAACAAGCCTGCAAACATGCAGGCTGCAACCTAGCTGTCGTGGACCTGCACAGTCCACCCGCTCACGCACAACAACCTCATCTTTGAAAAATCTCATAAACTTAATTTTATATGAAATATTAAATTTATAATATTTTCCTTTTATACTTAATTTTCTAAATTTTAGAAACTTTTTTTTGTGTCTTATAATTTAACATATTTGTTTTATATTTTATCTTTATAAATAATTACGTCGAAGGCGTTCCCTATATGAACATTACCAACTTAATTTAATGATCAACGATTGAGAATGTGATTGAATGATGGTTGACCATTGAAAAATATTTGACCGTTTGATGAACCCAATATAAAATAAATTAAAAATATTAAAAAAATAAAACACTTTATACAAAGAAAGAAAGCAAAGAATCATATTCTTTCTACATTTCCAATAGAAAATATGTTATTCATATTATAAAGGTCAAAAAAAAAAATTATTATTATTTTTATATTATACAAAGAATAATTATTATATTTTACAAGAAATATTTTACTACACTAAATTTACCTTATCTAATTAATCATTGCACTTTATACAAAGAAAGAAAGCAAATAATTAGATATTGTTTCTAATTTTTTGCTAATATTCAAAGTGTATAAATCATATTATAAAGGCATTGTTAGTTGAGAATGTGTTAGCATGATGCAAGACTATTGAAAAAATCTAACTGTTCGATGAACCCAATATAAAAAATCAAAGAAAGAAAGCAAAGAATTAGATATTCTTTCTACATTTCCACTAGAAAATATGCTTGAGATTCATATTATAAAGGTCAAAAACAAAAAAACAAAAAAATTATATTTTATAAATAAAAAAACTATTATATTTTAGAAAAACATATTTAAATACACTGAATTTAGTTTACCAAATAATCATTGCACTGTATACAAAGAAAGAGAGTAAAGAATTAAATATTGTTTCTATATTTCCTCTAATATTCACAGTTTATAAATTATATTATAAACATGCAAAATAACTAATTTAAAGTTTTGAATGTATACTCAATATTATTTAGTTTCAAACATTATAATATATATAGGCTTCAGGAAAATTAATTGTCAATAATTCACCGCCAACAAATTCACGTCCAACAATTCATCGCCATGAAAAATTCATCTCATGGAAAATTCACTATCAACAATATAATATGAATTGTTGGTGATGAATTTTCCACAAGATGAATTTGTCATGGCAATGAATTATGTAGAACAATTAATTTAAAGTTTTGAATGTATACTCAATATTATTCAGTTTCAAACATTATAATATATATAGGCTTTAGGAAAATTCATCGCCAACAAATTCACTTCCAACAATTCATCGCCATGACAAATTCATCTCATGGAAAACTCACTCTCAGCAATATAATATAAATTGTTGGTGGTGAATTTTCCACAAGATGAATTTGTCATGGCGATGAATTGTTGGAGGTGAATTTTTTGACGGTGAATTGTTGGTGAATTATATATATATACCATCATTAATAAGCACTTTTATTCCATCTTCCTACACAAAACAAACATTTATTTCAAATTGTTTTTCTTCTTAGTTCAAAGCATTTCACAATTACATTCTACTATACTTAATGTCAAATACAACTCTATCCATACAAATTCTAAATTAACAATAAAACCATCGGCGTACCCATTGCACAACAAGGTGTGATTGCTAGTTATTATTTTTTTATTGGAAAAGATTACTTAAATAAATCTACATAAAAAATTTCAATGGATATCTTTTGGAGGTGCCTATTGCAATTTTATGTCAAAAATTTCTTATAAGTTTTATTTTACTTTAGCTTTGTAGCACGCTAAGCTTATTTGAAGAGAAACTCTATCTATTTCACTTGTTATTTATATATATTAAATACTCCCACTCTATTTTAAATAAAGATGGATGACAAGCTATGTGTGTAGATAAGAACCATTATGGTGAGGTAAGGGCCTTGATATTTAAAGGTGGAAGTGTGTAATTTCAAAATGGGTATTGTATATGATATATTTAGTCTTGAATATGTAGTTAAATTACAGTGTATGAATTTGCAAATAAAGTAAATCTTGATTTTCTACTCATTTGATTGGTCTTTGCACTCTTTATCAAGCAATTTCTTTTTTATTGATATTGTTCCCTTAATTGTTGAGGATTTGGGGAGTTTTCTTCTTAATTGTTGAGGTTTGGATAAGAAATTGTGGGTCAAACTCTACCAACTATAAATTTAATTCTAACCCTAATCCTAGCCTAATTCTAAACCCAAACCTAAACTAGAATGAAATTTTTTAAGGAAGCTAAGGTAGTAGAACAACTTTCTACGCTAATCTTGAGACCTAAGGGTTATGTAAAACTTTTAAAATTTATACAATAGTTAAATAAACTAAAAAAAAATGAACATAGTAACCATTCATACCACAACATAATAATTTATGTGGAGAAAATCCTTTTGAGAGAAAAACCCCACACTCCAAAAGTCATCCAATATATTATTAAAAAAATAACAAGCTTATAGAGTAATATTTCACAAAAGTATGGCCAATTTGAGATCTAGAGGCAACTCAACATCTATAAGACTCTCACTCAGAACCTCCATCTCAAACACCTAATATATAGGAGACATAATATATGGAACCGTCAAACAATATTTACAAAACCATGAGCTAAAACCACCCAAAAAGTGGCATAAAACTTATCTCCAATAAAATATTCTCTATGATTTGTTAGAGTAATCATGCATTAACTAATAATTAATTAATCATTAATTTATTATTAGTCTAATTCATTTCATGCACTTAAGCTAAATTTAGGATTATTTTTTTAATATTAACTGAAGTGAGCTATTATTAGATCATTATTTTTCATCTCATAGGATATTGAAACTTATCATGATCTAATCCTTTTCTCATTTAGGTTTGATCCTATAAAGCACTCAACCCTCATTGTATTAACCCTAGACCAAAGATGTCCTTGAAGATTCTTGAGGTTCATTTTGTAAGTTTTTCTAGTTTTGATTAAAGGTAAAAAATGGGTTTTGAAGGGGCTCAGAACCCTTTACAAAAGAGCACAACTAATAAGAAAAGACAACATTACGCATAAATCAGCCCAACGATAGCAAACCAACAGCCAAAAATAAGCCAACCAAACACACTACATATTCTTTAGGATCTCAACAGCTTCCATTTCAGTATCAACCATCTTTTGCGCATTGTCCACAGTATCAGACACCTCCTTCCTAGAGGCCCCAACCTGAGCTTTCATTCTATTTCTATTTATAACCCCACGCCCACCAGTTTTTACCTCTTCAATCAAAACTTTAACTTTAGTAGTATCCTTCTCACCAGCACCGCCCACATCCAGCACCTTACCCCCAGTAGCAGAAACAACAACAAGCCCAAACTCTTTTCTCTTTTTAGCAGTAATCAGAGGAGAAATCATCATGGCAGGATCCAAAGTGCCCACAAGCTTAGACGCCTCACCACTCTTCAACACCACTTTCCTCATGGAAAAATACGGAGTACCCACAAGCTTAGTAGCCTCACCACTCTTCATCACCATTTTCCCAATTTTATTAATTTTATCCTCAAGGGATAAAATTCTACCTTCCAAATTCTGCTTCAGATTGATGGTTTTCTCCACCACAATATTAGCCACAATATTCAGAGATTCCATCAAATTATCAATTTGGCTTCAACCTTACTTTCCACACCTCTAATCCTAACATTAATCCTATTAATTTCATGAAAAAACCATTTAAAAATTTTAAACTGTAGATTAGCAGTCTCACGGGCTGAGCCCAACACATCTGATAATTATTCCCTATCAAAATTTTCAACCCTATCCTCCACAACATCATCCTCATCAGAAGAACTAACCTGAATTTGATCAACCACAATATCCTTACCTTTATCACTAGGGGCAGGAGACTTCAACTTGCGAATGGAGTAGGCGAGATCCTCCGCAATAGTCTTTCTTTTCAACTCCCTATCCCCCTCCGCTTTGTTAGAACCCCCAGCAAGACCACCATCCACAACACCATCCTTCCCCTGCATTAACCCAATGTCAACATTTAGAGAGGCCTCACCATAGATTCCACCAGCAAGAGAGAGAGGGAAACCTTTCTCCAAGATTTGACTGGCAGATCTTTGCTCCCTACTCTTTCGGCTCCCCACCTCAATTTCCTTAGCATGTTTAATTTTAGGGGGAGGAGAGGAAGCTTCCCCATACAGGTCAATCTTGTCCTTGGCATCTTTAGGAAGAGTCATCGCGACCGCATCATCGCTACACATAGTGTAGCCCTCTTTATCGATCGACTTTTTATTCCCTATTTTTCCCGGAACAGGGGAAGAGGGACCCTCCTCAAAAGAGCCATAGGAGTCCATGATGTAGTTAGCATCATCAGCTTTTTCAGACTCCGACTCTTTGTTCAGAATAAGCCTCCTCCTCTTGGCTTTTTTGCTAACCCTTTCTTCACCCAACTCCATCTAATAACCCTCCCGGGCTTTGCCAACATTATCCTTCGGGGACACCAGAGATTTGTGCACCTCATGTGCTTTCATATGTTCATAAATCAAAATAATTAACCCAACATGCAAGACCAGGTTCCTAGGGTTTTTTATGTGATCCTTAATCCCCGTATCCAACGACATCAACAAATAATAGGGAAAAGAAACCCATTTCTTATGCCTAAAATGGTTAAGAAAAACAAAATGGTAGTTATTGATGGTCATGTACCTTCCTTCCAAGGTAACATACCTCATGACTTCTTCCGCCAAATCACACCAGAGCACTTTCAAAGAGCTCCTATACTAGCCACCACTTTTAACCTTCCTGAGATCAACTACCTTGTTACCTTTGAAAAAGATCGACATCACATCCTACGAGTCTTTCTTATCCCTAAAAACCTTCATTCTCTGCATGGCCAAACCAGTAATTTGAGCTATAAATTCTTCATTCACCATGAAATCTCTGCCACCCAAATTAAGGTTTCTGTCATTCCATCCTTTAGCAACCATCTCAATAATCTGCACATTGAAACCATGCAATCTTTCCATATAAACAGTTAAGCCACCCTTCTCAAGGATCTCCCAAACCTTCTTCTTTCACTTAACAGTGTGACAAGACTTAGGCTCGACACGATTCCTGTCCTCACCCATCGTGAAATTCAGCGCCACACACAGCTAGAGCCACCTAAAAATGATACACACACCACCCAGGCCAAAAATACAAAAAATAAACCTCCAGAAGCTATGGCTAAAGTCACCCAGAATCTATGCGAAACCCACCGAAGGACAGAAAGGCAATAATGAAATGTAGCTCCAAACAATGTGAAATCCATCCTTCGAAATCAAAACTTTAACATCCTCATTCAAATCTTTCACCCATGTGATAAAGGACATACATCCCACCATGCCAGTGAGGATCAACTAGATATCAACTCTCATTAATGATAATTATCGTTGCTTCAAAAGGAATGGAATCGTTAAAATTCCATACCTTTTGATCCTTAACCCCAAAGTTAGTGAAAAAATTGGCTAACTTATTTCCCTCCCTCAAAATATGGGAAATATAGACATTATCAAAAGAATTAATGATTTCAATTGAATCCTTAATCAAGGATTCAATGGTCCATGACGGGGGAGAGACCAATTTCAAATTGTTAATAATATTTAGGGAATCACCCTCCACCCAAACTTTTGTAAGTTTTTCTAGTTGAGGACTAGAAAATCTTTGTTCTGCAGATCTCTTGCATGGAAGGTGTTTTTGTTCATTGTTTGATCCTTCATCTTGTGTTTATTCACAATTCTAACATGGTATCAGAGTGTGGATTCAACAAACCCCTTCTTGATTTTTGAAGGTTTCTTTTAACTGGGGTTATAGGAGAAAATTTGAAATCTTCTTTTTTTTTGGATTTTTTGGCTTTTTTAAAGCAAAAAGAAATCAGCCACCCCAAGGTCATATGGGCGACCAATGCCCAGCCCCTAGGGGGCTAAACCTTTTTTCTTTTTGCAATTTTAGCAAGATTGGGAAAATCATGATAACATTTTGCTCAGTTATCGAAATTGGGAAAATTGGATATCATTGGGAAGTTGGTTTTGAGCACTATCTAATGGTGATATTTTTTCTAAGATTTTATTGCTAGTACATTTTATAGTCTATCAAATTCAGAGGTTTTTTCACTCTTGAGCTCATAACTTTTGACCTGTTTGCCCATTTTTCAAGATTCCAACTTTGGGATGGTCATTCATAGATATTCATAGTTATCCATGCAATTTTTCTAGATTGTTCTCCATGTACATTTTATTTAGTTTTTTTGTGTTTTCACAATTTAATGAATTACTTGGATGTTTTAGCTCTTGGAAACTTTTCATTTACATGGGTGACTTATTTTAGTTGTTGTTCTATATATGTATTTCTATATTTTTGTCCTGTTTGAGCATTGTAGAAATCTTTTGCATGTAATTTCTCTTTTGTAGATGCACTAAGATAAAGTGTCATTGTAGTGTATCATTTTAGGGATTTCACACATCTTGTTGTGCCTTTTGTACTTGCACCATAATATAAATTACCATAGGTGGTTTGTGAGTGCCTTTTTTTTCATCACACCTTTGTTAAGTGTGTTGGTGTTTAAAATAACAACCCAGCTAGGATTTGTAATTCTCTAAGAGGTAGCCAACCTCTATATTAAAGAGCAACAAAGGCTAGTGGCCAACTGACAAGATTCAGTCAAAATTGACATCTCCTACACTTTTGGCTTTGCAGGACCAAGGTGGGTAAACCTATACAATGTTTAAAACTTAATTCAACCATACACACTGACATTGCTTTTTATAGCAGATAATTCCCAATGAAAACACACTAAGGGAAGCATTGACAACCTCAAACTTGGCTAAATTCTCAGTAACTCAACCCTCTCTCAGCCATTGGAAAGCAGAACACACAACAAACTAAATAGTAAGATTAAAAATGATTTTGCAATTAATTTTTTGTTTCTGAGATGCAGAAAATTGCATAATAGATCAGTGCCAGTTTCGGGCCATGGAGTCAAACACATAAAATGAATTCTCCAGCAAACAGTCTTCAACCAGTGGATTTAAATTGCTAATGCTTTGCATTAACTGTTAGTGCCTTGCACCAACAATCCTACTCTTACTATCAATCAGATTCTTCTTATCAAATCCCATCTGCACACCTGAAATCACAATCACTTGTTCAAAGCATTCTAACCATTTCCTTGAAATAGAATAGTGAACAAACAAAACAATCTCATGAAACTTGAGATGATAAATTCAAAGACACTTTGTATTATTGAATTTACATGACTGAAAGTGTACAAATGTGGAGACAATCTAATGACATTCATGAATGTGGAAGTACTTCATGATGTTAAATGCATAAACTGGTTGTATTTACTCTTGAATTCATAAAATTACAGCTTATAGACTCAAACAATGACTCAAAAAATACAAATCTCTATCTACAAAGCCCAATACAAAAATTCAGAACCCTGTACAATGAGAAGAGAAGACCAGAAATAGAAGAATGAAGGCAGCCCTAAAACTGATCTGAAAATGCCATCTGGAATCTTCATTCATCGTTGATCAACAAATTTGCAAAGCCTCTCTCCTCTCTCTTCCTACAACAAACCTTACCTCTCAAAACTAGCATCATCTCATCATTGCTTTGCAACATAAAGCATGCCCATATGGAGATTCTCATTATTTTCCCCAGCTGCAAAATATCTCCTTTCCCATGCAAATTCATTTACCTCTGTTTTTTTATTTTCCCTTTGCAAAAAACATGCTGCATACTTTATAATGCTGCACTGTTGTGTTTTATTTTATTCATCTTCAATGAATAAAATATTACATCTTCACTTAACTGCAACTTCACTTAAAGTATTTAAATACTTTACCCAGCAACACAAAGTAAATGCCATTTACCTGAATAAAATATTTTACCCCACACTTTCCATTTAAAGTGCTTCACATAATGTAAATAAAATGATCTATTTAATAGAATCATTTTATAATATTTCCCTGTGAATATTTTATTCACCTGATTGCACCATTGGACAAATATTTAAAATTTTACCTCTTCGGGCAAAATATTTAACCTCTAAATATTTTGCCATGTAAACATTACAACGGGCCCACCCCGTTCATTTAATCAAACACCACATTTTAAATATATTTTTCCCTCCAGGATCAATCTCGCCCACCTCGCACATTTTCCATGACGTCACCATTTGTTTTGCGAGGTGTGCGAGCAAAGGCTGAAATTACCTCAATTTTCAAAACTATGCAACCTTTAGAAAAAATTTAATAAAATCTCCTCCCATACATTCTCGCCAAATATTGCTCACCTCGCACTACTTTACCTTCGTCAGCATAATTCTCGCGAGGTCTGCGAGCAAGGGTTGAAAATGCCCTAATTTCATTTTTTTGTCTGGAATTCCCGTGCTCGAGCATCTTTTGTTCATGGTGTCTCTATTGAGCTCCTCCCTGCTCACATGGCATACTTGTTGGTTGCACACCTTTTCCTTGGTCTCTAGCGCATCCCCTTTCACATTCCTGGTGCACCTCTTATATGGTGTGGGCCTTGCTCCTCGTTCTTCCTTCCATGTGAGCCTCCTCTCATTCTGAAGACCTCCTGCTGCTTTCATGGTGTGGGCCATTCACTTCTTGCTCTGCTCTGTTTGGTGTGAGCCTTCTTGGCCAACGCACCTCCTTACTTCCAGCCGCACCTACCTCACCTCTCTCCAGGCGCGGGCTTTGCATTTGGTGGCCAACGCACCACTCTCTTCCTCTGTTTGGCGTGGGCCTCTCATTTAGCAGGTCGAGCAAACATGCTGGCCGCGGGCTCCCTCCTTTGTTGTGCGTGGTTCCCTACATACCGACCGCTTCATTCTCTTCAAACTGCTCACGGGTCTGGAAGTCTCCCTCCATGGTTCAGGCCTCTCTGGTGCGGGCAACATGTATGGTGATAGCATTTGTGGAGTGCGGCTTCACAACTTCCAAATGCATTCTCTTAAAAGTTTCCAAAGCATATTCAACAATCCATCTTGTGTGTGGCCAGAAATTATGCATTTTCTTGAAGGTTTGTAAGACCTTTACACTGATTCATTTTGTGTGCCTAGTGTGATGGCGCCTCCATTCACATTATCATACTGATCACTCCCTGTAAGGCGCGTCGGTTCCATCCAAATGACCTCAACCTGAAAGTTTCTGAGGTTATTTCAACAAATCCATTTTATACATATTCATTTCTCACATGTTTTGACAGTTCACATGCCTTTTTCTATTACTCCCCTCAAACAATTTCAATACACTTTCTGTCTTGGCTGTAAAATGGAGATAATTAGGAACCTTAGATAGTTGAATCCTGTCAGCAATATCATAACTTAGACAGTATTATCTCAGTCTCCAAACACTTTAAATAGTTCTAAGTGTCAATGCACTCGTTCTGTTTTCCTCTCCATCTAGTCATGGCGTCCTCTCTTTCCGATTGCAACATCAACAACATTAAATTCATTAACCTGGAGCATCTCTTAATTATTGTTTTTATTACTTCAAGCCATTTGTCTGCTCTTATTTCATACTGCTAAACGAACACAAAGAATTTGATGAGTTTTTACCCACCAGATCTAAGATCAATTGAATTTCATTCCATCCCACCAATCTATCCACTTTTTATTCATCTATATATTTTACTCTATCAAGTAACAATCCCTTAATCTCAACAATGAATCCTTTGACCCTCAATTGCTCGATTTATTCATCATTTGAGAAAAGATTTTACATCATGTGGGCCTCAACACTTTGAAATGCTTCCACATTTCACTTGCATATGTTGTCATTGTCTTCAGAAAACACCAAACAAGCAATTCACCATCTATTTGGGGCATTTTATCAGTTTGCAATTTCATAATCTTGCCAAGCATGTCAGGTCCCTATGTGGGTCCGGCTAAAAACTTTTCGTTTTGAAACGAATTTCACCCTCAACTTGACCTGACACAGCTTTTGAGTGCTTCAGGATATTCTGGAAGTGAAATAATAAATTGGGTTGCCATTAAAATCCATTTTCTGGCACTTTTGGAAAATGGTCAAAACATGCCACATTGACTCTGGAATCGCCTTTGAAACCCAGTCAAACGACCTCCGGGAGACATCAAAACGTGCAAGCATATAGTCATTTGACCCAAAAGTATAGTGCGAAAGACAACTTAGAAAAATGTATCATGAGGTGGAAAATATTAACCGTCAAAGTTGCCCAATTGAACCTTCCTGAAACAACAACTGTTTTGCACCAATTAAAACTGATCCAACTGCCAATTTGCAAAAATAGTGAATCAACTCCTGGCGAGCTGCCATCAGACATAGTGGAACATTAAGATACCCCGAGCACGTGTGCAAAAGGAATTTATTTGAAACATCGTTGATCAAAAGTTATTAATAATCAAAGTTGGCCTCTCAGAAAGGCTGTCAGGAATGCAGCTGCAAAACAGAACAAACTGCATTTGGTTTCGATCTGCTAAAAATAGCAAATTAGATCACGAGGTTCTGAAAACTGACACCCGAGATCACTTAGGTATGGAGAACAGAGAACAACATTCATTCTGACATGACGGTCAACGGGTTGCGAAAACCAAGCTCAAATAGGAAGCTGTTTTGCAAACTGACAATCTGCAGACAACAGAACAGTACAAAAACCTTCCAGCTTCACTTTTTGAAACGCTGTCAAAACTTATCATGGGAAGCTAAAATTTGACATGCCTGCTCACATATGTCTATTAAGTATGTCTGAAAATGGGTTTTGTATGACAATCAACAAGCTTCAAAATACAAGCCTCCAAAGCGGGTCAGTCAGGATTGATTCTTTAGGTGCACTTCTGAAAGTGCAGAAGCAAAAATTTGAAATGGGCATCTCAAATTTTGCAAATTTGAGAGTGCCATCAAAGTGAGTGTCCCTTTCATGACAATATTAAATCCCAATTATTTTTACCTCATGCATGTGTGCCCTGGTTTTCACACCCTTTTATTTATGGGTACTTTTTAATGCACATTCAAATGTTATTTGTTCTCCCACATGCACTTCTTGGTTTCACATAGTTTCATTGTAACTATCATGGCTCTCCCTTTCCGCATTATAAAGGGTTTTTACTGTTGGTGCTAATGCTTCCTTGGTTCATTTTTTGGAGTGATCTATGTATCCAGTTCTTGTTCCTATCT
Organism: Sequoiadendron giganteum; assembly: GCA_007115665.2. Classification (NCBI taxonomy): domain Eukaryota; kingdom Viridiplantae; phylum Streptophyta; class Pinopsida; order Cupressales; family Cupressaceae; genus Sequoiadendron; species Sequoiadendron giganteum. The sequence continues at coordinate 760,772,441 of CM021100.1, forward strand.
ACTAGGCAGGTGAAATGGTTGGTTACCCATGCATTTCGATGAGATGGAGTATTTACCATATGGACACTCTTTCATTCCTATTTCTGAAGGCGACCTTCCATTTTCATTTGATCAATTTTCTTTAGACTATTGATACTTGTATTTTTGACTAGCATCTTACATGTTGAGTAGTATCATTGGGGCCACTCATGCAGATTCATATGCCATTTATAACTTCGAGTTCTAGATGTTTGTCTTTATTTTCCATCTGATTCGAGTTGTGCCATTGGGCGAACCCATATAGATTATTGTCTTCTTGATCCTAATCATCATCTATTTCAAAGGAGGTTTTTCATTTCAACACTATCTCAGTATTCATTTTATAGTTGTCTACAACTTCTTCGTGCTTGTGTGATGTTATTCATGTTCCTATTCTTTTTGGGACACTGGTATGAAGGCTTTTTCAATACTTTATTTGTCTTTCTTCCTTTTGGAAAGGAGTTTTTCTCATGAGGTTTTCTCTAGTTGAGAGAGATTAATTTGTTTGTACATGGGTACCTCATCAAGCCTTGTTTGTAGGGACCCATCATGCATTCTTTTTTTAGGTTTTTTAGCTACTCCCTAAGTTCATCTTAGGGGTGTTAGAGTAATCATACATTAGCTAATAATTAATTAATCTTTAATTGATTATTATTCTAGTTCATTTCATGCACTTTAGCTAGACTTAGGAGTGATTTTTATGTTAACTAAAGTGAGCTAAATTATTAGATCATTTTTTCTCATCACATAGGATATTGACACTTGTCATAATCTAATCCCTTTATAATTTAGGGTGCTCCTATAAATCACTCAACCCTCATTGTATTAACCCTTGACCGAAGATCTCCATTGAAGATTCTTGAGGTTCATTTTGTAAGTTTTTCTAGTTGAGGAATAAAAACTTATTATTTTGGAGATCTCTTGCATGGAAGATGCTTTTGTTTGTTGTTTAATCTTACATCTCATGTTTATTCACAATTATAACATGATGTGTCAAAACACACACCAACACATGTAACTCCCCTTACAGTTCTTTTCTATGTCTAACACATTTACAATTTTACTAATTCGGTAGACCCAACTTTTAGAGACCATAACTTTCGATTCAAGAGTCCATTTGACAAATTGTTAGAATCATTTGAAAACTCATGAAGTTCTTTATCAAACTATAATCTATTAGGAACACTTTTAGACCTAAAAATGGCCTCTAAGTGCCTCAAAATTGGCTTTGAAACTTTTTAAAATGAAAAATTTAATATATTGAAATATAGATGTATGATCATGGGCCAAAACTTTACCAACATTTTTATTTGACCATTTCATAGTTTTAGAAAAAAATTGGATTCATTTGTACTCAAATGTAAACTTACTATAAATAGTATTATTTTGTAATTGCAAGATTGAGACACTTTTTTCTAACAAGATTGTAGCTAGGGTTAGAATTAGGATTAAAAAAATTAAAATTTAAAATAACATATTATAATTTAAAAATAATCAATCAACTAAAATACTAAAAAATAATTAAATATATTAAATTACTCTAATTTATTTTAAAAAATAATATATAACAATTTAAAAATAAATTTATCTAATATTCAATTTTAAATTAAATACATAATAATTAATACATTTTAAGTTTTTCTTTTTAGATAACATATATGTGTAATAGACACCTCGAGAAGGATATCTCTTTACATATTTTGCATAATTTTTTTTTTTAAATATATTTATATTCTAACCCTAACCCCAACACTAAACCATATGTATCTACTTTGCTGCTAAGAATTAATTGTATTATATGTATAAATTACTAGTTCTAGATTCATATTGTGTACACTAAACTTCATCAAAATAAGATCAAAGTCATATTTTCATTATTTTTAAATTACAAAACAAATACCACTATTGCACACACTACAAAGATAAATACTCACCACTACATAATATTTATTAAATATACTAGCATATATATATATATCCTTTTTAGTGTATCTTTTTCATCAATTTCTTACATATAAGTACAATAGACACCTTAAGAAGGATATCTCTTGGTATAATTTATATAAATTTGATGTGTGTGTGTGTTTATAAAATAATTAATTTAAGCATATGTATATTTATATCAATCTATAAAAAAAATTAAATGTAGACATGTCAAACAACATTGTAAGGTTTTTAAAACCCTAAATGTATTTATGTTTTTGATTAGCTAGGAAAAAAAATGGTTTATTTTCTTTAGCATAGAGAATAAATAGAGAGTGGTGGTGTTTTAGCCAAAAAAATTACTGGCCATGATTTTTTGGCGAACATATTAATTTTAAATTTATTAACGACCATAATAATTTATTGGACATAAACATGATTTAAGAAGAGGCTTTTATGTAATCTACATATGATTTTTTATTGAGAAACATGATTTAAGGAGAAGTTTTTATGTACATGTTCTTAACACCCATATATATAACTATATAATGCCTCAAGAGATATTAGTTTTGAACTATTTTATTGATTTAAGAGTTGTTTTATTTTACATTAGAATTATTTTATTTTATTTACTTAAGGTTAATTAAAAGTTATAGTTTTTTAAAAATACGTGTTTGTTGTGTTTTAATTTTCATGTACATGGTCACCAATGTATTTTCATTGTTTTGTTATTGTCAAATAAATATTATTATTAAAATACTTGAAAGATAGGTACTTACTACTACGTGATACTTACTTTTTTGTCCAAAATAAATGACTCTTAAACTTTATGATTATAATAAATGTCTTTTTACTTTTTTATCCAAAATAAATGACTCTTAAACTTTATGATTATAATAAATGTCTTTTAAATATATTTAAAATATCTATGCTAATTATATTTAAAATACACTTATTAAAATAGATTGAAAACATTAAAAAAGGGCATTGGTATGTAATTTTTTCATTACAATATAGTTGGTTCAACTCATTTTATTAGACACCAACATAAAAATAAATTGCATTGACCATTGCTAGTAAGTGAACATGTTTTTTAACATAAATGATATATATATATACACAAATGATTTTTATGTTTCAAAAAGATTCATGGCACACCAATTTTATAGAATCAAGAAAATCTAGATGGGTTAAAAATATATAATAAGCAAGAGAGAAGGAAACTTGGAAACCTCATAGACATGTCATAAACATTTGTTCCCTTGAATATTGTATGTGCTCTAATTATTAGACATAATGTTTACCCTATTTTTTTTTTAAATAGACCAATAGAAAAAACTATTTTAAAATAGTAATAATAGCATTAAACATGGTAGAATAAATAGGAAGAACAATAGAATAATTTACAAACTAGGAAGAAACATAACAACATGAATCATGAATCTAGAGAGGCATTATAATCATTCACAAAATGATAAAAATGATTACTCATGTCCCTGGTAGGACAATCCTAGTCATTTCAAATATTAACCTTAATGTCATTCCAATTAGAAGTTGATTTAGCCAAAAAAGTAACAAATTAATTTCGTTCTTTTCTAGTGTCGATCCATTTAAAAATAATGAAACCATGAATGGGGATGATGATGTCTTTCTTACATTCATTTAGTTGTCTTTGTTTTAAGTGAGAGGACTTCTTTTGAAATGGTCAACCATAGTTTTAGAGTCAGATTCTAGAATAATATCAGTAAAATGCCTTTGCATAGCATGTAAAAGAGATTAGTAAATGGTCATAGCCTCTATAACATTATTAGAACCAACACTATGACCACTTACAAACCAAATCCTTATTCTTGGACCATTATGATCATGACAAACACCTCCCATGCCAATATTTATAGGTTTGTCTTTTGAAGCACTATCAACATTAAATATAACCAATCCCAAAGAAGGGTTTTCTCAATGAGTAAGTTGATAATCATGAGGGTTTTTATTGAAAGAAGAAAAAGAGAGAAATGCTACAAGAATACAAGTCTCATTAGAACTCTAAAGTCCCACCAAGATCTCGATTGATAATCTTGAATTCAAACTTGACAAGTTTCTTTTATATTGGCCATTATTCTACTCCAAACTCGAATTATATGTCTTGTTATATCATAAAAAATCTTATGATTTATATATATACAAAGTATATTTTCTTGTTTCAAAAAGATTCATGGCACACCAATTTTAGAGAATCAAGAAAATTTAGATGGGTTGAAAATACACAATATGAAAGAGAGAAGGAAACCTTCAAACCTCATAGACATGTCATAAGCATTTGTTCTATTGAATATTGTATGTGCTCTAATGATTAGACATAATGTTTTCCCTAGTTTTTTTAAAACTAGACCAATAGAAAAACTATTTTAAAATAGTAATAATAACATTAAACATGGTAGAATAAATAGGAAGAACACTAGAAGAATTTACAAACCAAAAAAAAAATAGCAACAAGAATCATGAATCTAGAGAGGCATTATAATTCACAAAATCATTAAAATGCTTACTCATATCCCCAATAGGAAAATCCTAATGATTTCCAATATTAACCTTAATTTCATTCCAATTAAAAGTTGATTTAACCAAAAAAAAGTAACAAATCGATTTCTCTCTTTTTAGTGTTAATCTATTTAAAAATAATGAGACCATGAATGAGGATGTTGATGTTTTTCTTACATTTATTTACTTGTCTTTGCTTGAAGTGAGAAGACTTCTTTTGAAATGATCAACCATAATTTTAGAGTCAGATTCTAGAATAATATCAGTAAAATGTTGTTGCTTGGCATGTAAAAGAGCTTAGTAAATGGTCATAGCCTCTATAAAATTATTAAAACCAACACTTGGAGCACTTATAAACCAAATCTCTGTGAACTTTCATTATGATCATGACAAAAACCTCCCATGCAAACATTTCTAGGTTTGTCTTTTAAAGCACCATCAACATTAAATTAGATAACCAATCCCAAAGAAGTATGTTCTTATTGAGTAAGTTGATAATCATGAGGGTTTTTATTGAAATAAGAAAAAGAGGGAGAAGCTACAAGAATATAGATCTTGATTGATAATATTGAATTCAAACTTGACAAGCTTGTTTTTATATTGGTCATGTTATTCTACTCCAAACTTAAATTATATGCCTTGTTGTACCAAAGTCTTGTGATTTCACTCCCATTAAATATTCCAACAGATAAAACCTCAACCAATGACATGCTAAAGATTAAGGGATTTCAATTAAGGTTGTAGATAATTCATAAGAGACACTTGGATACACTCAAAATAATTCCTTAAATTTTCTAAAAAAAATAACACCATGAACAGTGAATATATCTAGCAAAGGGTCAAGCTAAAAGAAGATGTATAGTAGACTATTCATAATTTTTAGACAAATAATACATTTATTCAGACCATATTTTGAATATTATATTGATACAAAATATTTAAAGTTGCGAGCATATGAAAGCATTAACCTTGGACCAACATTTAGGATTCCATACCCTTTTTCAAAGCTTAGAGTTATTAACTTCTTGGAAGATAAATTTATAACCATCCCACATATTGTAAAAGTAGACAACTTTCAAAACTATCCAAGAAAATTTGAAAATCTATCAAAAGAAACCTTTTGGGTTTCTAAAATATGACCTAAATGATTAATGATGAGAGGGAATTTTTGACCAAGACAAATACATTTATGTTTCCATCTCCAAATATTTACACCACTCTACACAATTGCATATTGAAAATCAAAAACATAAATCTAGACAACTTTAATAGATTTATTTTTTAATTTGAAGAGATTAGAGAATTCCATTAAAAGAGGGATATGTTGGTCCCATGCATCATCCTAGAAAAGAGCAAGGTTTCCCTTCCCCACAATCTATAAAAAGAGTAGCTTTAATCAAACCACTACTCAATTTCATAGTTTACATATCTAAGAACCTTTGCTAAGGGTGAACATGTTAGAGATGAAAGTATGATTCTCCATATTTAGGTACTTGAGCTTAAGAATTATCCCTCATAGGGAGCTTTCATCTCCACTTACCATCTCTAATATAATTTGAGAACAAGAGCTATATTATTAATGAAGGAAGATCTCGTACCTAAACTACCTCCCTCTGTAGGTTGAAAAACCTTATACCAATTAATCAAATACCATTTATTTTATATGAATTTGAAACTATCTCATTTTATACTCCAAATCATAGAGGATACCTTTTGGAGACATGCAATGGATCAATCTATAATCTAGGAGAGATCAAGTTTCAACATTAAGAAGGATTATATGACCAACCAAAGAAAGGTATATGTGTGTCCAATGATTGATATGAGTTGGATATAATCCAACATAACATTCTAATATTTTTTCCTAAGATGAGTAGGAAAAATAGGGATACCCAAATATTTGAAAGGAGGATAAGAAACATGGAAATGAAAAATATTAGTAATTTGTGCTAAAGATGAGGGTCAACATGGATTTTTTTTAGACTTGTTTATTCAAGAGTTGACCAAATGTATTTATATAAATGTTAATAGTTTTCTTACTTGAGCAATAGCTTCCTCAAGAGTGACATTGACAATTAAACAAGTTTCATCCATAAAATAAAGATGGGAAAATGGATCTATACCTTACACAATGTGAAAGCAAGAAAATAATCATGACATTTGAGTTAAAAACTTTTCAAGTCCTTCTATTGTTATTTGAAAGAGATATGGAGAGAGAGGGTTACCCTAATGCAAACCTCTTGCAAAGTAAAAAAATAATAGGAGACCCATTTATACTCATAGAAAAAGGAGAGGTACATCATGCCATTACCCATTGAATCTAATTATCATTAAAACCAAAGGCACACAAATATATCTTCCAAAAATTTCTAATAGACCCTATTATAAGCCTTAGAAAGATCAATAGTCATGAATATAGAACCTTTACTATTGACATGCATAGAGTGAATAAATTTTTGAATAATAACATTACCATTGGTGATTTTATAACCTTGAACAAACCCCTATTTTATGGAGAAATCATAGAAGGAAGGAATTATTTCAACCTCTCAACAATAGTTTTGACAAAATAATTATAAATAGTATTACAGAGAGCTATGGGTTAGACATAATGGAAATTCAAAACATGATATTTCTTAAGAATTAGTTAAAAGAGTTATTTAAAGGCATTTAACATTTATATTTAATGTTCAAAATCCCTCAAAAGCCTCCAAAACATCCTCTTTGGCAATAGCCCATACAACTTGAAAAAAATCAATAAGAAAACCATATAAGCGTGAAGTTTTATGTTTTTTCATCATAAATATAACCTTCTTTAGTTCATCTAGGGAAATAAGGTCGTTAAAGAAGGAATTATCTGTAATGAATAACTTACACAATAGAAGAAGAAGATATGAAATATGCTACAAATACTTGACAATAACTAAGAATAACAAGCCACTTTGAGGGGACAAACCTCCATATATCTCTAACGAGAACACAATTCACAATATGATGTTGAAATAAGACTCACAACCTCCTATATATACCTATTAATGCTTAGGATATCATCTAGGCTGACTTAGATAACCCTATATAAGCCATAGGCTGGCCTAAACAACTAAATAACAATATAATAATGATAACATGACTTATTTAGGATTTAAGATAGCCACAAGCTGACTATTCATAACCTGATATACATTAATATTAAGGGCATAGCATTCCCCCCTTCTTCAAAGAAGCATTGTCCTCAATGCTAATCGAGTGAGGATTCTTCTGAATGAACTCCTCATCTTCCCATGTGGCATCTTCAACTGGTAAATTCTTCCATTGGATGGGATACTCAGTAAGTGTTCTATTCTATAGCTTCTTTGTGTGGGTTTGACGAATGCACTCTGGTTCCAAGATGATTCTTCCTTCTTCATCGAGCTCGAGTAATACTGTTTGAGTAGGGATATTATGCCCAATTACCTTCTTCAAACAAGAAACGTGAAAAACTGGATGTATCTTTGTTGTTGGCGGCAACTCCAACTTGTAGGCAACACTACCTATCTTTTGCATGATTTGGTATGGGCCATAATATTTTGGAGAGAACTTATTATTATTTTTTTGATGCTTTAGTGATATTTTCTAATATGGTTGCAATCTCAAAAAGACCCAATCCCCAACTGCAAAACTTCTTTCACAATGATGCTGGTCCACCTGTTGTTTCATTTGATTTTGTGACATGGCTAAATTATCCTTGAGTCCTGAGAGTACCTATTGTTGATGAAGAAAGTGCTCCTCCATTGCCTGAACTCTTGGTGACACCTTCAATGATGATGTGATGTAAGGAGGCTGATATCTGTATAGTGCCATAAATGGAGACATTATTTATGAACTACGAAAGGAAGTGTTAAACCACCATTTTGTGAGTGGTAGCCAATCTACCCAATGCGACTATTTATTTGAAGTGAAAAAACTTAGATATCCTTTCAAACACTTATTAACAACCTCAGTTTTCCCATCAGATGAAGGATGCTATGAAGAACTATGAGCCAATTGAGTACCCAAACATGAGATTAAATATTTCCAAAGGTGACTAGTGAAGATCGGATCACGATCACTGACAATAACCTTAGGTGTACAATGCAATTTTTGTATGGTCTCCAAAAAATATTTTTCCATTGTACTTGCAGTAAAAGGACGTGATAATGCAATGAAATGTGCATATTAAGCAAGGCGATCTACTACTGCCATGATAACATTATGACCCTTAAATTTTGGAACCCTTGTGATGAAGTCCAAAGATACCTCTTCCCAACGTTTTCTAGGAATAACTAAAGTTTGTAAGAGACCTGGTGTCTTAATTTTCTCCCCTTTATTTCTTTGACAAACCAAACATTCAACCAAAAAAAATTGAACATCACCTTTTAGCCCTTCCCAAAATAATCTTGCTCGACTCGATGGTAAGTCTTCAAAAATCCTAAATGACCCCCAACTAGAGTCTGATGAAGTTCTATGAGAATATTGTGTTTAAGAGTGGAATTCTTGCAAAGATACAATCACTCATTATACCATAGAGCATCTCACTTCCATCAAAACTTATCTGAACTACTAGGATCACTCTTTAACTATTGAATAATATTTCTTGTAGCAACATCATTCTTCCACTCTGCTTTGGCTTCATCCACCCAATCTTCTTGTAGTATTGAAATGACACACAATAAGGATTCATCATTCTCATCCTTCCTAGAAAGTGCATCTGCCACAACATTTTCCTTCTCTTTCTTATACACAATCTCAAAGTCATATGCCAACATCTTAGTGACCCATTTTTGTTGCTCTTCAGAAGATAATCTTTGTTCCAAAAAATATTTTAGGCTATCATGATTCGTCTTAACCTTGAAGTGTCTACCCATTAGATAAGGCCTCCATTGTTTTACTACATGAAGAATTGCTAGCATTTCCTTCTCATAAATAGGTTTGAGTTTATTCTTACCCTTTAATTGATGACTCTCAAAAGCAATTGGTCGACCTTCTTGCATGAGAACAACTCCTATCCCATTTCCTAAAGCATCACATTCCATAATGAATTCCTCGGTAAAGTCGAGAGTGGCAAGCATTGGAGTTGTACACATATCCTCCTTCAATCTCTCAAATTCTACATTAACGAACTCATTCCAATGAAAATAATCCTTCTTCAATAGAGTGGTGAGGGGTGCTACTATACAACCATAATTATTCATAAATCTTCTGCAGTATCCTATCAATCCCAAGAAACCCCTCAGTTTCTTAATGGTTTTGGGAATAGGTCATTCCATGATAGCCTTAATTTTGTTAGGATCCACCTTTACCCAAGTTCATGTGAAACTATGTGTCCAAAGTATTCCACCTCCTTGAGACCAAAAGTGCACTTGGATGGCTTAGCATAAAGTTGATGATCTTCAAGAACTTGTAATGCTTGATCTACATGTTGCAAGTGTTCTTCTCATGTCTTGCTATAAATCAATATATCATCAAAGAACACTAATACAAACTTCCTCAAGAATTTCTTAAAAATAGAATTTGTCAAACTTTGAAATGTAGATGGTGCATTTGTAAGATAAAATGGCATCACAAAAAACTCATAATGACCCTAATGAGTCCTAAATGTTGTCTTACAAATATCCTCTTCCTTAATTCAAATTTGATGATAACCAGATCTAAGATTTAACTTTGTAAAATACATAGCTCCATTCAATTCTTCTAGCAAATCATCAATGACTGGAATAGGAAACTTATCTTTGATGGTGTACAAGTTGATCACTCTATAATTCAAGCACATGCACCAAGTTTCATCCTTCTTATGCACCATCACCACAAGTGAGGAGTAAGCACTTTGGCTATGCCTGATAATTCCTGCCTCTAGCATATCTTCAACAATCTTTTCTATCTCACTTTTTTGTATATGGGGGTACTTGTAGGCTCTGATGTTGGGTGGTTGGATCCCTATAACTAGTTGTATGGCATGATCATGATCCCTCTTAGGAGTAATTCCCTTAGGCATATCTCCTAAAACCAATGAGTGTCGATCAATTATTGCTTATAAATTTGGATGGGTGGGAGCCTTAAACTAAGAGACTTCTAATGAATATAATTGGGCCACAAATCCATCAACTCCTTTATTAAGAAACTTTTTCATTTGATGAGAGCTTTACATTTGTGAAGATATTTCCTTCAATCCTCTTAGCTCTATTGCATTTCCTTCTGATTGAAATCTCATGAATAGTTCTTGGAATTTCATCTCAGTTGTTTCCAAAGTAGTAAGCTATTGTACTCCCAAAACAATATCTATTGCCCCCATGGATATCACATACATTAGGCTATCAAGGTGATAATCTCCCATGGATAATTTAATGCTATGACACTTCCAAGAACAACTAACTGTACCACCATCTACAATTAAAACCTAAAAATATGGAGCTGGATATATAAAACAATTTAGATGAGTAGCCAACATTTTATTGATGAAATTATGAGTACTACCTGAGTCAATCAACACTATTAATTTTTGCTTCTTTAAGAAACCCACTACCTTGAGATTTTGTGGAGCACTAAAGCCTAAGAGTGCATGATAAGAAATGATTGGTTGAGAATCATGTGATTCCTCATTTGACTCCCTTTCATCCTCTAATATGGGTTCCTCCTCTTCTTCCTCGCTTGGACCTTCAATATAGAACAATTTATTTTCACTACATTTATGTCCTCGACTGTATTTGCTATCATAATTGAAAGACAACCCTTTTTCTCTTTTCTCCTCGATTTGTTGTGGAGTCAACCTAGTAGGTTGAGGAAGAGAAGGTGTTGAATATCCTTTCTCTCTTGTTACATTAGCTCCTTGCTTCTTAGGAATCAAATACTTCTCCTCTAGCCTGCATGCTAAGATAAAAGACTCATTTATAGAGCTAGGACTAAACATGTGTACCTCATGTTGAATGTGATCCTTGAGACCACCCAAGAATAAATCATTCAAGTTATCCTCTGTAATTGTATCCACTCTTAAGGATAGATTTTGGAATCGCTAAATATAATCCTTAATTGATCCTGTTTGTTGAAGTTTAGCAAGCTGGCTAAAGAAGTTTTCTGTCACACTATTGATATATTGTGCTTGGAGTTCCTTTGTAAAAATTGACCATGAGACAATGAGACCCTTCTTCCTTCGATGAGTACAAAGCCAACAATACCAAATGAATTGATCTGGTTCTAGATATAAGGAAGCCATCACGACCTTTTGCCCATTTGGGACTTGATGTACTTCAAAGAAATTCTCCATTTGGTTTATCCATGTTAGAGGATCCTTGCCATCAAACTTTTGCATATCCACCTTTGGAAACAAATTCCTAGATCCCATAGGAGTATTAAATTTTGGGTCAAGATTAGCTGACCTGGAAATTTCACCTTGGTTGCTTGAGAACTCCTTTCTTGGTTCATTAATATAAGTGCTTAATATGCTTCGTATGTCCAATATATCTCCTCTTAGTTCACACATATCCATCTTCATTGAGGAAATGTCTTCCTCGACCTTACTAATTTCCTCATTGGGATTGTTATCCTCTATTGTTACCTCATCCTTATTAGGGGTTTTCCCTAGTGTGACAACATTCCTTTTGCCCCTTGTTGTAGGCCCCATCATGATAGAAACTAGTAATTTTGCAATAAATCACACAAATGAAAGTTAAATTCTCTAAAAATTTTACTATAACTTACTAGGGCCTAGATACAACTTACTTAGAAAAAACTCTAAGAATTTAGTAGATTTGCAACCTTGAAAGTGAATTTATTGGAAACCATAATTTTTCAATAACTCACTTATTTTTGCTTGAATTTCTCCAAAATTTGGAAAGTAGTCTCCTCTATTATGTATTTAAAAACCCAATAAAATTCAAGCTCCACTTTGGTAGGATGTGAGAGATATGTAGGTTCCAAATAAATTGTGTAGAAACCCTAATTCTACAATAATTCACTCAATTATGCTCCAATTCCTCTGAAATATGGATTGTAGCTTCTTTAATATGGTTTTCAAAAACTGTTTAAAAATCAGATTTTTTTTTGCCAAAATCGGGAAGATATGCTCTCCCCAAAATCGCCTCCAATATTGAGAAGAAAACTTGCCTCTATGGTGCCAAGATCATGCTCTGATACCACTTGTAATGAAATAACTTGCACAATAAAAGAAGACGATGTGAAATATGTTGCAAATACTTGATAATAATTGAGAATAACAAGCCACTTTGAAGGGGAAAACCTCCAAATATCTCCAATGATAACACAATTCACAATATGATGATGAAATAAGACTCACAACTATATGTACCTATTTAAGCCTACGATATCACCTAGGCCAACCTAGATAGCCCTATACAAGCCCTAGGCCAACCTAAACAACTAAATAACAATATAATAATGATAACATGACTTATTTAGGATTTAAAATAGCCACAAGCCGACTATTCATAACCCGATGTACATTAATATTAAGGGTGTGACATTATCATAAGAGGAGATAAGTCTAGGAATACAATTCTAAGTGATATGTCTATTATCAACAAAAAAATAGCTAGGGATTTTGATATCTCACAAAAAGTGAAACAATTTCTGATTGAATATTTTTAACGGATTAAATCCTAGATCCATCCTTTTGTTAAATCTCCTTGAAAGCATTAACATGTTTTTATGTCACAACAAGGTCATGAAAAAAAAGAAGAATATCTATCCCTTTCTTATAATAATTTAACATGAGATTTTTGTTGCTACAAGATTTATTCTCGATGCTTAGTCTTTTCTAATTTTTAGAATTCAAATTTAAGACATATTTAAACTTAAACCATATTCCTAAATGCAACCAAGTGGATCTTTGTCAACTTTGAGAAAATATTTATTTTTCTTTTAGAATATTTTCACATGACAAAGAATTCCATTTTTTGAGTTTTTGTTTGAGAAAACAAATATTATGAAACAAAACATATAGGGATGTACCATGATGTGGTTTACCTTCCCACCCTCAAAGTCTTATTTTTTTATCTTGTTTTTAACCACACATGAACTAGAATATAAAAGGGGAATTCTGAGGCTTAAGAAGACCCTTCCAAGTGTAAAGCTATGGGCCAATGATTTAAGACTGCATTGTCTAGGGTGAAAAAATTAAATTGAAGGTGTTGAGAAGTATAAGAATCATTGACAAAAAGTCTATCCAAATTCTTTGCAATAAAATAATCTCAAGTTCTTCAAAATTTCTAGGTAAAATAACTATTGCTAGGAGGGATATCTAGTAATTGAAGTTGATTAATGTTTAGAAGAAGAAGAAGTCTATTTTTTTGGAGAATGGGAATTCCATCATTTATTTCATCAAAAGATAACACAACATTAAAGTCACCTCCAATAATCTAGAATAATATTGAGGAGGAAATTCTCTATGAACATGCCAACTATCCTAGGGTTTTACCTTACATAGAAGATCTCAAGAATAATAGCGATTAGTGATCAAGACAATAAGATTGCTTGATGTGGGAATCCCTCCTAAAGAGAGACCACCATTGCAATTTTATTTTTTGGAGAAATTATCAAGAAAACCAAACACACAAAAGATTGCCAGATAGAGCAAGAGAAAAAATAATAATGCTTTCCCAATGTCTACTAAGGCTGCAACCAAAAATTTATGTAAATTCTTTGGGAATATTAGTTTCCTAAATTACCAACATAAACGGGTTAAGGTCTTTAATCAATCTTTTTATCTTACATTCCATAATATAATCATTGATTGAAATGGGTGAGGGAGGGACAAATCCATTAGATTGATAAGACTCAAAGTTAGTGAGTGTTCTCCCAAATATTTTATTTATCATATTCAATATTACGAACTGCTTTGAGTGTCTCTTGTATCCCTTGTTTTTTTTTTCTTACTTTGTTCAATACCCAAAGTTTAAGTTGAAGGATCTTTTTTCTTATTTTCTTTGAAAGGTCCCTTGATTTCAAGTTATCTTTTGAATGACCAATATGTATATATTTTCTTATTTATCAAAGTCTATGATAGGGGTTTTAGGGATATGCTCGTGCTTATAAAAAACAAGAAGTGTCTCTTGAAGATTAATATTTTGAGAGTTATTAAGAGTGAGAAGAAGGTTCTAGGCAGGAACAATAGACTTATTAGGCAACAAATGAACATTATGAACATTAACAATGAAATTAAGTGTATCCAAAAACTCCTTAGAAAGTGGAAGATCTCGTGTTGTATGATCTTGTTTCTCATTGAATAAGTTAGCACACTATATTTTACCATGACTTTCTTGATCTTGCAATATATCATCCTTTTCTAGTTTTTATCTTGATTATCCTAAAATTTGATGAGTATTTATCCAAAAATAACAAAACCTATTATGGTTAGAAACTTTGGCTCCTCTAAGACTTGGAGGAGGTTGATCTTTGCCTTTTCTATGATTCAAGGTAAAGTTGTTAGCATTAGAAGGACCAACAATAAACCCTTGATTATCTTGTTGAAGTTGTTGTTTACCCTTTTTGTCCTCTTATGGCAAATTTTCAAAAGAATTATATGATTTAAGATAGGGACAATCTTGAAGAGATGCCCATAACAATGAAATTCCCTACGTCTAAAAGGAATGGTTTCATAATCCAAGGTTTGATGCCAAACAAAATCTCCCACCTAAATATTCATAACTTTTGGAAGGGATTTTTTAAATCTAGTTCAACATAGGTTTGACCATAACTAGAATTATTTTTAGGTCTAGTAATATGATAGTTACCCAAATAGGAACCTAATGTATCACCCAAAACTTTTAGGCATTCATCTTTCAAGAGAATTAGTGGCAGATCACATACATGAATCCAAACTGGAACCTTGGAAGGGAGTTTCACAATTGGGATAAAATCTAGATGTTGAGGTTTCATGAAAAGACCATTGTGCTTGAAGAAATAAGGAACTCCTTCAAACATTTAAACATAGTTAAAAACATTAAAAAAAATGAAAAAATATCCATTGGAAACTAGGTAATCTCCACATCTCATTTGACCAACCAAGCTTTACATGTCCAATCCTCTAGTATCTTCATATTTGATCTATCCCCATAAACTTATAGGTAACGAAATGCCTCTAAAAAACTAAATCCTTAGCCACAGAGTCAGAATTACAATAATTCTTGGAATCTCTTTGCTTTGAGGAAGACATTCATAAAGTTTAAAACCACTATTTTTTACAGAAAATTGTTGTCATTGAACTAGTTACACAAGAATATTTACTACATTAATTTTGTGCATGAAATGATTAACATGACAACCAAACACAATTTATTTGAAAGAGAGCTTAAAAAAATCTAAAGACTTGTATGAACCAACCATAAAGAAAACCAATCTTTGAAAATTTAAGAAAATAACATAAAAAAACCGTCAAATAACATGCACCACCACAACATACATATCAAAATGAAAAAGAGCTTCGATCTCTGAGGCTCTCTAAGAGAAGATTTACATTAAGATTTAAGAAAATTTACGATATAATTTTTTTAGTATAAAAAAAATGGTTCAGACTGAATTCATGAAGTTTCCACCGTCTATGACAATATTGTGAAAAAAAGTGTAAACATTAAGGTGGGGCCCTCTCCCTACCTCAACAGTTAACTTAAAAAGACAACGTCCCAACAATTTAAACCCTTCCGCACATATCCACGGTAACGCGCTTTCGTCGATTGCCATTGTAGACATCCAGCGTCTTTATGAGCGTTACCTATATCTGACAGCTTTCGATTGTTGATATAAACTTGGAACTGCCGATTTTTAGAAGCTCTGGGTGATACGAAGAGATGAAGAATGCTGTACTAGTTATGGTGGACTCTAACCTCACGTTTGTTTGATTCGCTTTCATGATTCAGTTCACATTGTATTCTATATAGCGTTTTCATAATTATACCTGTAAGCAATAAAAATGGGGGCGGGAAGAAAAACGTATACTTATACTTTAGATGATTCAAAAAATAAGGGAGGGCACCAGTGTGCATGGGAAGTAGGAGCACATTTCAAAGGATTGAATAAGTCTGATCTTGCCGGTGTCATATTTGGCTGCACTCACAAGACTTTCAAAGAATGTGTTAGTCAGCTCATATTCGGTAATGATATTTTGTGACTAACCCAACTTCAATTATTTTAGGGTTTTGTTTTTCATGCATGGTGAACGGTGGCAGTTAGTTTTAGTTTATGGTGTGATCAGAATTTGAGACTATTATGTAGAGAATGCAAATTTGGAGGATTATGGGTTTAAATGTTTTTTTCTCGGACTTTTAGTGTAGCATGCATGCAACATTGCTTTGTACATACCGAGAATCTCATTCTGCTGACTCTGAAATGTCTCTTATGCTATATGGGAAAAAATTATAATGATTTCTTTTTTCTTGGGTAAGTTTATTGGTTGCCTTTAATCTGGTCTAGAATTGAGCCATATTTAGACCTGGGACACGCTTGTGCTTCTTTCAAATTGGGTCTCACCCTGAATGTACCTCTCTATTTGTTACACCACAATCTTGCCACAGTTATGCTAGGGTTATGAACCGCCCATAGTTGAGAGGGATACGAATCTGGGTTACACTCTTAAAAGTGTTCCCTGTTAGAGTTACCCTAGTAGCCATTGGACTGCGTTGTACTTATTTTTAATGACCATAAGGTTATAGGGTTTTACTTCATTCAATTTTTTTAATACATATATGAGACTACATCCCAGGCTTTCCTCAATGTGAAAGAATGCTTGGATAAAATATTGGCACTTGCATGCCTAGTCACGCTATTCTTTACCAGTCGCTGGGCACCCCTGAGTTTAACTCAGTTCTTTGGAAAAAGAGTAGAGCCATCTCTTTCTTAAGCTATTTTTGAATTCTAGGCCAATTATCAAATTGTCATCAAAACTAGACATAATCATGAAACTGACATCAAAGATGATTGTATGTCAAAATACTAATGAAATTTCATAAGTAATTTGAGTGAGGTGGTTTGAGTTCGTATGTCATCAACTCTTTGCTGGCTTCTTGTTAACTTTTATGCTGAGTTTTTACCTAGTGTATAATACTTACTTTTTGGCTGGCTTGTTTGAGTATCCCATTGATCTTTATTGATTTGAGCACGCGTTCAATGTACATAATACACCACCCTTAAATAACAGTGAATTGTTTCATTTAGCGTTGTAATCAGTGTTCTATGGGAATGCATCCCAGGTTCAGGTGATGTTTTGGGAACTTGAAGAAGCCTTCCCTGTTTTGAAGGATTGACAGCCTTCTCCATTTGGTGCATAAAAATAAAAACTCAAGCCTATAAGGAAAAAATGCTAAAAACCCCAAGCTAAAAGAGGAAAAATTGTCATTGCAAATTCAACATACTGTGTTTACTTTTTAAAAGTTCAGCTGATTTTATTAAAAAAAGGAGCTATGAGCACATTTGGATAACTCAATATAATATTATGAATATGGGAGTGACTAATACAAAGAGGTGTATCTCCTTATATAGAGTTTGAGAGATGCAGCCAACAATTAATAAACGTGACATTTGCCTAAGATTCCAAATACTAATAATGGCTAACTTTATTAATTTCTTACACACCACTATGTCATTTTAGTGACTTTATAACAAAAGTAAGCCATATACTCTAATACCCCCTTCAAGGCTTATTTTGTTTAAAGAAAAACGTACTAACACATTGACTGAAAACTAAAAACATTAGAATCAAATAGAACCATGCATTCTTTAGAAGCTCCCTTTTGAAAATAGTTCTTGGACTAGGTGGAAATCCATCAAACTACCTCATAACTCTCGTAAAAGTGTAGTTCATGAGTTGAATTTTGGTGTTCCTATATTCCACATCCCCAAATTTCTAAATTATGAATCTCTCAATTATTGCACAACCATCAATATTGAGCTACATCCATAGTGCTCCATTAAGTTGTTTCATGACCCTCGTGAGGGTATAAGTTTTAAGATCCACAAACACCTAAACTAATTAGGCAACAATTTGCGCTAGCTTCATTTTTACTAGATCCCTTCCTATCTTCAAAATGTGGGCTTCTTCAAATATGGGTTATTCATCAACAAATTCTTCACCACTTGGATCTTCAACAATGGCTATATTAGCTTCATTTGGTTTGTCTTTGAGTTTTCCTTAGAGAACATCATTGGCTTAAATTCTATAGTTTTGGGTTTTGTGATCTATTTTCTTGCAATAATAACATTCAATCTACCCTTTGTCTTTATTTGATCTTCGACAATTGTTTCTTGACTGTAATGTACTCGCATGTTGAGGATCACCTTCTATATGTCTTGTATTTTTTCTCTTTTCTTTAGTTAAGAGACCTGAAATCATATTTTTTAGAGTTTGAGAATGTATTTGATTTAGAGTAAAATGACATTGCTATATTCAAAAGGAAATTTGTTTAACAAAATGGCTTTGGCATTCTTGTCATCCACCACAAGATTGACTTAAAGATATCGGCTTGTGACAGCTTCTTTCAAATATATCGGCTTACCAAGAATCTCTTTATGAAGATGTTATTTTTGGTTGAGTCGGTTTTGTGCAGAGGTTATTTGGTGCGATGGTTTCAGCTAAATAAATTCGTGATTCTTTTTGATAGCTATGGTTTTAGATTTTTGGTTATATCTGGCAGCTAAAGAACAAATTGCTTATCTATTTGAAGACGACTCAAAAATACTTTTTTGTCTTGTCTGGCATGAATTTCATTATGAGTGGTGGCAGATATTCTATAATTTTTGGGCTTCGATTTACTTTGGGAGCGGCTATTTTTGAAGGTTATATAAGAGGCAAATTAAAAAGGTGTCAGGAGTTGTCTATTTCTGTATGAGGCGGATAATTCATTCTCAGCGCATTATCTTTATGGTCTGGGCGGCTTAGAAATCATTACTGAAAAATTCTGGTGCTATGTTATTAATTTTTGTGGAGTAGGGACTGAGTGTTAAATTTATACATGCCTTGATCCTTTTTGGTAGACTAATCATCTTTGGAGAACAAGATGGTATCTATGTGAATAGTGTGATTTCTTCAAGATAATATATTGGAGGTAGTGTAGGCTTGCTTTTGAAACTTATGATTTTATGTTAAAATATCAAGTTGTGTTGACCTAGTTTTAAGAGAGGACGTGGTTTGGAAGTTTATGTAGTAGCTTTGATATGGGTGTATGGTGCCGTTACTGTATGGACAGGTTTAAGTATAAGATGTTTTTTTTGTCTTCACTTGCATGATAAGAGAATGGGTCTCTGTTGCTAAGCTGAATTAAATCCTGGTGATTGTTTATCAATTTTATGATCATTGGCCAGATATATTTTGGAGTAGATTATGAAATGCTGAGATAATTTTGTGGAGAAAATGATGTTCACGTCCTGTTCTGGTATCACATTGTTTCATGTGAATGTCTGAACAAACATGGAGACATAGCTTGCTGCCTTGGGATTGAGTTGGTGGCGCATAACTCTCATGATTCTTCATTGGAGACATCTCTCGAGGGCACAAGCTACTTCGAAGAGGGGAAATGACATTCAGAGGGAGTTAAATTACGAGAATTCAAGGCACGAGTTGAGAGCATGTTTGGAAAAGGATTAAGGTTCTGCAATCTCTGAGGCAGGGATCAAGAGGGAGTTCTGTGACTCACTGAGAAGTGAAGGTGTCAGCTAAGTGGGTTGCAGTGTCGCAAGGACAGGTGCTAAAGTCCTTGGAAGATCTCTTCAGCTGCAAAGAACAAAATTGCACAAGACAGTCAATCTGGATTTGACATTGGTAGCTCCGCAAACCTATTTAGAATAGGGTGATCCAGGATGGGGTTGAGAAGGACAGTCCTGAACTCTTGCAAGTCAGTAGTGCCAGAGGTGTGCGTTGGAAACCATTCCTCTAAGGCAGCATTGCAGGCAATCTTGGACGAGGAGGTCAGAAGGTTGATGCAAGTACTTGGAGCTTCAGAGGGAGTCACATCATCATGAAGATTTGTTGTAATGTATATTTCTCTGAGACGGAGAAATATGAGGTGAAAGCCTTGTAGTGTATATTTCTCTGAGATGGAGAAATATGAGGTGCGAGCCCTTGTTCATCTTTGAGACTGAGATGAGATGTCATGTTGAGAGACTCCATGACAACATCACGTTGAGAGACTTCGTGATGAACCCTTGTACTTGTGTTTCTTTCCACACATGGGAGTAGCCATGGTGGACGTCATGTTGAGAGACTCCATGACGATATCATGTTGAGAGACTCCGTGATGAACACTTGTACATATGTTTCCTTCCACACATGGGAGTAGCCATGGTGGACGTCACGTTGAGAGACTCCATGATGACATCACGTTGAGAGACTCCGTGATGAACTCTTGTACATCTCTGAGACTGAGATGTGGTTTTCCACAAATGGGTGTAGCCATTGTGGGCGTCATGTCGAGAGACTCCATGACAAGGATATCTAGAAAATACCTCCCTAGCTAAGAGGGAATGTTGGTATTTTATAGCTTAGGGAGCTATTTTCCCTTATTTAAAGGCTGGTCGGCCTTCATATGTTAAAAATAATTATTTGTATTCTCTAGGGGCCGACCTAGAGAAGAGGTTATCCTTCCTTGTATATAAAGAAGGTGAAGACATGTCATTTGTACATCAATTCATTTCTCATTCCAATTCACACTTTCAAGAAGAAGTTCGCACTTGTAGCAGCAGACGAACATTTGGTAGCAGCAGATTGATTTAAGGAGAAACATATTTATTTGTATTTTTGCATCAAGGAGAGGTGCTATTATTCATTGTATTAATTCGGCCTTGAGTAGGGCCTGAATTGTAAGTAAATCTCTGCTCTTTTCTTTACATATATAAAAGATATTTTTGCTGGGTTTTTCTCCCTCGAGGAGGGTTTTCCCAGGGTATCTGTTGTGTTCATTGTTCTATGTGTTGTTGTATTTCTGCTTATTTCATTTCTGATCCTAAAACTAACAAGAATGAATCTAAATGGTGACTGGTTTATGAAGTAACCTTGTTAACCAATTTTCTCAAAAAAATAAAATAAAAATAAAATCACTTTGTGTAGAAATAAGAATCAAATATGGCAAAAACCTTGGTCTTCGAACTAGAATCGTAATATGCAAAAGATTTCTTCTATTTATTTTCTTTGGTTTTTGACTATGCTACATGTTGAATCCATCTCCTATCTCATCAACCATGGCTGTCATTGCCTTCTTGGGATGCTCTTTATTGTCATTCTTTGGATGTAGTTTGTGATGTAATTTTCAACATCTATTTCATTATATCCATATGCATTGCAGTGCTTGCAAATTGCAATCATTCTTGGTATCCTTGCACTTATGTATTGTGGTAGCATTCCTATTGCCTTTGTACCTCCTTTTGTATTTGCTTTTCTTTGTTGTGTCATCATGCTCGTCATATTCCTGAGAAATCTCTTGTTGATTTTTCATCATTTTCCACTTTTATTAATTAAGCTTGCACATATACCGCATCTCTACTCTTTGGTTTGAAATTTGAATGGTAGAACTTATCTTCCTAGTATGTGTATGAATACCTTCAAGGTAATTGAGAACTATATCTTCATCCTATGGAAAAACGTCAATATTGATGGCTTGTTTTTGAAACATTGTGGTGTGTACTTGAACTCTTCGTTTTTGTTTCTGCCAAAAGTTAAGCTGATTTTCTGCTCTTGTTTAAGTCTAGTTGGATATAATTTTGATTTGATGAACCTCACAGGTTCCTTGCATTGATTATTGGTAGTACAACATCTTAATGACTCTTTTGATCATGTGAGTGACTAACTGGCTAGCTTCAATCGAGCAAGTGCATTTTTTTGCTGCTTTTATATACATACACTCTAAAGTACATATTAAGTTGCTAAAGCCAATGGTCAAGAATGTACATGGCCTTCATATGGTTGAATTTCAATCTTGGTTGTAACAATCCCTTTACTTGCTCATTAGAAGAACCACAAAATAACCCCAAGCTATATGCTGAATTTTTTCTTTTAATGTAAAAACAAATAGCATTTCATTTCAACATGTACAATAAAGGTGTTCTCAAAATGTAACAAAGCATCACATATGCTCAAATGGAACCAAAATACCACATACAAGATTTAGCTATGATGTAAAAGATTGTGTTGCATACATGATATAAATATGTCAAAGAAATAACACGCATAACCAAATAACCCATTTTCCTTGATCATGTTCAATGCAAATAAATAATATCATATTAATGTCCTCACTCAACATAAAATAAAATATCAATGCTCAAACATAGACATGTAACATAGACAAATCCTATCAATAATATGCAATCATAGGAAACATGCCTAAAGCATGTAATCCTAAGACTTAGGTGTACATAGACTATTTTTGTTTGTTAGTACAATGCTAATTACAGCTATGTTAGGACCATAGATCCCCACCTAGAAACTATAACTAATGATCTTGACTTGTGGGTCAAGTTTTATAATGCTTTGTCTAGAGACTTAGCAAACTGAACCTACTTGCTTGGTGCTTACATGCTATAGTTTGCTCAATGAAGAGCCATAACCTAGAATAAGCTACTGGAGTACAAGTGTGTGAGTGTGATCATCAGATTATGCTATGGTCGTTGTTCTTCAAGATAAATAAATAGTTAGACATTTTCTGCCTTAGATTTATGTGCTACTATTAAGTAAATACGAAGCATCCCTATATCTAAACACAACTATCTATTCATAGTTTTACAGTTTTACTTGCATAGGCTGAACATAAATAATCACATGAATAATTGTTTCCAAGCTATACTAAATCATGATTCATAATCACATGTGTAATATAAAGATGAGAAAATCTATCTCTAACGCATACCACATATCGAACAGCTTTTACTTTTGTTTATTAGATTAACACATGGGTAGTGTTTCACTATTTATATTCAACTCAAATTTGTCTCTTTCGACAATATCAATTTAGCTATGCCATATTATAAATTTTTAGCATATTCTTGTTTCAAAGCTTAGGAAGTGCATATCCAATTTTTTAATATAAGTATATATTCAAATATGCCTTTTCATAGTTACTATTACATTGAAGAACCCCTAAGTTACTAGCATTTTGACTTGACTCCATGGTTCTTCCATAGGCTTGTCTACATCAAGATCACATGTAGTTCTCCCATCACATTCACATGTTATCTAGGTTAATATAGTGCGTGTTTAGAACTTTAGATGTACTTAATAAGTTGGATTCATCATTTTTCATTTGCCTATCAAAATTATTCATCTTAGTCCCTATATTTAGAAAATGTCAATTATTGAACTATCATTAAATAATTTTTAAATTCCATTTTGATGGAAAGTTAGATAATTTATTAATTGTTTAAGCTTTAAGCTTATCTAATTTAGTTTGATTCAATAGTGAAAGTATTCATTATTTAATGACATACATACAAACATCAAATCTTCATAACCCCAAAATAAGTATTCTAGACAGAATTTGCAAAAAACATGGTTGAGATTGTAACAATGTGATCTCAACTGAATTCCTTGGTCTTAACTTGGGGATCATGGTGGCGTCTTGCTACATTGTTTCCACAAAGCACTTCCTAGATCACAATTGGTTGAAAACAAACTTTTGTTTCACTACAGTTCTCAAAACCCTCATTGTTTTCTACATAAATTTCATCTACAAGGTTTTCCATTTTTACTTTCTTAGTTTGTTTTATAAAAGGAAAATTGTTCTAGTTTAATTCTCATTAACTATTGATTTCTAATTATAAAAGTTCTTTTGTAATAAGATGCTATCTCTTAATGCTATTCCAAAAATCCATAGAACTTTGATGAATAACTTAAAACCATCAGCCTTTGCTTGAGCTCTTGAGAATTCTAATTAAAATGGTAAAACTTGTATATCCACACTAAAATTTGCAATGCCTTTTAATAATCTTTAGATCTCTTGACAAGGATTCATAGGGTATAGCATAGGATTTTTATTTTATTATTATTTTATTCATCATCTCTATTTTCATGCAAAGCACTAGCTTGCTTTCCAAGTTTCTTTTCTATCAGTATAGGCTTTGCATATGGAAGATTAGCTTGATCTGATATGCTGAAGAGGCTGCCAATCTTCGTATCATTTGATTGTGGGTTGTATTTGTTGATGACCTTGCAAGCATCCAGCCTATACACTTTCAAAGGTAGCTTTTTGCCAAACCCTTTGTATTCTTGGCATTAGCAATCTTCAATTCTTAGAAATGTAAGGATTTTGTAATTAATTCAATTTCTTATTATCCAATATTATTTTCCTTGAAAATTAATATTTCAAATCTTGGAATAATTCCCTATAATTATAATATCCAAAATTCATCTTCACATATAATTAACAATTTGTTTTCACCAAAATTGTCTCAAATAAATCTTCCAATTAATCATTTCATTTGTTCTACTCATTAAATTATAATTAAATTAATAATTCAAATAACTTATTCTACTCAATAAATTATAAAATCAAATAATACCTTAATGCAGATTTTCAAGTACTGATTAGGATGGGCATTACACTTTAACCTTTAAAGATGGTTGTAACGGTGCACTACTTAGGTTCTTTCTTTCACCCTTTGGTTTTTCACCTTCTTGAAGTCTTGCTTCACCTTATTTTAAGTGGGCTTTCTCACCAAAAATCTCAAATTTTTGTTTGCATGAGAGATGTGTTTGCCAAATTGGATTCTACTTTTGATATCTTTGTTTATGTGTATCCTCTTGCTACTCTATAATCAAGGCTCTATCATTTGTGTTTTGATTCCTTGTATCAATATTCTTATTCCAAGGCAATGGCTTTGCAAGACTCCTTTCTTTCCCCAACTCGGTGAAGGGCATGCATTTGCAATTTTCCCCCATAATTTAAATGAGTGTGACTCTTGTTCTAAAAAGAATTGGTAATTCTATTACTTGCTTTAACAAAAAAAAAGATTACAATATATAGAGAAAACAAGCTACTGTAGACATTCAAGATGCCTACCAACCTCTACCTACTCACTACAGAAGACATTTAAGATGTCTAAACTAACAAGTTACATTATATTATTGACCATTAACTATAAAGAGATATATTATTCTAACACCCTCCCTTAATGGTCAATCTATCAACAACACCAAGTTGCCCCTTGAATTTGACAAACTTATCCAGGCTCAAAGACTTGGTGAGAATATCAGCAGTCTGATCCGTTGTCGGAACATACTGCAATTGAACTGATCCGTCTTCTACTAGCTTGCGGATGTAGTGACAATGAAGCTCGACATGCTTGGTACGTTCATGGAAAATTGGATTTTTGGCCAATTTGAGCACTCCTTGATTATCAGTGTACAAGGGAGAAGGTCCTGCTTGTGAAATTTGCATGTCGGAAAGCATCCTGTGAAGCCAAACTGCCTCACATGCTGCCTTAACTGTTCCTCGATACTCTGCTTCAGTCGAGGAAAGAGCCATTGCCTGTTGCTTCTTGCTGGTCCATGTTACAACACCTGTACCCAAATTGAATACATACCCAGAAGTGGATTATTTGTCATCCATTGAACCTGCCCAATTGGAGTTTGTATAACCAATCAGCTTTGGATCCTTGCATTTTCCATATAGAATGCCATAATCTGAAGTGCCCTTCACATAACTCAGCACTCGCTTCACTACAACCCAATGACCAGCTTTTGGAGCTGTCATGAAGCGAGAAATGTAGCTCACAACAAAATTGATATCAAGTCTAGTAGCAGTGAGGTAGATAAGACTGCCCACTAGTTGCTTGAATTCTGTCTTATTTACTGCAGGTGAATCAGATTTGGTTGATAACTTCAGCCCCTTCTCCATAGGTGTGGAGGTAGGTTTGCAATCCTGCATCCGAAATTTGTCAAGCAAACTTCTGGAATATTTAGACTGAGAGATAAAAATGCTACTAGTGGTTTGCCAAACCTCAATACCCAAACAATAATGGAGAAGCCCCAAATCTGTCACGTCAAAAGCTTGACGCATATCTTGTTTGATTGCTGCAATCAAATGTGCTGAACTGCCAGTAATGATCAAGTCATCAACATAGACAACAAGAAACAAAATATCATCACTAGAGTGTTTGACATACAAATTAGAGTCAGAAGGGCTGCGCTGAAAACCATGATCAACCAAGTACTGATCAATCTTGATGTACCATGCACGAGGAGCCTGTTTCAATCCGTAGAGTGCTTTGACCAGTCTACAAACCTGATGTTCTTTTTCGACAACCTTGAAACCAAGAGGTTGCGTCATGTAGACTTCTTGCAACTCACTATTGAGAAAGGCACTCTTGACATCCATCTGATGAAATGTCCATCCAAATTGGGCTGCAATAGCGAGAAGAAGACGATTGTGCTCATCTTGGCATTAGGAGCAAAAGTCTCCTCATAGTCAATGCCCTCCTGCTGTGTGAATCCCCGAGTAACTAATCTGGCCTTGTCTTAATCCAAAGTACCATCTGCATGATACTTGACCTTATAAACCCATTTGCAGCTGATAGGTTTCTTCCTAGGAGGAAGATCAAAAAGAACCCAAGTGTGATTCTTCAAAAGACTATGGTATTCTGTCTCCATAGCCTTTTCCCACTCTGGAATTCCTTTAGCCTTTGAATATGTCCGAGGCTCATAGATGCTGTGGATGTTGGCCATAAGAGCAAAATTGATTGTGTTTTGCTGCTTGCACTTTTTGCGAGCTGATCTGTCCTCAATGAGTTCATCATCATGAAGATCTTCGATAGTCTTGGCCCACCACTTAGGCCGGAGAGTAGAAGTACCAACATCTTGAATAGGAGAAACAACATTTCCTTGGATTTCTGGAACAAAGTCATCTGGATGTGAGTCCTGAGGAAAATCAGGTGGTGCTAGATCATGACTGGTAGACTCCTCATCTTCAGAGTCAGAATGCTCTAAAGCCCTCCCATCAGGGGAACCAAGAGGAAGACAAACACTCTCATCAGAAACCTTCATAGGCTGATCCTCAGAATTGGTAGTAGGAAGAAAGGGACCAGTAGTCTCATCAATTACAATATCACGACTGAATATGAGACGATCTGTCGCCACATCAATCAACCTGTATGCCTTGTGATTGTCACTGTAACCAGTAAACATAAGTTGCTGGTTCTTGGAGTCCAACTTGGCATGCTTGGCTTCTAGAATCCAGACATGAGCTGTAGAACCAAAGACTTTCAAATGGCCCACCTTAGGCTTACGTCTTGACCAGGCTTCTTCAGGAGTCATCTTCTTAACGATCTGTGTAGGTGATTGATTCAGGAGGTAGACTGCAGTATAAACTTCTTTAGCCCAGTATTTCTTAGGGACATTTCTATTTTCCATCATAGAACGAGCCATTTCAGTAATGGTGCGATTCCTACGTTCAACGACACCATTTTGTTGAGGGGTGTATGGTGTGGTGAGTTGGCGCTTAATGCCATGTGCAACACAAAAGGTAGAGAAGTCGGATGAACAAAACTCCCCCCTATTATCTGATCGTAGAGTGACAATCTGAGAACCTGATTCTTTCTCAACTAAGGCCTTATATTGCTGAAATGTATTGAACACATTTGATTTATTTTTCAAAAAATACACCCACATTTTTCTACTGAAATCATCAACAAATAATAAAAAGTACCTTAACCTAGTAACAAATGGAGTGTTCATTGGTCCACATACATCAACGTGAACTAATTGAAGTACCTTGGAGGCTCGCCAAGCATCACCATCCAAGAATGGTGTCTAATGCTGCTTCCTAGCTTGATAGGCTCCACATACTCCATGATTTTGAGTTTGGATCTCAGTTAGACCAGCAACCAAACCCTCTCGAGATAGTTGAGAGAGATAGTGCACATTCAAGTGCCCATGACGCTGATGCCAAAGTTTGCTGATGGAAGTACTCTTGGTTGCCAGAGTGTGCTCCTGAGAATCACCGGAATCAGCAAGTCTATACAGACCATGATCCTCAAGTCCCATAGCGATTGTAGTACGAGTCTCCCTATCAACAAGGCTGCAGGTGGACAAACTAAAAACAACATCCAATCTGGCTCACGGAGAGAAGATTATGTTCCATGCCTAGAACATAGTAGGCATCGAGAAATATTAAATTTCTCCCTCCAGAGTGAATCTGAACATTGCCCTTACCGACAATTGTATACTCTTCACCTCCTCCAAAGATCACTGAATCAGAGAATGGTTCATATTTGGTGAACCAGTCTCGACGATGAGTAAAATGCCGAGAAGCCCTTGTATCAATATACCAGGCAGAAGATTGTACTGGATCTGCTGTTCTCTTGGCCATAAAAGCATAGAATGCAGATTCTTTCTGCTCAGAGTGCTTTGCGACATTTGCCTTTTGTTGAGACCCTCCCTGCTTCTTTTGTTTAGAAGCCAATTGAACCCGACAATCAACCTTCATGTGACCATATTTATGACAATAATTACATTGAACATTCTTTTTCTTCTTGCTGTCCTGAGAAGAGGCAGAGCCTTTCGGTTGAGAAGATGGAGCCTTCCCTTTGTTCTTAGCAGAAGATTTGGTAGAGAATGCTTGCTCTGTGGAGGTGGAACTGACACTATTCCCAAATTGCTGTCTCCATCGATCCTGTTGCAAGAGCTTGTTACAAAGATCAGGAAATTTCAAATCAACATTTGTGGAAGTAATATTCAATGTTTCAATGAAATGCTCATAAGATTTTGGCAAACTCTTCAAAGTAATGACGACCATGTACTCTTCCTCCATTGTTCGACCAATCGCCTCCAACTGATCACAAATGTCCTTAACCTTTGTCAGATGTTCCTGTAAGGACATTTTCTCATCCATCATGATTGAAAAGAGCATGTTCTTGAGAAAGGACGCTCTGCTCTTGTCGGAGGTTTCATGAAGGTCCTTCAAATGATCCTAGATTTCCGTAGCAGTTTTGCCAGAAGGTACTTGAGGTAGCTGCTCATTTATGACTGAGAGTTTGATGAGCATGACGGTTTTCCGGTTGCGTTCATCCCATTTATCCTGGTCCTTTCTAGCTACAATGGGACGAGTTGAGTTCCCCAAAACGACCTGATTGAGACAACGATATTCAAAGATCGTAAGCATGTGTTGTTTCCAAGTGTTGAAATTTTTTCCATTGAATTTTTGACTGCTTTCAAGCATAATATTTGTCAGAGATGCCATCCTGCACGCTTCCCAAAGCATTGAGAACAAAGGCATAATGCAACAGATTTTATTGCACTAATCCCAATGTAAATGTCGAGGTAGAGTTTGCCAAAAACCCAAAAAAATTCAGCAACACCCATGTGAACAAATTTCGAGGTAAAATTTTCGGAAGACCCAAAAAATTTCATTAGAGACCCAAAAATCTTTGCAAAAAACCCACAAAGAATATGTAGGTAGAATAAAATTTCGGCCTTAAACAAAGAAAATATTTGCAAAACCCTAGTCGGTTTTCAGAAACCTTAGGCGCAGCACCAAGCACACTGAGAATAACCCACAATTTTTAAAGAAAGCTAAAAAAATGTGGGCATTAATGGCATTGGAAAAACATGTCTAGAAATTTCTTAAAAACGCGAGCAAAAATGGCTTAAAATTGCAGCTAGGAGCATAGAAGAAATGTGCCTAGAAGATCTATAGAATCGCATGCCTAGAAATACATAAAATCGCATCCAAAACAAGAAGAAATCTCACAGAAAAATGTACGAAACTCGTTCAGGAGGTCGCCTAGAGAAACAAAAAACGCGATTTGAAAGAGGAAAAAATCGCGCCCAGACTAGGATGAAAAAAACACGCGCTCAAAGGCAGAAGTTGCGCCCACGAATTTCTCAAAATTGTGTTTTAAAATGCAGACACAAAAAAAAAAAGCGATCTAAACCCTCTAAAAATCGCAGCCCTAAAAAAAAATTGTGCAAAACAAGAGATTGCGACTACACAGAGACGTGAATCTGCACCAAGAAGAAGACGTTTTTTTTTCTGCACAAAAAGACCTGCGAATTTGCTTAGAAAAAAATGTGATTTTTTTGCACAAAGCCCTCGATTGTTTTTTTTGACTAGGCTCTGATACCATGTTCTAAAAAGAATTGGTAATTCTATTACTTGCTTTAACAAAAAGAAAGGATTACAATATAGAGAGAAAACAAGCTACTGTAGACATTTAAGATGTCTACCAACTTCTACCTACTCACTACAGAAGACATTTAAGATGTCTAAACTAACAAGTTATATTATATTATTGACCATTGACTATAAAGAGATATATTATTCTAACAACTCTGAGACTGATATGAGTTGCAGTTGCTTAAGATATTTCTGACACGATTCATCAACACAAACCTTTGTTACAATTATTGATAAATTATGCTTCCTATTGCCATACGCTAAGAATTATGCTTAATGAGTAATGGACAACTATTAAATTTTTGCTTCAATTCATTCAAACTCAAACTCAAGAAATAAGGCCATGGTTTTTATTTCACTCAATTCTCAAGCAATACACATGAATTACAAAGAATAGATCTCTGAAGAAGCAACACTGGTGTAACTCTTGAATGCCTTGCAATGCCTCACACTTACTATGATGCTGGAGTTGCAGTCAACCTCTCTTACTTGCTGAACTATGCCTAAGACTGGCAAAAGGAACCCCTGCTAAACCAAAGAAGTATTTTTCTGTGCCTACATGACAAAATAGGTATCGAGATGGATCTTAAATGTCAAACTGATGCTGGAAACAGAACACTTATAATGCATGCATCCAGCTGGCAAAGTTATGAAGTTGTTTTGAGTATGGATTCATATTGATGGACCACAAACCAACCTTGGTTGATTGCTAGGTTATATTTGCAGGAAATGATTTTTTGTTACTTGTCAGTATGGTGACGTGCTAGTCACTGGTGAACCAATCCTACTGATGTCATTTTCTAGTTCTTTCAATTCCATCATGTCCCTGAACATCCTATAATGCCCTGGGTACATTTGGATAGGTACTAAAGATCCGATGATGCAAGATTTCAGGTTACTTGGTTCAGTTTTAAGTCTTTTTCATGTGTCTAGACATGCCATTTGGTATCTTCAACTGATGTTCAGTGTCTTTAAGGTCTATGTTATTTCATACAGACATATCTCTATTTATCCCAATTAATTTCGAATCATAGGGTTCAACTGGAAAAAACAGGACATCTTGCATAATCCAGCCTTCAACTTAATAGCTCTGCTTCAACCATTAAATTTATGAATGAGATTCTTCTCCATTTAACCTCTAATTTATGTTGTCCCTGTTGAGCACATGGTGATACTGAGAGGAGGGGGGAGAGGGGGCGGGTGAATCAGTATTTAGCAATCCTTTACTTTTCAAATTTTAAATAATTACATCAGCTACACATATGCAAGATTAGCAATTAAGTACACAATGAGACACATGTTTTACGTGGAAACCCTTTCGGGAGAAAACCATGGCACAATTTTGCTTATATACATTAATGGCTTTCTCTTCTTGTATGCTCCAACCTACTAGAGACTCCAATCTCTACTTGACAAAATTATAGGCTCCAACCTATTGGAGGCTTCAACCTCCCAACACAAATTTCAACCTTTCCTCACAAACTGAGCTCCGACCCAGCAAGAGGCTACAACCTCTTATTTGATAGGTTCCAACCTATTTGTTCTTCAAATGCTGATATGATATTCTTCTTCACATAAATCTGATTAATGTCTAAATCTTTTCACAATCTTCACAAGTCTGAAAACTCTAAATCTTTTCAATATTCACAAATCTGATTCAAATTCTAGATCTTTTATGATTCTCACAAATCTGATCCAAGTTCACATATCTTCCTTCTTAAATCTGAAAAATTATTGATCCATCTCACTAATATAATTCATTTATTTCACCATGCAAATATCTTCACTATACATCTGATTTATTCTTCATATTTCTGCTCTTATTCTACTTTTAATCTGCTTTTTAAATTCAAGAAACACTCATTGAAGTTGTTACCTTTTGATTCCCTCTCCAACCTTTATTTATACCATTATATTTTCCCAAAGGATATGTCTTTTGGTTGCTGCCTCTTTATGAATCGATGTGTCTTTTGAACTTAGTTCCTTCCTTTTTATGAACCACAGCCCTTGACAATTTAATCATACCTTTTGTTTGTTAGTTTTAATTGTTTTTGTTACAGAATGAGTCGCTGCCATATAGATTGGGCTGCACCTTTTCTATAACCATCTTTAAAGTCATCGCTGCCCTTTTGAATTAATTCCCTGCCTTGTTATATCTTTAATTATTGCCTTCTTAAAATATAACTTGATTGCTGCACTTTTATTATGTCACTCATAATTTCCATTGATCGCTGTTAAATTCTGATCAATTCTATCAAATTATGTCCTTAAAAGCTGAACTAGAAATAAGAAGGTTGATGTCAAGTTTTCTTATTTATCTGTGAAATGCTAAGTCTGAATTTTCTGTGTGGGTGTTCGACCTTCAAGAGCAGATTAAATTTATTGATTTCAATTGTCTACTTTGAAGATCAAAACTCCCATAAATATGGGTGAGGAAGGCACGTATTAAGATTTAGGGAGGCACGACTTTTGGGAGATGCGTCTCATGATCGACATGTCCCATGAGCGGACATGGGATGTGTCTCTTATGTTTAATCCCTTCATCCTTAACAAAGCCGATGATTAGCCATCAACCATAAATCAAGACATATATGCATTCGATCTTTTAATATAGATTTTAATGCAGATTATACTTAGGATTGGAGATTTGATATAAATGATGATAATGCATGAATGCAATCATCATTTATATCTGACCGAAGCTATCTATCTTCAACAATTGCTACCTTTTTTTTTAAGACTTATTAATATTATTTGCATTGCTACTCTTTTAAGACTTATTAATATTATTTTTTGCCTTTCATATTAATCTGATTTCTTCTGCTTAACATAATGTGATCTGCTTAACATAATGTGATCTGCTGTCCAATAGGTAATTGCTCACATATATTCATTGCTATATAGCTGATTTAGTCGCTGCTTTTATAATATTTTCATTACAAACTTGGCGCCAACATAGAGAAGAGTGAGGGGTCGGCCATCATGAATTTAGTTAGTATATATGTCTATATAAATGGGTCAGCCAAACATAAAGTCATTTACTCTCCTTAAGTATATTTATGAATACATTATCAATATCTGTGTTTGACCCAATCTCCCCAAGATTGACAAAAGTATTGTCCACAGTCACTAATGCACATTTGATATCACCTTGTATTTTTCCTTTGACATCAATTACATACATTCCAACAATCTCCCCCTTTGTCATTGATGGCAACACAATCATAATCCTCTCTTTTGCTTTGCTCCCCCTTACTCTAACTCTCCCCCTTTGACATCAATTGCAAAGGGTCTTCAAACTATCTCTGAACTATCTTTTCATGGAGCTACAAGATAATGTTGTGGGTAGCTCCCCTTGAATATATACTTCCCTTTAATTTGATGAGTATGGGACTACTCCCACCTTTTCCCTTAAGTACTCAAATGTATCCTTTGGAAGTGGTTTTGTAAATATGGCAGCAATCTGTTCGTTTGTAGCAATATATTCCAACTTAACTTGTTCCTTTGCCACTTGCTCCCTCAAAAAGCGATACTTTATGGGAATGTGCTTGGTCCTTGAATGCGTCATAGGATTCTTTGAGATGTTAATTATTGAAATGAGAGAGAAAAAACGAAATTGCTCTCGAATTAAAAATCAGTCATTCACATTACACCAAAAATCTATTACAAAGTATTGGCATTATAAGGCCATTTTTCTTGTATGAAACTAAATATGGGAATATAACTTCCAAAACCTAATTTATTTATTAAATTAACAAATCTGATTCAAATTCACATATTTTCCTTCTTAAATCTGAAAAGTTATTGATCCATCTCACTAGTATAATTCATTTATTTCACCATACAAATATCTTCACTATACATCTGATTATTCTTCATATTTCTGCTCTTATTCTTCTTTTAATCTGCTTTTTAAATTGAGGAAATCTCATTGAAGTTGTTGCCTTTTGATTCCCTCTCCAACCTTTATTTATACCATTTTATTTTCCCACAGGATATGTCTTTTGGTTGCTGCCTCTTTATGAATCGATGTGTCTTTTGAACTTAGTTCCTTCCTTTTTATGAATCACAGCCCTTGTCAATTAAATCATGCTTTTTGTTTGTTTTTAAAATTTTTTTTTATTACAAAGTGAGTCGCTGCCATATAGATTCGGTCGCTCCTTTTCTTTAACCATCTTGAAAGTCATCACTGCCCTTTTGAATTAATTCCCTGCCTTGTTATATCTTTAATTATTTCCTTCTTAAAATATAACTTGATCACTGCTCTTTTATTATTTTTCACTCATAATTTCCATTGATTGCTTCCCTTTTTTTAAGACTTATTAGTATTATTTTTTACTCTTTTAAGGCTTATTAATATTATTTGCTGCCTTTCATACTAATCTTATTTCTTCTTCTTAACATAATGTGATCTGCTGTCCAATAGGTAATCGCTCCACATATATTCATTGCTATATAGTTGATTTACTTGCTGTTTTTATAATATTTTCATTACAAACTTGGGCGCCAACATAGAGAAGAGTGAGGGGTTGGCCATCATGAATTTAGTCAGTATATATGTCAATATAAATGGGTCAGCCAAACATAGCCATTTACTCTCCTTGAGTATATTTATGAATACATTATCAACATTATCTGTGTTTGATCCAATTCCCCCAAGATTGACAAAAGTATTGTCCACTGTCACTAATGCACATTTGATATCACCTTGTATTTTTCCTTTGACATCAATGACAAACATTCCAACAGTCCCCTCACTGAATTGCCCAATTAACTTGATTAAGTTGGTGCTTATCGTCTCCTATTATATTCTTCTATGAATGAATTGTTTGCATGATTATGACGTCCAACTTCCCTACTCTGATTACATAGTTTTTGCTGAACAGCTTCTTCACCACTCTCTTATCTTTATTCTCTTTTGTCCACTACCAATGCTTGTAGGGCTTGGGTCATGTCCTTTGTTATTATATAAATTCTCCAAAAAGTTTCTGAGGACTCCTCTCATTGATAATATGATCTAATAGGAATTTTTTGTTGAGATTTAAATTGTATTGGATTTGTATTTTTGCCTACATTTCAAGAATTTGTCCTCAACTTGTAATTAGGGCTTGAGAATGGATAGAACTACTTTTGTACCGAAATCATTGAAGTGTAAATTATTAAATACATAATGTGGGTTCCTAGCCTGAAGTCGTAGTAGTTTGATTTCCTTTTTATTTGGTGTTCCTATCAAGTTTGTGGATTAATGATCTCTACATATCATAATGTGGTTTCCTTCATCATATTTACAGGTAACCATCATAATGTTTCTCAATTTTGATCACCTCCCTGGGTTTCCATTTATTGTAATGATTTTCCTTGTGAGTGACTTTAGGTTCTTTATTGCTACCAACTATAAATTCTTTAGAACTCCCCTTGAAGCTAAGCCAAAATGATTTTGGTACCAACCCTGGTTCTTGTTTTCCCTGAAAATGTATTAGTTTCTTCACCGTGCTTGGGTAGTTGTAAACATAGTTTGGAAACTTTGACTCGTCAGAAACTTTGTAGACCCAAATTTGACTTGGACTTGGTGACTCAGCAAACACTTGGCAAGTCTTGGCAACTTAAAAAAATACTGAAATTCCTTAAAATTAAATAAATTGGTTCCCAGCTGCTTGTATGTGTGAGAAAAACTTCATTTAGTACGTAGAAACTCTAGGTGCTGGAAAATAGTAAAAACTTGGCAACATAATACATTAAAAAACAATGCAAAAGACGAAAAATCTGTGTTGCAGTTGTCCCGTGTCTGGTTGAGTCTGCAGTGGTTAGTGGTTGACTACTTGGTGAAAAAACAGAAAAGCTCGGCAAAAAACCCCAGTGAGTTCATGTTCAATTTACCTAGCCAGTAAGATTCCGGGTGAGTATTCACGAGTCTTGTGAGTACCTAGTGAGTTTGTAATCTATGCTTGTAAACATCCCCCAAAAACTAGCATTTGTAAGAAAGATCAGCATGTCTAGGATGAACTCTTGGTTGGGGTTCAGAAAGGAAAACAAAAGTAATAAAAAAAATACTAATTTAACCTAAATCATAATTTAAGACTAGCGATGTGCTCATCTTCACGTACAAGTATGGCTATGAGACCAAGTTTGCAATGAGATTTTGTGATGCTAATAACCTTTATGGAATGTATGTACTAGAACATGAACCTTATCTATTAGAAGAAGACCATATTTCTTGGTCCTAATCTCTTCAATTATTTTTTCTGACTCTTCAGAATGTTTACCTCCAAATGCAACCATATTATATGTAGTGACAACCACACCTATATTATCTTTGAATCTCTCCTTACTATTGGAAGTAAAATGGCATATCTGATCATCCCAAATTTCACTCCATAGTTTGAAGTGGAATGCCCGTTGATCCATGCATACAACATTGGTTGTCAAGAAAACACAACTTTTTCGACTACAATAAATTGCAGAAGGTCCTACCAATGATTCTCCTACCCTGCAATGAAGCACAATGATACTGGACCTTGCTTTACTGTTTTTAAACATCTTACTAAGACCTGTTTCCTAGTAAGGTCGTCATTGTGCCTGAGGCTTTAACTGCACATTCAGGTCAGGGTTGATAGTATCATTTTTGAAATCATATTCCTCTAGCAGGGGATAATTTAAAGAATTTGGTACACATCACTATTTCACATTTCCAACCTGAGTGGGATCAATCTCAAATGAATGTGTTTCTTTTAGCGCAATCACTGATGTGACGTCTTCACTAGAGATAAGTTTTGTATGGCTTCCTCATATTTCGTTAGGAATTTCGCTCATTGTAAACATATACCTTAGTAAGGTTTTAGAACCTCTGGATATGGAGACTCCACAAAATAATTTTTCCTTTTTCAATACAAGCTTGACCTTTCCATAAGTTGCAGGTGAGCTGTTAATGAAATCAATTATCTCTTTAGTAAGTTTTGTCTTGGATAACTTATTGAGGATGGTGATAATTGTTTCAGTTTCAACCTAACAAAAACTACATAAAGTGAATGAGGTGTCAAATTATACTCATTTGTTGATTCTGGTCTGCAAACAGGTTCTCCTCCATCATCTTGGTATTCCTCTTCATACTCCTTCATATAATTCATGTCTTCATTTCAAATTGGCTTATGCTCCACAATTTCTTCTTTGACCTCTTCCTCTTGTAAATTTGTTTCTGGTGTATCTGCCATTGGTTCCAAGGTTTGCTTGGTCACTTCATCTAATTTTTTTAAATCCTTTCAGAAGGGATTTTACTCTGCAGTATCAATAAATCTAGAATTGTATTTATCTTGATCACCCTTTGGCTTGGACTTTTCTTCTCTACAAACGGAAGTGGGTTATAGAGGTCTATGATAGACCCGACAATTGTTCTCTCTGTGCGATTGTTTTGATTTTGTTGTTGACTTCTAAAGTGCTTGCCCCACTAATATGATTTCTAGAAGCATTCATATTATTCTGCATCATGTGGAGCATCTGACCCAACAAATCTATCCTTGTATCAATCTTCTTTTCAAACTTATCTGCAGGGTCCT
This sequence comes from Sequoiadendron giganteum, assembly GCA_007115665.2. Lineage (NCBI taxonomy): Eukaryota > Viridiplantae > Streptophyta > Pinopsida > Cupressales > Cupressaceae > Sequoiadendron > Sequoiadendron giganteum. The sequence goes on from CM021100.1 coordinate 760,810,584, forward strand.
TCCTTGAAGGAGTTCTTTCCTCTATCTGCCATTTTCACTTCTTTTGACACTTGGGCATGTGATTCTTCTAATATTTCAAAATATGGGCATGCGATTCTTCCAATATTTCAAAATATGATAAAATGTTGACCAAAGCAATGAGCATACAACTTTGACCACAACAATAAAATTACCCCCCAAGTATTAATCACTCAACTAGGAGGCTTGCTATCTATGTGAAGCAACATACACAAACGCTCCTGCTGCGCTAGGTCCCACTTGCAAGCAGGGCCCCCCCTTGTAATATAAAGGCTCTCCAATTTTGATGCAAACAAATAGATAACAAGCAATGGATATTTTTAGAGCAATGCACTAGTGACAGCAATCAACCCATTGGTATTAAAATATCATGAGTTCTCTGCATTATATTGAGCAATATATAATAAATTGTTGATATTTAGATGTGACTCCCTTATTAGATTTGTGGCAGCCTCAGATCAGCACTAATTAATAGAAAAATATGCTGTGGCCGTCTTCATTCAAATAGGTAGCCAATAATAATAATGATATGAAAATTCTCAAATAAGCAAATAACAATTGTACGGACTGGCTAATATGAGCAGTGATCACAGTGATGAAATATATCTGTATTGGTAATATCTGTAATTTAAAAGGATATTTCTTTAATTACAATTTGAAGATTAATCATATCTGCACAATGGTGATCTCTGTGCGAAATCACTCTAAGGAATTGGAGGAGGTAATATCTGTAATTTAAAAGGATATTTCTTTAATTTCAAATTGAAGATTAATCATATCTGCACAATGGTGATCTCTGCGTGAAATCACTCTAAGGAATTGAGTTTTCATTCTCCAATTCTAAACCTAGAGGGTTTTTGTCTTCAAATTAATTGAACCAAAATTCCATGCTCCACAAGGAGTAAAACTCAAATAATAAAAATGATTTTCAAAATGATCTGTCCATCTCCGTGCTTGGCCTCTGCTAAGTAGAGCTTTCATCCAAAAGATGTGCCTCTTCAAATGCACCTTGATTGATATAAACTTTAATTATAATTTTATTTTATAATATTATTTAATCCTTTTGTTATATTATTATTTATTTTTATTTTATGATCAATAATAAGTTTGTTTTATTTATATTAATATAAAAAGTCTTTACATAAAGATAAACCAGCTGCATATTAAATGCCAACCCCCGAAAAAGCTTCTACTAGTGCCCATCTGAAAACATTAAAACCTTGGCTTACATCCACCTGCCAAAAAACACTTAGAAACCTTCAACTAGTCATCAGCGACTTATCAGCCGCCCTCCTAAGAAACCCTTAGTCCCTTAAACATGAACTGTTCTATAACTGATAACCCATCACCGTCTACTAACTAGATTAACCCCTACACAGCATAAACTTTACAAATCAAAATTGAACAAAAACTACCCTTTAGACTTGCAATTTTTTTTGAAAAAGTAAAAAATTTACAGTCACCACACATGACCATGCTCCGTTTTGCTAACACTTTCAGCCAACTGCCCGCCTCTGCATCTATTCACCATGCCTATTTTTCTTGGCTCCGCGTGCACCTCTTCCCCTGGTTGAGCGCTTCCTTTGTGGGACCTGTTGAGGGACATTTAATCCCACCTGGTTCGGACAAACTCATGACGTCTTAGAGCCAATTTGAGGTTTTCCCACGCAATTAATTCCTCCATTCTGTAGGCGTCTTTATAAATTCTCCTTCTCCACCGCACAAACAAAACCAGACCCAATTCTTCTGCCTCTTCCATGTCTTCAATCCCTTCGGTGATGTTAAAACCAACACCGGGCACTGCCCATTCTAAGAATGAATCCATTCCTAGCAGCAATTCCTCCTCAAAGAGTGAGTGCATCACCCACTTGATGACATCAAAATCTTCATTCAATTCCAAGCCCCACACAAAATCATGGAGGCAATGTCTACATTTAGTCTACCCCTGTGTTTTGCCTCCATGAACAACTTCCCTAGTGACTCCAAAACTGCTTCAATCACGTTGTCGTACGGGCATTTCAATAGGAATTTCAGCCGAAACTCCGTGATTGGACCGAATAAACTTTTCTGTTGTTTCTTTGTTTTGAAAGTGAATATGGCCTCCATATTCACACCAGACTCAATTCCACCTCTCTGCACTTGTCTTCAGTTCCGTTTCACACACTATCCTTTCTTCGACTAACATTCTTTAAATGTCCGTCCGACTGTGCCCAAAAAACTCCTTCCTCTCTCAGCCCACCCACTCGCCATCAATGAACTTGCTGCCGTTGTCGCCAATACGCTACCTCATTCATGAATTGGGGAGCGTGCAAATCTTTCCCTCGAGCTCAAAAGGACAAATCTCACTTCCCAAGTCCTTTTCATAATTGCGCTAACACTTAAATCGTACTTTCTCTCCTTCGCCAATTAAACTCCTCTCGTTGCTTTGAGAAACATTCATTTTTTAACCGTTATGATCCTCCTTGCAATTATTTTCTAGCAACCCTCTCTTTTTCTCAATGGTTGTGATTGCTTTCCAAGGACAATACATCCTCCACTTTGTCCTACAGGATTTCCCTATCACTGTAATCATCCTCCTCAAGTGGCACATGCCTAAAATCTTCGGACTTAAATTCTCCAATACTATAAAAAGTGACTGCCCATTTAGATAAGCAGTCAACCTCCTTATTGGCCATGCGTCGTATATGACTCACCCGAAAGTCTTCAAAAAATTCTAATTCTTTATTTATTGCCTTTATATAATTTTGCAGATGCCAAGCCATAGTATACATATTTGTGATTGCTTGCGTGATGATCTGTGAGTCCCCTTCAAGATGAATTTTCCAGACTCCCATTGATCGAGCCATGCCAACAGCTAGCGATGCTGCCTTTGCCTCAGCCACATTATTTGTCCCGTCTTCTAGCTTTCTAGCTCCTATAGCAATCGTATTCCCTAACCAATCTCAGACAATTGCACCTACCCCTGATGGACCAGGGTTGCCTTTAGTAGCCTCATCAAAATTCACCTTATTCCACCCTTCTGATGGTTTTGTCCAGCACTCTTCCTCAGTGGCTACCCTCTTAGAATTTGGCACCTCAACCCTTGTTGCTAGTCTTAACTTAATCCCTGGCCAAGCTTTCTGGATTCTGCTATCATCCAATGTGTAGGGGGTTCAAAAATTTTGTAACTATGAAGCTGTAGTTCCTGCAACTTCTTCTATCATAAGATCAATTTGACTTTGCAACCGATACTGGGGTTCTTCTTTATCCAAAAAAATCCTCCTATTCCTCTCTTTCCAAATCTCCTATATCACAATTGACGGGCTGATTATCCATATACTCGAAAGTAAGGATTTCTTATGGTTTGAAGGCCATCCCTCAAAGGCCTCTTTTAGAGTATTTTGTAAAGGTCCATGCCATCCCAATTTAACCTTCAAATTCCCCCAACATTCTGTTGCTACATTACATTGAAGGAGCAAGTGATCAACTGATTCCTCAGCAACATTACACGTCACACACTTTGTTGGGCTTGCGAAACCAAGTCTCTTCCTCCTCTCTCCTGTTAAAATTCTTCCCCTCACCGCAAGCCAAGCAAAGGTGCCCACTTTTGGCAAGCAATCCTTATTCCAACACAACTTCTTGGCCTAGAAATTATCTCCTTCCAAATGCTCCAAAAATTGATAACCAATTTTCACTGAGTAATTCCCATTCACCAACCCACACCAGACCACTTTGTCTTCATTTTTTGTTAACAATATTTGCCTTTTCTGAAAAATAGCCTGCATTCTCTCAACTTGTTGGGCTGTTAGACCCTCATTAACTACTTCCTTCCAAGCCCATTCTTGGCCAAAGGTGCCCTGTTTTAGCTCTAAATAATCTCGCACCTTATCTCCCCATCTTTGTAAAAAGAAAAGCCTAAGCTCCTGTAAATCATTATTTTCACACAAGATAGGCAAACCATCCCATGAGTCATCCCAGAATTTAGCTTTGAGTCCATTGCCTATGTGCCATGAGACATGATTAATAATCATCGGCCTATAGGAGACAATAAAATTCCATATAGCTTAACCTTTTGGTGAGTTTCGGATGGTTAGGATTCTATGATCTTCAGCCGAGTCAAGATACTTTGCCTTCAATATTTTCACCCATAATTGTTTTGGATTTGAGTATATGCTCCAGACCAGCTTTGCACCTAGAGCTTCATTCATGATTTGCCCAATCCCTCAAACTTGCCCCACCTTTATCTTTAGATTGGCGAATTTTGTCCCATGCTAACAGAGGAATTTTGTCCTGCTCACTAGCACCATTCTAGAAAAACTTTCTCATTCTCTGCCCTATGGTTCTGACAACCTTCTTTGGTATCTTTAGGCACATCATAGAATAAATTGGAATCGCTGAAATTACTGACTTTAGCATTAAGATTCTACCTGTAGCAGTTAACCACTTACAATTCCACTCGTCCATTCGTCTTAGACAACTATCATCCAATTCTTTCCAAACTCCAACCTTATTGGCTCCTCTAAAGAGGGGGATACCCAAATATTTATTAGGTAGGGAGCTTGCTCTCATGCCTGATATTCTACATAACTCCAACTGCTTCTGAATAGGTGTATTGAAGAATTTCTTTTCTGATTTTCTCCAATTAACACATTGCTCAGAAGCTCTTCCATAAGCATCTATGGTCTCCTTCATCACACGGGCTTCTCTAAAAGCTGCTTCCCCCAACAAAAACGTGTCATCAACAAATTGTAAATGTGAAATGGGATCAATACCTTCTACAATTTTAATTCCCTTCCAATGTCCATTATTTCGCTTCTTGGAAGTTAATCTTGCCAAGACCTCAGCCAATATAATAAAAAGAAAAAGTGAGATGGGATCACCTTGTCTAATCCCTTTATTTGAATCAAAGAAACCTTGGGGGCTTCCATTCACCAATATAGAAAAACGAGGGGTGCTGATACAACTTTGAACCCAAGCCACCCATTCTTTACAAAACCCTAACTTCTCAAGAACTTTCAACAAAAAACCCCCGTTAACTTCGTCATAGGCCCTTTTGATATCTAATTTAACTATCATTCTCTTTGTCTTCGCCATTCTGATAGAATGAATGGTTTCATGTGCAATAATAACACCTTCAAAAATGGATCTATTCGGCGAAAAACCGCTTTGCTCAATTGATATCACCGACTCCAACACCTTTTTAAGTCTATTCGCTATGACTTTAGAAATGATTTTGTAGACCATGTTACATAGGGAAATCAGTCTAAAGTCCTCAAAAGAATTAATCGCCGATTTTTTTGGGATCAAAGCGATAAAGGTGTTGTTTAAATCTTTAAGAATAAAATCACTCTTCCTCGATTCCTCAACCACCTCCCATAAATCATGAGCGAAGGTTTCCCATAAAGTTTGGAAGAAATTTGCTGGGAAGCCATCCGGGCCAGGGGCCTTGTCACCCCCCAAATCAAACAAAGCCCTTTTAACTTCTTTCATGGAGACTTCCTCCATGAGCATTGCATTCTGGGCCTTTGAGATACATGAAGGAATCACATCTAACATGTTTAAATCAAGAATAGAGTTATCAGGTTCAGCAACAAAACTATCTGAGTAAAATCTCTCTATTAATCTGATCAACATCATTCAAAACATTTCCATTTGAGTCCTTAATAGAGAAAATTCTATTATTAGATCTTCGCACCTTGACAAAATTGTGAAAAAATTTAGTGTTTCTGTCACCATCTTTTAACCAAGTCTCTTGAGATTTTTGTCTCCAAAAGGTCTCTTCTCGGGCTAAAGTTTATGAGTATTCTTTGTTCAAGTTATTTTCATAGACAAAATCCTCCTCACTCATCCCATTCTCAATAACCTTTGTGTGCAACCTATTCAAATCCTCCTCTAGTCTAAACTTTTCAACAAATATATTCTTGAAAGGCTCTCTATTCCACTTCTTAAGCTGATCCTTGAGGAATTGTAGATTTTTGAAAAAAATGAAAGCTTTATTACTTGACCGTTTTGGGGCATTTCTCCACCAATCAGCCACAAGATCTTTAAAACCTTCAGCCCAGAACCACATTGCTTCAAACTTAAAAGGGCAACGATCTGGTGTGGCTTCCTCTTGAATTCTCAGTCCAATAGGGTAATGATCTGATCCAGTTATGGGTAAAATCTCAGCTTCACACGTCCACTGATGATTAGCCCAGTCTCTAGCTAAAAGAAACCGGTCCAACTTTTTAGCAATATTCAGGAAACCACCTCTTCGGTTTGTCCATGTGAATTCACCATTTTTGGAAGGCATTTGAATGAGACCATTATTCGTGTCAAAATCACAAAAGTCTTGTTGGCTTTGTCTTGCCCAACATAAACCCCCTTTTTTATCAGAGGGTCTCAAGACCGCATTGAAGTCCCCTCCCAGGAGGAACATCCTTTCATTCTCCATGTCTAAAATTGCTGATAGTTCTTGCCATAACACCTATTTTCGGGCTGGACAAATTGGACCATATATATTGATTATTGAAAAACTTACCCTTAGCTACTTAGAATCTGCTCTCATCCATTGCCAAAATCTATCCTGCCGATCCACCTGAACGTCAACTATTGACTCATTCCAAAGAACACCCAGGCCACCTGAGGCTCCAACCGCACCATTAAGTTTGCACTTCCATCTGCTAAAACATCTGTAGAAAGAATTAAAATCCGACTCCTTGATTTTTGTTTCTTGTAACAAAACTAGATCAGGCCTCATTTGATCAAAACATCTTTTGATCAAACGAATTTTGTCAGGGGCATTGCAGCCCCTGACATTCCACGATAGGATTTTCATGGCTGCCAGGAAAAGGCATAGCCTTTTCCCGATCTCAATTTGCTTTGCCCAGCCGCATTGCCAACCATTTCAAGTCTCATCTTATTGGTTTTGGGACCACGTTTTTTTTTTCCTCCAACTTTAACCTTACTAAAGCTGAAGTTTGTTCTAGAGATATTTTTTCAATGATTCTTGTGTTAGCTTGCAAACCAAGCTCATCTTCACCACCACACTCCTCATCAGTGACAAATTCAGTGTCAGAATCATCCAAGTTGCCCCCACTGTCTCTCACTCCTTCAAAGGCACTCTCAAGATTGTGAATAGGTGAAATAGGAATGTCCTTAAAAATGGTTTCCTCATTCTCCAATCCTCGGTCATCTACCGAAAGCTTTTCCTTTGAAACTCTGTCTTGCATATTATTGCTCAAAGAGTCAAGTTCCCAATCTTCTCCTGGCTTCTCAGCTCGACTATGCATGAGCTTGTCAACACTTCCTTGTTTGATTGGCAAGTGGGAGTTTCTTTGCAGACCTGGTTTCGTCTCGGTTCGCTCACCTATTAGGTGGGTTTGCGGGTCTGCTACAATATCACCTCTCTTGCTCGGAGTTTCAATCTGATCTTCTTCCCTTCCACATCCCTTTTTGTGATCATCAACTTCACTCAGCTGGCAATCTGGGTCCAACACAGTCTTCTCTTTTTCTGCATTATTGCCAATATTCGTTCCCGAAATATTTAAAGTCTCTTGGCAAAAAACATCTTGAGACTTCAACTCAGAACCACTATCAAAAAGGAAGTCTATTTCCTCTCTCTGTGTCTTGTACCGATAGCAATGAGTTCCTATTGTAATACATGAAGAGCTACTTTGCTACTTATGTGCTATCCCCCATTCCAACACATTCCATTGCTCTTCCCACTGATCAGATTCAGTCAGACTCACTAGTTCCTCAGTAGAGGAGTTCTGAGCTAAACCTTTTCCTTTCTTCTCATTTGGGCAACATCCTTCTATGTGCTCACTCCCTTTACATTTTGAGCATGACACCATTGCATCCTCAATCTCCACCACTTGACGCCAAACCCCTTCCCCTGTCTTAATCTCTATCATTTCTGGAAGGGGATGAATAGTCTGATATAAAATGCAAATCCTAGGAAACATGCTATAATTGGATTTTGCCATAGCTTCTTTAGCCTTCACAAAAAGACCTAGTCTGTTTCCTATATTTTTGAGTGTTTCTAGATCCCAATATTCCTGAGGGAGATTCTTCAACCTGATCCAGATAGGCACTTCTTTTATGTTTGTTGTGTTAGGATCAAAGTTAGGAGCCCAGTCCTTAATATAGAAACCCCGTCCTCCCATCATGAACGGGCCACTATTGATGATCCAATCTTTATCCTTAGCCGTTTGGCATATCACCAGATAAAAGCCATTTTCTAGGGTTTTGAGAACACAGTCTTTGCCCCAGTGTTTATCACACCAAGCCCTAATCATGGAGTAAGCCAGCCACTTCCCTCCCCATTTCATGAAGAAGGCTTGAGCCTCGAGGAAGCACATAGAGTCACTCCATTCTCTATTCTCTAACAATAGAGAAACCATCGTAGTGTGAGAAAAGTTAGGCATTACCTTGCTTGTTTCCCCCTTCTCCGCTTGTTGCTTTGGTCTCCAAAACTTTCGTTCTAGCTGCTTGCAATCCACTCTTTCGTTCAAATACATCGTTTTGAAACGCCTCTCGTTCTGCCCATTTTGTCTGGCTTTATGGCCATTGTTTTCTGCAGCACCAGTTCTAAAACCCTTATTAGCCGGAGCCTTCCATGCCCCATAGGGTTCGTTCCTTCTAGAGTTCTTGGGATGATGACTTTGTCTGCTGTTGAAGGGCCATCTGGGTTGTGTTCCTCCTGCATATTGCAATCCTTGGTGTCGTCGAAAGCCCTGTCTGTGCCGCCACTCTGCCATTGGTTTAACTATGCCTCATTTTTTATTTTATGATTAATAATTATTTATTTTATAATATAATTTGATTGTATTTGTTGTGTTGGAGAATGCATTTGCTGCACCAAATTTCTACTCCTGATCCACCATGCTCATAGGTCATAGACATGGTTCTTGCAGTGAAAACAAATCATCTGGGTTTAATGTTTGAGGAGGGGACATTATAGGATTTGGGGATGACCTTTGGTTAGTGAAGATTAGATTACAAAACCCCTTTGGTTTCTAAGAGATTGGAGGAAAAAATCCCTTTGATTTCTTAAGAGCAATCTCACACAGAGTTATTTGTACTTCAATGCTTTATTCGAGTTTTAGCAAATATTTTGGTATTTGCAACAAGTTTTGTATTTTTGAAGATTCCAACATATTGTGACAGCATATATTTTGTAATCATTGCAGTAGCATTTTATCATGGAGGAAGTTTATTCATATTTGTGGGTTATTCTATGAAGCTTCAACACACACACGAACACACACATACCCACACCCACCCACGCCCATGCACACGCGCACACACAATTTTTGCAATCCATTGTTCATCTTTCTGAGCATTGTTGTTATTTGAAATAATGTATTTAAAAAATATTTTTCACACACACACACAAAATATTTGCAATCCATTGTTACATCTTTCTAAGCATTGTTGTTATTGGAAATAATATAGTTAAAAAATACTTTTCGTCCATTTTATGCTCTCACCTTGCCTTCACGGGATTTCAGTGGTTAGAAAGTAGTAAATATTTAATATCTTATATTTGGGATATATAATAGTATCAAAGCTAACATACTACCAAAATTTGGAGTACGGTGAGAAATAAAAAACCTATGATGGAGGAGGAGAGCTTAGTGTTTCTTTAGGACAACCTAATGGGCCTCTAGATGAGGCAAGACATAATGGCAGAAGTGCTATTAGCAAGCCAAGAGAGAATGTCAGCAAACTAAGAGAGAATGCCAACAAGCCAAGAGAGAGTGAAATTATTGACAAGAATGTTGCAGTTCTAAATGAATACACTGATTGCCATCAAGGTCACACTAGAACACCAGAAAGAGGGAAAAGCTCGTTTGCAACCAACTGACCAACGGGTAGTTGTTCCAGAACCCTTTAGACCCATGTTCTTATAGAGAGAAGAAGAAATAGTGGAGCTTGAAACTTCTTTTGTTAAAGAGCTTGATAGATTGTTTGGAGAATATTAGGGGAAGACTTAAGATTTCAAGGTGGTCATACCCTTTGATGGATATTTGGAGTTATTGGGAAAAAGTATTCAGCATAGAAGAGGTCAAGTAACCAAAACAATAATGGGAAAGAACTAAAGCATAAGGTGAACAAAGTAACTGCACCAATTTTTGATGTTAACAATAAGATCTTTGCTTGGGCTTGGTTGCAGAAATTCTAAACTTACTTCACACTTAGCCCCATAATGGAAGAAGATGCAATCCGATTTGCTACATTGCATTTGGAAGGCATTGTCTTTTGTAACATCATAGTTTAGTCATACAAGGGCATGATCTTGTGCAAACTTTTGATGATTTCAGCTCGAGATTGCTAGCTAGATTTGAGCAAAAAGATGAAGAATAATATTTTAGAGAACTTGCCAAATTCAAGCAATAGACTTCGGTGGATGCTTATGTAGTGGAATTCTAGAGAGTTGTAGTTATGGTATCCTATATATTAGAAAACAAGATCACTTCCCTCTTTGTCGAGGGTCTACATGAGCCTCTCAAAGGATTAGTTAAGGCCTTTGCATTATTTTAACTTCAATAGGCTATTAGGAGAGAATTGATACTTGAACCATCCATGCTAAGGAACATATTTTCATCGCAGCCAAAACCACCCACTACTGGATTTTAGAAGGACAACTTTTAGAAAGGAGGATTCAACTCACATCCTCAAAAGACTACGTTGCAACCATTTGTAGCAAAGAATATGAATGGTAACACAAGGAATAAACTTAGAAGGAAGAAATTGTGTTTCTCTTATAGAGAACCATGGGAGCTTGGTCATAGATAGCTTGGCAATGGCCAAGTCCATTATATTGAGATAGTATTTGATGAAGAAGATGAATTCCAAGAACCCAAGCGACAACAAGCCACAGAGGAGCAAATCATTGAGCATGAACTTGAGAGACTCATGGATGATAGGAATAGTATCTTTGTAGCACTTTAAGGAGCACCACAATATCACCCATTCAAGGTTTGTGGGGTGTTATTTGGGCATGATAGTGGGGCCATCCACAACTTAATTAATGAAGACTTGGTGGCTAAGAGAGGGTTGAAAGTTAAAAAAATTGTTGGGTTCAATGTCATTGTGGCTGATGGATTCATGATTCCATGCACCAAAATTATGCAGGAACTTAAACTATCCCTTGGTAACTATGAGGTATGTGATGATTTCTATGGAGTGGGATTAAGGGAAACAAATATGGTTTTGGGAGTACAATGGCTACGTTCCCTTGGAGAATTTTCTTAGAATTTTTAGTTCATTGAATTAAAATATAAATCTCAAGGGAAAGATATGGTGCTTATAGGTGTCCCTAATAGTTCACCACAAGTGATCACAACTAAGAGTATGGAGAGGATCTTCTGCAAATGAAAAGTTGAGTGGGTAGCTGGTTGTTTTGTGATGAAAGGCATGCACACCACTTCGTCTTCTAGTAAGCATTGCAGTTAGCATGTTGATATTCAAACTATTTAGGATAAGCATAGTATGGTATTTGGTGATATGCTTCCTAGTTTGCCACTAGATAGGGGATTCCAACACATCATATAGTTGGAACTAGGTTCTAAGATTGTTATGATTACCCCTTACTTTCACTTGAAACTTACAAATAAGAGAGAGAAGACCATCAAGGAGTTATTGGAAACGGGCCACATTAGATCCAATTCTAGCCCATTTGCATAATTAGTGGTCCTTGTGAAGAAAAAAGGTTGGCACAACAAGGATCTAAGTTTCCGGTTCGAGTACGGGTTTAGATACGTGTGCGGTTACGGGTACGACAATACAACAATTTTTTTTCCTTGGGTACGAGTACGGGAATATATATATATATATATGCAATATGTGTGTGTGTGTGTATATATATGTGTATATATATATATATAGGTATATATATGTGTATATATATATATGTTCAAAATTATAATTTATAAGAATAGTGATGCTCATAATTGCTAATAAATAAAATACAACATAATTTTGACATAGTAACTTATAACAGTTCAATTAATGATCACTTCACAAGTACAGTAATTGATTCTCCTCAAAAAATATTTAGACAAAATAAAAACTCAAAGAAGCCTATGTACCTTACTAGTTTCTTGGTCAATATTGATCATGACTTAGTAAAAAGTAGAATATTGCACTCAATGCAACATAATCATCAAACAAAATAGTCAATGTAAGTGGTACAAAAGTTAATGATGTCTATGCAGCAAAGATCTTTGGTCAACATAGTCAATATAGTAGAGCTTTCTGGTCAACATTGTCAGATAACCACATTTAAGAAGAGTCAATCAAACAAGGGTCAATGCAGGTGTAGAGGGTCAATGTTGAAGATCTGGTGTGTTGATTCACAAATGATGTCAAATTTATAGTTTGGCCCAAACATTGTTTTTTTCCCCCTCCTACAATAGTGCTAGTCAAATGAGAGAGTAAATGATGGAATGATGCATTCATGAGGATCAATTAATGCTATCTACACATGTTCAATTAAAAACAATAGCCCTAAATTTTTGTAATCAATGGTTATAAGTTCTTGGTCTGCCAAGACTATCAAATTTGTACTGCATGGGTGCCTGGGTTCTTTGTGGGTCCTTCAAAGAAGAACCTGTTGTGACCTTTTCACACATCGCCCCATTGCAAATGGGGACCCTAGTAGTTTTCCCTCTGATGGTTTTGCTTTTGAGTTTTGGTCTTTCGGTGGGGTACTTAGAATTTGAATTTTTGAATGTCATCTGAGTCAAGAAATGATTGTGAACCAGAATCAATGCATGAACGTTGCCAAAGTGCTTAGAAGGCCTTGTGGACGAAGATCGACTGTCATTTCAGTCAATTCTGACACTTCCTAAATTTTAGGGTTTCCATCCCGAGCCCCTATTTTTTAGGAACTTTTTTTTGGCATTTTTAGCCCATTCTAGAATCCCTATTTTTTAGGGGCTATTTTTAGAAAGTTTCTATTTTTGGAAAGTGTGCAGGTCATGGCTTTGTCAACGTCAACTTTAGAAGGTTACAAGAGAAAAATGGGTGAAAATTTTGAAAAATCTGGAAATTTGCCTAAGGCATGGACATGCATGTGCTAAATTCGCCCAAGCATGAAGAAATAAAAAATGACAAAGTTCAAGCCAGGTTCGCCATTGGCAAGGGAAAAATTACAAGTTTACAAGGAAGTCCGCCCAAAGCAATTGCAAGACATGGTGGAAGTTCGCCCAACAACATGCCAAAAATGGCTAAGTATGAGCCAAGTCTGCCCCAAGGTAAATGACATGGAGACTAGCAAGTTCGCTCCAAAGTGTTGGGAGATGGCATGAAGGCTAGCAAGTCCGCCTAGCAATGTGAAGGATGGCAAAACACATGTGAAGTCCGCCATATGTTAAATGGCATGAGCATGATGAAGTCTGCCCAGCATAAAGGAGAAATTACAAAGGTGCAATGAAGTCCGCCTAGCCTAGAAGTAAAATGGCAAGACAATGACAAAGTCCGCCCAAGTGGAAAAATGGCAAGTGACATGTGAAGTCCGCCCCAAGAAGGTTGGAGAAGGGTGGGAGTGTGAAGAGGTCCGCTCCAAGATGTTTGGAAGTGGAAAATTACAAAGGAAAATTCGCCATTTGGTAAATTAAATGGCAAATTGCAAGTGCAAGTCCGCCCCAAGCTTGGTAAAATGAAAAAATTACACAAGGCAAGTGTGCCTAGGCCATAAGTGACATGAAAAATACTTGGAGAAGTAAAGATTAAATTGTTTGCTTTGGAAAAATCATAAAATTAAAATTTTTCCTAAGTCCAGACATTTAGAAAATTAAAGAAAAAATCAAATTGTATGTCTGGCAAAGGTAAATTCGCCTGAAGTAAAAAATCATGGCAAGATTAAAATTCGCCTTAGGTAGAGGCACAGAGAAATTTGAAAAGATAAATTTGCCTTTGGATTAAAGAATAATTAAATATTATTATTTAATTATTTTAACGAACGGGTTGGAAACAACACATAAAATATTATTTTAATATTTTATTTTCCAAAACTCATTTAATGAGAAAATTCGAATTTTCTCTATGCAAATTTTTGAAAAGGAAAGAAAGAAAAGAACCTCACTCGACTGGCATCAAAATTAGAAGCTTTCTTTACCGAGTTATGCTGAAGATGGAAATTACTATTTGAAAGAGAAGTGCCAGCCGAGTTCAGACTGAATTAATTGGAAACAATCAAAATTTGCCAAATGGGTCGATTCTTTCAACCTTAAATTGGTTTTGCATTTCATTTTCATTCATTCTTTCGAAAGCGAAGTTGAGAAAATTTGTTAAGGCAAGAGAAGTTTGTGAAGAAAGTAATATTTTTTTCGAAGTAAAAGGCTGAAAGTGCGAATTTCTTCACCAGCAACATAGTTTTCATTGCCAGGTAGATTTTGCTTCCTCTATTTCGGCGAAGTTTTCTCTTTGCGAAACAATTTAATTCTTTCATTTCCAGCAATAATTATTTTCACGAATTAACTTATCAAGTTTGCTGGAATATATTTATGCGTAAATAATTTCTGAATTTTAATATTTCTTTTGCAGATTTATGCTGGACAACGGAGATTCATCAAAAAAAAAGAAATTCGCCAGCAAAGGTTCGCAGCCGGAGTCTAAAATTGTCTCCAAATGGAAGAATGTTGCTGACATTGATCTTGGCCATATTGACTTAGAAGAATTCCGGAAAAGAATGTATGGAAGTGACACACTCTTGCCAACTCCAATTGCACAAAAAATGATGCGAAACGACATAGTTCAAGCTGCAGGATTTTCGCCGGCAATTGAATGTCCAGAGTTAATTGTGGAATGCGCCTTGCATTACAACGCCGAGGAAAGACAGATTGAAGCACCAGATGGCAGAGTATTGGCATATCTAGGCGAATTGGCTATACAGGAAACATTTGGCATTCCAGCTTACCACCGAACGTACTACCGGTTGAAAGAGGATGCCCAGAAAATATATGAAGATAAACAAGTTCTTTGTATGGCAAATATGAACAAAAACTGGCTGGAAAAACCTAGAGCCTCAACCAAAAGATTGCCCAAGAAGTTGCTCAGGCCATTTTTCAAGGAAGAGAACGGAGACATAGTCTTGTTGCTGAACAGATTGGTAGGCAATCCTCAAGGAGCGCCTTTTGAAAATTGGATGTACTACTTCATTGACGAAGTATCTTCCGGAACCAAAATGATCAATTGGTCAAGGATGATCAGTGATAGTATTCATGAACAATTGGTCAACTTGGAGAAGACCAAATCCTTTCATATGGGTTCCTACATAATATACTCGCTCGCTCGGACCTACCGATATGCCGGTCTAATTTGCAAAGGTGTAGTCGGCAATGGCGAAAGGGAGCTCAAGGTTTACAACTGCTATCCACAATTGTAGTTGAGCGAGAAGTCACATTGGCGCCGGGTACATAATGCTTTTCTCATGTACATCACCCGGATACTTCAAGGTGGAACCCATCAAAGGCTCACCCGTGAAGCGAAGAGCTTAATCAGTAAATACGGATCCTGGTTTATCCAGTTTCTTAGATTTACTTATATCCGAATACAGGGATTCACAGACTCTCCTTACAAGTTGCCGATCTTTACTACCGACAAAATGATTTTACTGGAAGTACTGAGGCAGCTGGAAACATTCCAAAGTATCCAAAGACCAAAGCAGAAAGCAGCCGTCACGTTTCCTCTGTTCATCGGAAACATGATAGAATCTTGTCCGTCAACACGGGCAACAAAAAGCGCCAGAGTGGAGATACAGTTGTATCCATTCACTTCGTACAAATCCAAAGGTGACTTCGATCCACTCAATCATATGGGAACTGTGAACGGAAGGAAGTACAGGCACAAGATTGACCTTGAGGACTTTTGGGCAAATGTTGTTGACGAATATGAAGTAAGGAAAAGATTTTGGTCAAGATTACCTTTGGGCATGATCAGGACGACGGAACTCTTTCGTGTCCCTGACCAGTTGAATGATGATGAAGTATATATGCAGCCAGGCTATGACGAAGGATTGCCGCTTCCTCCTGTTAAATGGTCAGAGCCGGAACTTGGTGACCTGACAATTCTTATGAGACCAGTGGTTAAGTACTCGCAATGGTGGGTAGATCAGTAGGTACAAACTTTGAGGCAGCGGGGTATACCATTTACTGACGACTTGATGGGTGAAGCTGAATCTTGTTCTTCAAATGCCGACGCTTCTCAAGGAGATGAGCTAATTGAGCCTGCCAACCAGAAGGAAAGAAAGGGTAAAGAAATGGCGATAGGTGAAGAGCCAATCTTGAAGAAAAGTAAACCCCTTTATCCAGCCGCATCCAGGAATGTCGAGGAATTGTTGATTATGGATGAAGAATCATGGGGCCATATCAGAATTCCTTCGCTAGTGCTTGAAAGAGACATGGAGCCCATGCAGCTTGAGGATGATTTTCATGCAGCTTGAGGATGATTTTCATCACTCTCCAACTGGCACGGAGATTTGCGAGTCGGATAAGGACTTGAATGTTAGGGAAGGCGACTTCCAAGAGGGGATGATTTCAGCCCTCAAAGGAATTCACGAGGACCCATCAATACAAGAAGTCCAGGACATTCAAGACATTCCAGACTATGAGGATGATGGAGTCGAGCAACCGACAATCCCAGATTGGCTGAAGGAAAGGATTAAGGTCAAGGTACCAGTTGAGGCACCAGAAGCAGATGACATTGATGCTTTCTTGGCAAGGTTGGAGCAAGTAAATACAAAAAAGCTTGCCAAGAAATTCTCTACTATTCAGAGAGATGAGACTGGTAACCGTACAGTGCAGATTGCAGTTCCGACAGTTGAGAAGCCGCAGGATGAGATTACTCCTGCCGAGTATGCCATTACTGTAATTGACATTGGTCCATCTACAAAAGGGCAAGAAGTAGAAGATTTGGATAATTCCGTCTCCACCATTAAGTCCAGATTAGAAAAGGAGACTACGAAGAAAAAGGAATACAAGATGGAGGTTGAGCGCCTGAAGGAGTATATCCGGCATTTGACAAGGTCACTCAACCAAGGTGACCAATCAACCCCTCTGCTCCCAAATGCATCACAGGAACCGGCAGAAAATCTAGAAAAAGAACTAACTACTGCCAGGGAAACAAAGGAATGGATGGCAGGGAAAGAGGGAGAAGTAATGGCATTTGTGGAGAAGTTGGCACATGCTCATGGGCAAACTTCTTCCCTACTCACAAGGGTTGCAAACTTGGCTGAAGCATGGGACAGACAGCAGGACCTGCAAGACATAATCATTCCTTGCCTCCGCGACATAAGGAAAATACCCAAGCAAAGGCTGGTTGACGAGGAAATTATTGCAGCTGGGGCGGCTTACGACTTCAGCAATTGGTATTGTGCATTGGTCTCGCGTAGAGAAGTGTTGGAAAAGGCTAAGGCAAAAAGTGCCAAAATTGATGAGCAAGTGAGGGGCATTCAAAATGGTATCTTTCATATGGTGGCAGATGTGTTGAACACGGACATTGTCCGGGAAAATGACTTACGGTTGGGTAATATGCAAAGGGAAGTTCAAAAGGTTTTCTCCATCATGCCAATCTTGGGAGAAAATCTGACTAAAGCATTTGACCTCTTGGCTGTCCGTAATACTTTCTTGCAACATGAATCAGAATGGGTAGTTGTCTTTGCCGATTGTGCGGACAGTTTGGACCTGCTGGAATACAATGTCAGTACCTTGCCGGACATTACCATTGAGGAGATTGGTGCCATTGTGTCCAGGTTCGTTGAACGGAGCATTGCTGAAGCAGATAAGAGCGCAACTCTCAGTGGATGACTCATCTGCTTGTCAATTGGTTGATGTTTTAGCAACCCTAATTAGGGTTTTCTTATTCAAATATGGGCCCTTGATCTTGTTTTAATCTCGGCCATTCATTGTATTTGAGAACTCTATAAGTACACCCTCGCTTTCATTTGATAGAAAACATCAGAAGAATTATTATCAGAGGATTATAGATTAGAATTTTTGAGTTAGAAGAATTAGCTTAGAGATTTAAATTTCAGAAGTAAGAGAAGAGTTGTATGAAATTGTTGCGAAAACTATTGTGATAATGAAATTCATAATTGCATGAGATGCTTTGAAATCTTTATTGTCAAATGGGTGTATGGTTGCATATTTTCTCTTTCTCATAGGATTGTTATAGATTAAAAATTTATTTGTTAGCGGAGCGAAAGATTGATAGTGAAGATTGAGGTAACTTAGCTCATATTTTCTTCAAATGAATGATTTTCATTTGATGCGTAAAGTTAGACTGAGCTTTTAATGTGGATGCTTTCAACGTGTACTTCAAATAATGTTGCTCAATTGATGGTATTATTTGCAGTAGAAAATCTTAAGCACAAATCCCAGAAGATTGCACTTGCTTTCGTGTAGTTGTCGTTTTACGTGGCAAAACAAAGCATGGTTTCCTTTAAGTTGCATTTGATCTTTACAGTCTCCTAGTTCCTTAGGATTAATATAGGATTTCTCACCCCTCTCCTTTTTCATTTTTTAATCCAAAATCAGAAAATCCCAAAAAATACAACACTGCATTCGATCCCTTACTTTTTAAGTAACTTACTGAAGTAAAATGCCCCTTGGGTTACCAACAAACCACATACTACCACAGAGCCTATCCGCACCCCAATTTTGGAACATTGGAATTACCTTGTGACCTATCTCGCAATCTTAGCACGAAAGGTGATTTTTATCAAGAGAGGATAGAGTGTCTATGGACACTTTATTCTAGAGTGTTCGTGTGTGTCACAAAACACGCATCAACAGAACCCATAGAGAACCCAAAGTGCCCAAGTCATACCAAAGCCGAACCTAAAGCTGAACCCGAACCAAACCCGTACCTGGACTGTACCCACATGGGTTCTTGGGTCAAATATGAAGAACTCGGTAACTTAGATGAGAATATTCCAATGGTATTAATAAAATAAGGTAGAACATCTTTTTCTTGTAGGATTATTACAACCATTGCCTATTCCCAATTAGAAGTTGGAAAGCATATCAATGGACTTTATCATAGGCCTTCCAAAGGTAAATGATAGGGATTGCATTTATGTTGTGGAAATATTAGCCAAATTCGCACATTTCTTTGCCATTCCTTTAGGATTCAAAGCACACCAAATAGATGATTTATGTTTTAGAGAATTTGAGAAACATATAGGCTACATGGATTGCCTAAGAATATTGTTAGTTATAGGCTTAGCTCCATTTTTTAGGAATTATTTCATTTGATTGATACCAAGCTCACTCCCCATATCAATTATCATGCATAGACAAGTGGACAAACATGAATAGTGACTAAGTAGGCTGAAGGATATTTAAGAAACCATGTCACAAACTAGCGAGCAACATTGGTCAAGTGGTTGCACCTTGGAGAATATTGCTACAATACCACACATCACATGTCCATTTATATGACTCCTTTTATGGCTTTGTGTGGATATGTTTCACTAGCCCTCATAGATTTGGTGTTCATTGACAATAGGTCCCTATAGCTAGTGACTTGGTAGGACATAACCAAGATATTTTGAGGTCCCTCAAGGATCACCTACAATGAGATCAAAATCAACAATCTTTTTATGCAAATCAGCATTGCATTGAGAGGTCATATGAGGTTGGAGACATGGTTTTTCTATGCTTGCAACCTTATAGGTAGACTTTCTTTAAGTAACACAGGGTTGAAAAGCTCAAACTTCCCTTCTATGGACCTTATATAGTTGTGAGAAGGGTTGGTGAAGTTTTCTCATGAGCTGGAATGGCTAGCAAACAATAAAATTCACAATGTTTTCCATGTGTATTGCCTCAAAAGGGCACTTAGACAACATATTCCACAATTGGTAGAGTTGAAACCATTGGATGATGAAGGAAAGTTCATTTTAGTGCTAGAAGCCATCATTGATACATGGGAGAAGAAGCTGAGGAACATAACAGTCACAAAATACTTGGTTCATTGGAGGAACCTATCTGTAGAAGATGCTAGATGGGAGGGACGTAGCAGGGAGTAGAGATTCTTGAGCACCCAACTCCTAATTGCTTGTGGGTAAGCAATTTAGGGAAGGTTAGATTTGTAACATCCCTTTATAATTATTTAGCTTATGTGGTCCTTATCCTTGTTTTTTCAATAAAGATATCAAAATATCTTAATAAAGGGGCCTTGGATTAGTAGCAACAAATAAAATAATAGTATAAAATACCCCAGGACACTTGGTAGCTTCTTCATAACAAATTCTATGTCAAAAGAATGAAGAATTACAAGACAAAGTGTACCTATTTTTAGGAAAGAATCTCATTAATATTTTAATTGCTCTTTGAGAGGGAAATAAGGTTTGCTTGTGCTTTATATTGAGGAGCTTGTTTTCCTTTGAGACATCTGCCTATTTATTCAATTGTTTCTGTCATAGTTTGAGCTTTGTGCTCAACTATAGGATTCAATGACAACCGCTGGATTTTGGAAATTAGAGGACAAAACTTCTTTGGCTTCTTGGAGATTGGAGGATGAAAACCCTTTGATTTCCTGAGAGCACTCTCACACAAAGGTTGTATTTGTACTTCAAATATTTGATTGGATTTTAGCATATTTTTTGTTATTTGCAGCAAGTTTTTTATTTATGAAGATTAACATATTATGGAAGCATATATTTTGTAATCACTACAACATTATTTTATTGTGGAGGAATCTTTATTCATATTTGTGTGTTATTGTTTGAAGCTTCAACATATCTATGCTATTTTTGCAATCCATTGTTACATTATTGTTATTGGAAATAATATATATGTATAAATCGTATTCTCTCACCTTGCCCTCATGAGATATTAGTGATCAGAAAGTGTTAAATATTTTATATTAAAATTTGTTGAGAATATTATAGTAAATTACTAGAAGAAACTTGAAACTCAACATTTTTTTCCCTTATTATTTAAATTGCTGGAAAATTCATCTTATAGAGCATAGGACAGGTGATAACTTTTCTAAGAAGGTATGGATGTTGACTCAAGCCAAAAAGGGTCATCCAATAGACCCGTGCACAAAACCTATTTTCCAAAACTACAACTCTGCTATACCACCTAAGAGTATTTATAACAATTTTTCCATTCTAGTTCCTTTGCGCTTTGCTTGAGGCATAATAAGAATTAAGATAGTAAAATTGAACTCAACAAACATGAGTGAAAAATATAAATGACCATAAAAAGTGTCTTCTAGACCCACAAAAATGGTCCCAAATGTTGATGTTCATGCAGCGTTGGAATTATCTTCCAGCCAGATCGCATGAAGAAATCAATTAATCTATAGCCTATTGGCTATTTAATTGATGGAAACGATTCTATAAA
Organism: Sequoiadendron giganteum; assembly: GCA_007115665.2. NCBI lineage: Eukaryota > Viridiplantae > Streptophyta > Pinopsida > Cupressales > Cupressaceae > Sequoiadendron > Sequoiadendron giganteum. Next base: position 760,831,922 of record CM021100.1, read on the forward strand.
GAGACATGCCATTTGATAAAGGATGGTTAATATTTATTTAATGTGAAATGGCACGATTATTTTAGATGCACGATTCTTTATGGAGGCCGACTTCTTGTTTGTAAAAGACATGCCTCTTGGATGAGGCCAACATGTTGTTTTTGGAGAGTCACGTTTCTCCCTTCACCTTGTATTTATACTCCTTGAATGCACTTCGTTTATCATCGATTAATTCCATTTCTTCATCTCAGGTGCGAGTTTGTCATCAAGTGCAGATTGATATCTTGTAGAAGGCTGAGTTTGGGTCTGAGCAGCAGACCATTATTTTGTAACAGCAGATCATCTTCTGTAGCAGCAGATCGATTACAAGGAGAAACATATTCATTTATATCTGCATCTAGGAGAGGTGCAAATATTCATTGTATCAAAATCGACATTGAGTTATGCTTGAGTTGTAAGCAGATTTCTGCTCTTATCATATCAATATATAAGAGATATATTGGCTGGGTTTTTCTCCCTCAAGTTGGAGGGTTTTCCCAGGGTATCTTGTGGTGTTCATTGTCTTATGTGTTGCATTCTCTGATTGCTTTCAGTTTATATATCTGATCATTAAAAACTAACATGGTATCAGAGCGGGTTAGAAGAAGATCTTGATCAGATTTAGTATTGCAGCGATACTCGTTTATTTTTTCTCATCTTTGATCAATTCTACCACTTCGTCAAGATGGTGAATGGTCTCAAGATCGAGGACAAACTTGAGGGAACAACAAATTTCACATCTTGGAGATTTAGAATTATGCTCACCTTGGAGGAAAATGATTTGGCTGAGTTCATGGAGAGCAAAATTCCCGAGCCTACTGATGAGGAAGAGAAGATTCAATGGAAGAAGAAAGATACTAAGGTGAAGAATATGTTAGTTGATTCAATGAAGGACCATATTGTTCCAATCATCTCTAAGTTGAAGACAGTGAGAGAAATGCTTAAGACGTTGGAGGAGATGTATGAGATCAACAACACAAGCCGTGCACTTGCATTAAAGCAACAACTTCATCATGTCAAGATGATGAAAGGAGAAATTGTCCTCGCTTACTTCATGAGGATCACCAAGTTGAGAGATCAGCTCTCTACCATTGGGCATGTTGTTGATAGCAAGGATTTGACCATGTTGGCCCTCAATGGTCTTCCTTCATCTTGGGAGTCATACATTCAAGGTATAAGTGCAAGATCAAAACTCCCTAAGTTTGATCGTTTGAGGGTAGACTGTATTCAAGAGGAGTCTAGGTTGGCTGCGAGAGGTATTGGTCAAAGCTCTACAAATGAAGACATTCATGTTCTTTCCGCTCAATCCTCGAAGAAGGAAGGAAAAGGAGGAAAGAAAGGATACTTCAAGAGGAATAGGGATAAAGGTTTTGATGATGCTCCCGCCTTCAAGAAGAAGAGGGACCTCTCTCGTGCTCAATGTTTTAGATGTGACAAGTTTGGTCACTATGCAAAGGATTGCTCAACCAGGCCTAATCGGCATGCTTCATTTGCAGATGTGGATAAGATCTCTCCTCAAAATGATTCTAGGAAATTTCTATTCTAAGTCATGGGCCTATGTTCAAGCCGTGAGGGTTGTGTACTGATTTGAGCGCAAGAGCAACATATCTTACTATGTCCAGTAATTGCATCCATCAAAATATTTAAAGAGATAAGTATTCTTTGTTTTGTCTGAAATCACCCTTCTAGGCTGAATTTCTATTATGTCATTTATATGGATCATGAGTGATTAGTAAAGAGAGATCGTGTTTCCTCTTGAAATGTGTTCACTGACATAAGATCCCTTGAAGATTCAAATTATTATTTGCAAGTCATTTTTTTTTTTGCTAATTATGAAGATCTCCGAGTGTGACTCTGAGATGAAAAGAGAACTGCAACTTCGTTGTGATTAGATGGCCACATCGATAACATTCTCTTTGTGCATGAACTATGTTGGTGCCTTGAGAGGCCTGATTCTATATTTTGGCTGCTTAATATATAATCTATTATTAATCCTTAAAATGCAGATTGGATCGAGAAGCAAATGAATGATGATTCATTTATTTGGAATTATTTAAGGAGATTCTGATGAGATAAGTATTTCATGTTCATGAACTCCTCATGTAGTTACTAATTCATGCTATAAACATTGAGATAGCTCCAGCATTGGTATTTCTCTTCAAAATAGTTGAGTTACATGAACTATTAGTAATCTCTTTTTAATGTGCATTAGGACGGACCAAGAGATTGCTTTCAAGAGAAGAAGAGAATGGAGATATTGCTTGCAGCCATGAGACTGAGTGGATGGCTGAAGACATCTCTTCGAAGAGGAAGAATTAACCTTTAGAGGGAGTTCTATGACTCGTCGAGAATAAGTAAGGGTTGCAATGTTGCAAGGCCAGATGCTAAATCCCTGAAGTACCTCGTCAGCAGTTGAGATCAGAATTGTTCAAGTCTGTCAACCTAGATTTAACATTGGTAGGTCCGCAAACATATTCAGAATAGAGTGATCCGGGATGAGGTCGAAGAGGACAGCCCTGAATCTCTACAGAGGTGTGCGCTAGAAACCATTTCTCTAAGGCAAGCGTTGTAGGCAATCTTGGACGATGAGGTCAGGAGGTTGATGCAAGTGCTTTAAGATTTAGAGGGATCCTATTGAACCTAAAGAAGATGGTTGTGTTGCTAATCGGAAGAGCACCTTTAGATGTTGCTTCAGTTTGGGGTCTGCTATGATATCTTGGTGCAACAGGAAGTAGTCATCTGTAGCATTGAGTACTGTAGAGGCAAAGTATATTGCAACTTGTGTGGCAGCTCGAGAAGCAGTGTGGCTTCGGAAGCTCCTTGCAGGATTGTTTGGGCAATCAATGGAGCCTACTATCATTCATTGTGATAACTAAAGCTGTGTGAAGCTTTCTATCAACCTTGTGTTTCATGACAAAACTAAGCATGTGGAGATCAAATACCATTATATCAGAGATATGGTATTGAGGAAAGCCTATTTAGTTGAGGTATATCAGCACTGATGAGCAGGCAACAAACATTCTCACCAAGCCTCTCTCCAGGATAAAGTTTGTGTACTTTCGAGACAAGCTTGGTATGGTGGAGAATCCAGCCCTAGCTGAGAAGGAGTCTCAGTATCAGTGATCTTCATTAATGTATTTCTCTTTGAGAGAGATTTGAGGTGCAAGCCCTTGTTAATGCATTTCTCTTTTGAGATTTGAGGTGAAAGCCCTTGTTTCCACCCTCTGGGAGAGCCATGGTGGATGTCATGTGTGTGACTATGATAGCATCATGTGAGAGGGTCCGTGATGATTTTCTTGTACTTGTGTTTCACCCTCTAGGAGAGCCATGGTGAACGCCACGATGAGGTGACAACATCACGTTAAGTGATGAACACTTGTACATACCATACATAGGTGTAGCCATGATGGTTGATATCACGATGAGGTGATATCTTTCTTTTCCACATATGGGAGTAGCCATTGTGGTAGACATCACGATGAGGTGATATGTCTTGTGCAGTTGGAAGTATTCTCCCTAGCTGAGAGGGAGTGTTGATGTTCATGTAGCGTCAAAATTATCTTCCAGCCAGATCGCATGAAGAAATCAATTAAATTATAGTCTATCGGCTATTTAATTGATGGAAGTGATTCTATAAAGAGACACGTCATTTGATAAATGATGGTTAATATTTATTTAATGTGAAATGGCACGATTATCTTAGAGGCGCGATTCTTTATGGAGGCCGACTTCTTGTTTGTAAAAGACATGCCTCTTGGATTAGGCTGACATGTTGTTTTTGGATAGTCACGTCTCTCCCTTCACCTTGTATTTATGCACCTTGAATGCACTTCATTTATCATCGATTAACTCCATTTCTTCATCTCAGGTGCGAGTTTGTCATCAAGTGCAGATCGATATCTTGTAGAAGGCTGAGTTTGGGTTTGAGCAGAAGACCATTATTTTGTAACAGCAGATCATCTTCTGTAGCAGCAGATCGATTACAAGGAGAAACATATTCATTTGTATCTGCATCTAGGAGAGGTGCAAATATTCATTGTATCAAAATCGGCATTGAGTTATGCCGGAGTTGTAAGAAAATTTCTGCTCTTATCATATCAATATATAAGAGATATATTGGCTGGGTTTTTCTCCCTCAAGTTGGAGGGTTTTCCCAGGGTATCTTGTGGTGTTCATTGTCTTATGTGTTGCATTTTTTGATTGCTTTCAGTTTATATATCTGATCATTAAAAACTAACACCAAAGGGTGCAAAAGATACACTAGAAAATCATAGAATTTCACTAGTTGAAATTATTAAAGTATTTATTGTAATATTTAATGGTCATCTTAGCTTTAGTTAGTCGATAGTTTACTTTTAGTTAACTTAGTTAGCTTTTAGTAACTTCTGTTTATGCTTTAGTTAGTTTTAGCATCTTTCAGTTATTTGCTTTAGTTTTCTTCAGCTAATGATGGTTTGTTTTTAGAAACATAGTCTTGTAAATTTCTTTATAGGGAGCTTTCGTCTCCTTTTGTAATCGACCAATTATGAATATCATTAATCATTTCATGGTATCAGAGCTCAAGTTTGAACTTGATTAGTTTTAGCCGATTTAAAAAAAAAATGAAATTATTTTTTTAAGAAATTTTTGAAAATCGAAGTTTTTTTAAGTGAAGAATTCTTGTGAATTTTGGTGAAAATTGTTTTGAGGGTTTAAAGCTGATTTTTGTGGTTTTTTGAAAGAAAAAAATCGAGTTTTTTTGTGCTACAAATCTTGGATCTTTTGAGGATTTTGTGGGTTTGTTAGCAGTGAAATCATGGCGTCATTTTTGAAGGAGAATCATGATTCATCTCTATGAAAAATTGTGACTTATTTGCTTGTAAAATCGCGGATGGTATTCTGTTGAAACGTCGCGACCTGGGCGCTTTGTTTTTTGCCCGCACGTCTGAGATTTTGTTTGCCGTTTTCTAAAGAATTTGTGGCGACTGTTCCCGTGCGACCCTAGTTTTCATGGGTTCCTGAAAAAATTTGATAGCTTCTCTATCTGTTTTTTTGTTTTCAATGGCGTTTTTTTTTTCTTTGGTTTCAGCGCGATTTTTGGAGATCGTGGCTATATTTGACGACACTTTTGTAGATGGCTTCTGATTTTTTTTTACCTGGTTCCTAGCACGCGACTAGGGCGACTTGCAACTAGTGGGTTTTTAGAAGAATTCGTGATTTTCTTTGGCAGATCGTGGGTTTTGCATTTTGATTTAGTCAAAATCATGTGTTTTGTGCACTGTGGCGGGTCTTCTATGGCTACCTTTGTGATTGTCGTGAATTTGTGCAAAATCTTTTACTCTTTTTCACGATTTTCGTGAAAATCCGTGGCCATTCTTTTGTTTTGGAGAAAGTTTTTGTACCTGCTTGGATGTTATTTTTGTGGCTGAAGATTTCTGGTTCGTGGTTTTTCATAGTCTTTTTCCTAGTGTTTGTGGGCATTTCTGAGGTTTTTGAAGAACCTAGGGTTTTTGGATCTTACGTTCCTAATTTTTTCAGATTTCCAGTGGACCTGATTTTCTAGTTTTCATGGCATCCTGAAGAGTTGATTTTTTGAGCCAGTTTTTGACAGGATTTTTTTGGGAAAAATAAAAATTTCCGCAAAGAGTTTCTTGAAATTTTTTTGGAAAAGATTTTGCTAAAAGAGTTTTTGAAAAATTTTCTATAAAAATTTTTTTGGAGGATTTTTTATAAAAATTTCTGCAAAGAGTTTCTCGAAATTTTTAAAAAATTTGCTAAAGAGTTTTGAAAAATTTTATAGAAAATTTTTGTAGTTTTTGGAGGATTTTTGTGAAAAAATCTGATTTTTCAGAGTTTTCGAAGGTTTTTCTGAAAAATCTTACAGTTTTTGAGCCTTTTTTTAAAGACGATTTTTGAAAAATCGTGAGTTGTGCTAGCTGATTGTCTAGAGTTTGTGCCATCTGATCACAGAATTACCTTATTTTTGGAAAATGGGAGGGATGGTTGCTTTTTCCAACGTCATGTTGGAAAGTACGCAGAGTTTCAATGGGAAAAGTTATAATACCTATAAGTAGAGGAAGCTCACAGTTTTCGAGTGCCGATTTGAATGTTTTGTGGGAAAGGACCAGTAATTGCGAGGTGGTTATGCTTCTCCAACTATCAATCAACGATGATATGTTTCCAAAAGATCATGGATAAACTTGGTTTATGTTTGTAGGATGACCATTAAGGGAGGGTATTAAAGTATTTATTGTAATATTTAATGGTCATCTTAGCTTTAGTTAGTCGATAGTTTACTTTTAGTTAACTTAGTTAGCTTTTAGTAACTTTTGTTTATGTTTTAGTTAGTTTTAGCATCTTTTAGTTATTTGCTTTATTTTGCTTCAGCTAACGATGGTTTCTTTTTAAAAACATCGTCTTGTAAATTTCTTTATGAGGAGCTTTCGTCTCCTCTCGTGATAACACAATAATGAATATCAATTATCTTTTCAGAAATTTATTGTTCTTTTGACATCATAATACCTTGATTCCAATGAGCAGCAGCTTATCATCATATTCAGTCCAGAAAAAATATTTTTATCAGAAAACCTTGACACCATGTAAGACTTGCCCAGTTCTATTGATTTTGAAATGCACTGCAAAAATGTTACTACATTTTTGATGTTACTGCTTTAAGCATATTAAGTGGCATCAACCAGATGACAGTTTCATAGAATAATTATCTAACACATGCAGTTTGTCAGGTTTGCCAGCTCCACATTTTGCCTATGTACAGAACATTGAACCTGGCTTGCCGTTGTTTCTCTTTAATTACAGTGATAGAAAATTGCATGGTACCTTTGAGTCAGCAAGTCGTGGACAAATGAACCTCAATCCATATGCATGGACAGCAGGTGGAGCTGAAAAAACGCAATATCCAGCACAGGTATGCATGTCTGTTAGAGATGTCTATAGGTTTTTAATGTTATGTCCCTATTTGCACTAGCTAATAAGCACCGAGTTTATTAGAGTGTATTTCCTGTCTATTATAGATAGAACTTGGTTTGTTTATTCACTGTCTTTCTCAACATTGTGTTAAGTTTCGTGCTCTTGGTAATTGCTTTTACACTCAATAGTCCTTCATGCATGTCCAAGGTTCGAGTTTGTATCAAGCAGAATTGTGAGCCGCTTCCCCAGTCTGCCTTTAGAAATGCTATCGGTGAAAATTATTACTCTGATAAGCATTTTTGGTTTGAGTTGAACCATGCTCAGACTGATGCATTGATGTCACTTTTTCATTCTAAATTGAACAAAAGAAGTGAAATTGATTTTCCAAAATCTTCAGAGAATGGGGTTTGGTCATCTCCAAGATCTCAGAGTTCTTCAGATGGGTGGCAGGTTGCTCCTGTTAGAACATCATTGAATTATGCAGATATTGTTTCAAATTCAGTGGAATGGACAATGGTGTCTCAAAAAGGTAAAGAAATTTCATGTAGTAAAGGGAATTTATGGGAAGAAACTAGTGAATCCTCTAGAAGGAATAAGGGAAAGTGCAAAAGCCGAGCTTCTAGTCATTCATCACTTGGTCAAAGCACAGAAGATACAATTACAATAAATTCAGATGATGAAAAGACAACTGCTGGTGACCTAATGAAAGGTAGAACTTCACCCATATTACATGACAGTGGACCTGAATCAGTTGGACAAGTATCAATGTTGTATCACCCCATTACAAACATGTCAAATGAAGACCGCGTGCTTGAGAAGCTCAAGCAATTAGCTGTACATCGTCAGAACAGTTCAAAAAATCCAATATCGGACCTTTCTACAAAAGGCCTTAATGGCAACATGAATTTTCATTTTGAGAATGATGAAGAAAAATCAATGGATGATAAACTTCTTTCAGACCAGGCATCACTAAAAGCAGAAAGAGAGATTATTGTATCTGGCTTGAGGTCTGTAGATACAACCATGGCTGACAACTTGCAAAATTATTTAGAGTGCCAAGACTTATCTTTAGTTCAGGTATGGACATATACATTGTTTTGGAATGTTATTAATATTTATACTGATTTTCCAGGATTATAGTTTATGTTTTGTATGGCTTGTATAACAAGAATTTTTGGTTTACATTTTACAGATGCAGCAAGAAATAACTGAGTTAAGAAGCTGCGGGAAGAATACTCATGCTGCTTTAGCTCAGGTATGGACATATGCATTGTTTTGGAATGTTTTGAATCTTTCTACTGATTTTCCAGGATAATAGTTTATGTTTTGTACAGCTTGTATAATAAGAACTTTTGGTGTACATTTTACAGATGCAACAAGAAATAACTGAGTTAAGAAGCCATGGGAAGAATACTCATGATGATTCCCAGCATGCAGCAGAGTTTCAAGTTTTGGAGCAGAGACAGGTATGTTAAGTTGACAAATAAACAATTTTGGCTGGAAGTAATTTTCTTTTAATGGACTCCGAGAAATCGAACATAATTTTGATGACTTGCAACATGAATTTAATTTTTTTATAGATAAATTAGAGTTGAAAATTCAAATTCCTTACATATATTACTCAAACAACCCTGAAACAATTCATTACATCAAAATAACCAGCATGACATAAAGATAAAGCTCAAAAAGACAACCTAACTCCATATGGGCTCACCTAAGCATATAATTCATTTGTTTTGTTTAAAATGTGATCTCAACAGCATGCAAATTGGCGCTTCGTTTTTCGATTTTGCTTTACAATTGGATACCATAGTCCACTCAATTTTTTGTGGAGAAGCAAGATCTGGCACTGCCTTTGCCTCACTATTATTCCCTTCATCTGAAGGGAAATCTTCTTCCGAAGAAAAAGGATCCATTTTTGACATCCCTATAACTGTTGTACGTGTTCTTTTATTAAGTAAAGTGTTGCTCGATTTTTTGCCCTCGAGTAGGAGGGTTTTCCCAGGATAAAATTTGTGTTCATTGTTCTGTGTTTACTTTTCTGTTTTCTGTTAAATCTGATCTAAAATTAACATGGTATCAGAGCTTAGGTTCAAGAAGAACTAATCAGATTTGGCAAAGCAATGTGTGGAAGACAATTTCCGTCTAGACTATGCCGTGAGAGGGATTTCTGGAGAAATCTGATCGCTTGCTGGAGAAGTTCGATATTGTAAGAAAGTGAATCAAAATGAGACAAAACTACCTAGTAAGCAAGTAGCTCAGCCAACATCTGCAAAAAGACAAATAAGGCTAATATTGGGCTGGTCTCATAAAGGATTGATTATATTCACAAAAAAAGATAAAAATTAAAGATTGCTTGGTAGGAAAATCGTGGCTACAGGGAGCGAAATATTGTGTGTGCCAAGTCTCGATGAAGTCAAAGATTGAATAAAATATTGAGTTTGGAAGGGGATCAAAGTGAGAAGAAAGGCCGACGCTTCTCAAAGAGGAAGTCGCTACCATATTATCAAGAAGACGAAATCGTCTTCATCACCCATTACTTGGTTTCATCGGAAGGAGCTTGCCATCTATCGTCCATACATCATTATATATGATATCGGTGGAGGCTTTAGGAAGCAAAAGGCGTCAGATCAAAGATTGTTGGATTTTACTTTGGGGTATATCTAAGTGACGGAAAAAGTCAAGGATTTTTGACGACGACTTTTGAAGATTTGTCTGTTCTGAAGGAGGCAATTCGAATAATGACATTTGCAAGAGACAACACTGAATATTTCGAATAAGATAGGGAAATTATCTTTGGTGTTGTCTTAAGAGGCATCATTTCAATAAAACAAAGCACGGGAGTTCCCCTCTACGACTGGAGGTTCAATTTGGGAGGATCTCATCAATAGTTCGATTGAGGATTGTGAAAGAAGAAACATTGTTATTGCTAATCTTGCTGGGACGTCAAAAATCAAAGGAGACATCTTGAGTGTAGCCTGTGAGGGAGCCTATGATGGTCTTGGCATTGTTCTTAGCATTCTTTTAATTGTATTTGTAACTGCAATCAGTGATTATCGACAATCTTTACGGTTAAAGGATTTAGATAGGGAGAAGAAGATCTCAATACAGGTTATTCAAAATGGCTATAGACAAAAAATTTCAATATATGACCTTCTTGTTGGGGATTTAGTGCATTTATCAATCAGTGACCAAGTGCCAACAGATGGGCTATTTGTATCTGGCTTTTCATTGCTTATAAATGAGTCAAGCCTAACAAGTGAGAGTGAGCTTGTAACTGTGAACAAAGAGAAGCCATTTTTTTCTTATCAGGAACGAAGGTCCAAGATGGTTTTGGCAAGATGTTGGTGACAACAGATGGCATGAGAACAAGATGGGGTAAATTGTTGGCAAAACTGATTGAAGGTGGCGAAGATGAGACACCGCTATACGAAGATTATTAGTGGGCAATATACGAGCTGGATTGGAGACGACTTTATTGAGATCTTAGAATAATTTGCATCTATGAATCACAATTGCATCTTCATTAGGCTGTGGGTTACAAGCATGCCTAGGACAGTTAACTCAACAATTGAAATTACATTAGTTCATGATAATTTTGTATTGGTCATTTAGTGATGCTCTAAAAGTTAGAATTTACCATCTCCATTGTCTTCTCCATGAGGACGACCTGCTGTTAGCAAAATTTGGCAATAGTTGCAATCATCCTTGACAATATTGTAAGCAGTCTAAGGAAGTTCTTGATGGGTTTTGAGAATTCAAGGAATGAGTTGAGAACATGTGTAGGAAGAGGATTAAGGTTTTAAGATCAGTCAATGGAGGGGAGTTCACTTCTAGAGGATTTTTGTAATCTTTGTATTGAGGCAGGGATCAAGAGGGAGTTTTGTGTTCAGCAAAATGGAGTCCTATGTCACGAGGAACTAGAGTGACTCACTGAAAAGAAGTGAAGGTGCTAGCTCAGTGGGTTGCAACGTTGTAAGGCCAGGTGCTAAGTCTTTGGAAGGTCTCTTCAGTTGCAGAGAACGAAATTGCACAAGGTAGTCAACCTTGTTTTGACATTAGTAGCATCACAAACCTATTTAGAATAGGGTGATTTGGGATGAGGTCGAGGAGGACTAAGTCCTGGACTCTCGCAAGTCAGTTAAAGGTGCTGCTAGGAGTAGTGCTGGAAGTGTGTGTTGGAAACCGTTCCTCTAAGGCAAGCATTGCAAGCAATCTTGGACGAGGAGGTCAGGAGATTGATGTGGGTACTTGGACGTCCAGAGGGAGTCACAACTTATCAAGATATTTTCCCTATGTCAGGAGAATGGACAGAACGACGAATTGATCTACCATAGTGTATATTTCTCTGAGACAGAGAAATATGAGGTGAAAGCCCTTGTAGCGTATATTTCTCTGAGACGGAGAAATATGAGGTGAAGGCCCTTGTAGCGTATATTTCTCTGAGATGGAGAAATATGAGGTGAAGGCCCTTGTAGTGTATATTTCTCTGAGATTGAGCTGTGTTTTCCACAATTGGGTGTAGCCATTGTGGATGTCATGTTGAGAGAATCCATGACCAGATATTTGAGAATACCTCCCTAGCTAAGAGGGAGTGTTAGTGTTTTTGGGTAGCTGTGGGAGGTATTATCCCAGTCGGCTAGAAGATAAGTTAGATAAATAATAAACAATTATTCAAGTTGTTGGGTCGGCCCTAGTGGAGTAGGCTGCCTAGACTTATATATATAGAAGAAAGGTTCTTCTCATTTGATGATCAATTCAGTTATTCATCCTTTTGTGTTCAGAAAAAAGTTTGCCATTTCAGTCTTGTTCAGAAATTTGCACTATTTAAAGTGCTGGGATATCTCATTGTATTCTGCCCATCTAGGCATGACTCTCAAAGTGCTAATTTCTTGCACTGTTGTACCTGTTCTTTTATTAAGTAAAGTGTGGGTTTTTCTCCCTCGAGTAGGAGGGTTTTCCCAGGATAAAAAATCTTTGTGTTCATTGTTCCTGTGTTTACTTTTATGTTTTCTGTTAAATCTGATCTAAAATTAATATAATTGATAGTGAACCAAGGCCATTTTGGACCTGTATCCATACCTGAATCAAATTTCTGCAATACATGGATCTAAAGAGAAGAGCTCAACAACTTAGTCTTCTTCGGATGTGGCATCTAAGCAGTCCCTCTAGCTCCTTTAGAGAAGTCTCCACCGGTTCTTGGTAGGGTGTTTCCTTCTTTTTTCTCCATTTCTTTTTGTGTAGTGTTTTTATATTACATTTTTAGTATAGTTAGTAAGTTAATAAATGAATGGTTTGTATCAGGTTAGTTTACAATAAATAATCATGTTAGCTTTTGTTAGTATTTAATATTTGTCAGTTGTTATTCAGGAGTTACTTTCTTGTATGAAGGTTGTTCAGGGTAGTTAATAGAAAGATGCTTTTATGATGCTGAATGTAAAAACTACCATAGAGGAATCAATATATCATATATCTTTTTATATTACATTGCTAGTATAGTTAGTTAATAACAAATGGTTTGTATTAGGTTAATTTACAACAAATAATTATGTTAGCTTTTGTTAGTAGTTATTCAGGAGGTACTTTCTTGTATGAAGGTTGCTCAGGGTAGTTTATAGAAACAGGCTTTTATAAAGCCAGTGATTATGAATGCAAAAACTACCATAGAGGAATCAATATATCATATAGCTTTTTATATCTGCAAAAATGATGTTATCGAAAAATTTATTTTCTGTATGTTCTACCTTTTTTCAATACTTCAGAGGTTGTGATTTTGCCCCTTTTGGTCCCTCCTATGGTAGCCGTTCTGTTGCCATTGGTGGTTGCTAAACTTTTCCTTGTAGATTCTTCGGAATCTTGTCTGCTGGTGGTAAGTCCCCAAATGGTTGATGTGTATGATACTCCTCTTACTCCTTTTAGGAAGCTCATATATCATCTGATGAGGGTCCCCCTTGATGGATAAGGCACAACGACAAGTTTTATTGTCACCCTTGTCAATTGGGGCAGCCTTTGATGGGGATGTTTGGACTATGGCTTCCAACTGGAAATCGGTCTCTAGAATGAAGGCCATGGCTCAGATGGTTCTGAGGTCTCATGACAAAAATTTGAAGGGCTTGTTGGGTCCTACTTTATTTGCCTTGTTTTAGGAATCATTTTGTACTGGTTTACATTATCTATTAGTCTTTATGTTAGTAATTTCCTTGTGGGCATGGGCCCATATAGAACCCACAACTAAATTATAAATAAAAAACAACAAATCTATTTTCAACTTTATAGCATCAACTAGAAATTTAGATGTATTACAGCTTTAATAATGACTAAAATTTAGCTCTGTTGTAGCAAGAAAAGCAGATGCAAATTTCGACATTCTATAGCAGAACCGAGGAATTACGACAAGAATTTTAGCATGGTAAAGGCTAGAAAAGAAATCGATTTTTTAATTAATTTATTTCTTTCTGTAAGAGAAACATCCAAACATCCACCATTTGGGGACTGACTTACCCTAGAAGCATCCCATGTGTCCCATGTTTAGGGTACTTCCATAGTCCGTCATGATCGGCAGTAGTCGGTCATAGTTGGCCATATTCAGTCATAGTCGGTCATAGTTGGCCGTAGTTGGTTATATTTAATAAAACTATAGTCAAATAGAAAATATTTTATACACTTGATGTCACATGTTGTTTCGGGAAACTAAGTCTCGATTAGTTGATTTGGTTGTTACGGAGCATTGTGATGGTTAGTTTCTCAACCACCACCAGCAACTATATGTATTGGGTTTATTGTAATCGGGACAACAATGCTATTTTGATGTTGACATTATACTCTTGTACTTGTTCAATTGATGAATAAATGCAAATCCTATTCTATGCATTATGTGTTAAATTTAGTGAATATTTCACATGCTTTATGTTTTGTAAGTTTCATTCGTTTACTCTCATAGTATGTTAAAGTTATCCCAGCTAGTAAACATTTGGCGCCATTGCCTAAGTGAACTTGGGAAAACCACCTGACGGTAAAATGGTGTCGTGATGGGTCAACCGACTGAATAATCGGTACAAGCAAACGAGGAAAGAGAAGAGGAATTGACACATGACCTTGTCAACCTATGGGAGATCTCATTGAGGGATCACTTATGGAGGGAGGCTCTCAGGCGAGAGATCCCTCAGTAGGGATGGATTGCTCGTCAATCCAGAGGTCGACCATCTCCTCAACCGATTACCAAGGTTGTTGGCACGTCATTACATCATACTGCAAGATCTTTGGGCGGAGAGTGACCAAGAACGCCAAAGACAACAAATACTACAACGATATGAGGAAAGGAGCAAGCGAGAGGAGGAGGAATGTGACTCTAGTTGAAGGCATACTCCCGACAATCAATCATCGTACGACCAACAATTAATGCCCGTACAACCCAATAAGGACAAAAATCAAGTACCAAGCGAGCAAGAAATACTTGAGGAAAGGGTATGACGATCACTCAGATTAAAGGAACAAGAAACTTGACGGAGGAGTCTAAAACAAATTGTTGAAGAAATGAATGAAGACCTTAATGAAATAAATCAATCTATTGTTAAGTTACACCAAAACCTTGTTGAGGAAAGTGACAAGGAACTTTCAAGACACCGTTTGTAGCAGATAAAGAAAAATTTAAAAATGATGAAAATGAACTTCTAAAAGAACTTAAAAATAGTATAAGTTGCATTCGAGAGTTGTCTATATTGGATGACGAGGGACCAAGGATTGGAGGATCCGAGCCAAAGACCCCTGGGCAGAGGGAGTACCGATACGAACCCCAAGAGACTCAAGGTGCAAAGGACGCTGAGAGGGAACGTGTTGCTGACCCGTACGTGGCCGAGAGTTTAAGAGAGGCACCAAAACGTCAGGGGAGAAATAGTCCAATCAGGTCCAACATACAAGCAGGGAATTAGGGAAGAAACATGGTGACTCTGCTAGCCAAGAGGCAGAAACTGCCGAAGTCCACTGGGAATGGTTCAGAGGATCCCGTACGTCATTGCAAAACGTGCAAGACAATATGGATAGCGAATGGGCAGGGCGACGTGGATTATTGGCTGAGAGTGTTCCCAACGATGCTGAGAGGCATAGCCATAGATTGGTACACAGAATTGGAGGCAGCACACAAAGCCTCATGGCGATTACTCAAGAGAGCATTTGAAGAATAATTTAAACTTCTCAGGGATGATAATGAAATTGTGGCAGAAATATATAACACGAAACAAGGAAAGAATGAAAATGTACGAGCCTACAATCTTAGACTCAAAGAGTTGCTGGTGAAATTGGAGACACAATTGACAGACGGCTTGAAGAAATGGTGGTTCATTGAAGGACTACTTCCCTCCCTACGAAAGAAAATGAAGGTGGTACCTCCATCGTACGTCGAAGCCTACAATCGTGCGATGGACATTGAGAGCAAGAACAAGACATGCTCTCGGAGGAAGAAGAAAATTGATGATAATGATAGTACAGAGGAAAGCAACGAAGATGAGTCAAAGACTGTACAATCTCTCTGATGGGATATGATGAGGATGATGGAGGAGTTGAAGGTTGGCAAGGAGAGTTCGAAGGAGTCCAAAAAATTATGGTGTACCGAATGCAAAACATGTCATACCAAGGCATACTGCCCGAAGAAATTGTTTTGTGACATCTGCCAAGTTATGGGACACTCCATCAAGGAGTGCCCGTACAAACTAAAGGCGAGAAGTTCGCAAGTATTCTTCGCACAAGGGGAACAGTCAACCCCTCCGACCACACCACCAAACCCTCCGAGTAACAGTGCATCCCTTGGAGGTTACAACAACAACCGAAGAAGCAAGATCGAGTACGATAGCAAGGGAAGATCCATGATACAATGCCGAAAGTGCAATGAATGGGGTCACTTCGTCAGGGAGTGCCAAAACAACCAAGGTACGGGAGGAAGATTCTGTAAGTGGTGTGGACCGAGCGATCATGAAGACATCGACAACTCGAAGCAAAAATGCATAAATATGTTGGAGGTAGCCAACGAGGAGGCCGTGGCAATCACAAGGGCATAGACGAAGAAAGCTACCTATCTAGACCCTCGTATGGAGAAAGGGAGACTCTGAGAGATCACGACAGAAGTAGAAGAGACAATGGCCAAGGAAAGAAGAATCTCCAAAGTGACTAGTACGTCATTGCAATCAGAGTTTGAGAAGAACATCGTATGGCAGGTGCTCCATACAACCGTACCTATCAAAGTAACAAACCTTTTGCAGATGATGCCCCAACTGGGGGTAGCACTCACTAAGGTTGTTGAAGATAACATACATCGTCAGGAGGGTCCAACAGAGAGTAGGACACAACTGACAGGAGAGGCCCTGGACCCCACGCTACTCGTAGTGAACATTGGGAGGAAGCCTGCCATCGTACAAATGGAGATCATGGGGAGGACACTTTACAACACTATTGTTGATGGAGGCTCGGGAGTGAACGCACTACCAAAGGAGACCTAGAAGTGTCTGGGGAAGCCAACTCTCTGGCCCCCCACATTTCACCTGGTAGGCGTTGATCAACATGGCATCAAACCTCTTGGTACATTGATGGCGCAGGAAGTACTGATTGCCACATAGTAGTTCCAGTAGAATTTTGTCGTCATCCCTCTGGAGAAGAAGGCGTACGACGCATTGTTGGGGAGAGGATGGCTTATTGCTACCAAGGCAAATCATAATTGGAAGTGGAATACACTCTTGATCGAGAGCAATGGGAGGAAGTACGTCATCTACTTGAAGAACCAACATCCTCCGTATCCAAATTAGATAGGGGAGCTAGATATAGATGAAGGGCGAAAGACTATGGAGCCAAATGATGAGGGCGTACTTGAACTTGAGAGTTTCTTGGAGGACGAGACAAGCTCTCTCAATGGCCTATTTCATTGGCAAATGGAAGATTATGAGGTGTTCTATCGAGAGTGTAACATGCTATAGATTGGACAAATCTAGGAAGAAGAGGAGAAGGGCATGTCTAGCCAAACATTTTCGGCCGAGTATGTAGAGTACAAAGGAGTAGCAAAACTAGATGATACGCCATCTCACATGTTCGAATGTGACAAAATAGTCAAAGTACGAGTTGACGAGAGAAAAATAGATATAGATGAAGGGATGAGAGAAAAATGAAAATTATAAAGAGAGAAAAATGGGAGAGTTGAAAAGAAAAAATCAAAAAGGAGAAGTCGGAAGATGGAAATAATGAAAAATCACAAAAATGATAAAGGCGAAGGTGAAAAATAAGGAAAATGAAAAAAATAAAGTGGAGAAATTAAAAAGTTTTAATAATGAAAAAGGAGAAATGGAAGGATGAAAAAATAAAAAATTAGAAAAAAATAAAGGAGATGGAGAAAAATTTATAAAAAAGGAGGAAAGAGAAAAAATTAAAAGAAATGAGAAATATAAAAAATTAGAAAAGGCTGAAGTATTAGTTTAAAGTGAGAAACATTATTCAATTAAAAAATATAGTGAAGGCTGTATGGCCAAGAGAAAAATGCAAGTTTTGGCGTAGGGAAACGAATTCGTATGAGCTTGAGAAAATCCCCCCGTATAGACTCACTTGGCAAAAAAGAGTGCAACATCATGAAGACATATTACGACGACCTTATGAAGGCATCGTACGGAATTATCAAGACATACTATACCCAAGGTCTCGAAAGGAATGCGACATACAAGGAGTGATATAGAAATTTTAGAAGATCAATAAAAAGTTTGCGGAGAGAAATCGTGAGGCCCATAAGCAAGGAGAAGATATATTGTGGAGACAAAGGCAGGACATAACTCAAGTGGACGTCTTATGGATTGCACAGGAGCTAACACATCGTATGCAAACAAGGAAAGGGACTGCGATACGAAACAAGAAACACATCTTTATCATTCAAAGAAGGCCGCAGTTCATCGTACAATCATTAAAAAAGGTCGTACGAAAAGTAGAAAGCGGGTGTGTATGGAAAATAAAAGAGGTTGAACGACAATATAGCTGGAAACAAAGAGCGGACAATGTTGAACATAGATCGACTTCAGACAACTCTGCATGGCAATCCTTGGCAGAAAGAATTAAGATTAAACAAAGGCTCAGCCTAAGCATATGGTCAGGAGGAAAGCATATAGGGAGGTGTGTGAATAAGGAAAGTTTGTAAGCATACAAGAAGTAGTTGTATGCCAAGTCAAGGAAGAGTCCGTATGAGAGCTGAGAGCAAACAATACAAGTGAGCACCGTACGAGCAAGCAAGAAGTGACCGAGGGTGTCGTATGAGGAAGAACCGTACGAGGAAGAGGTGTTGTACAATTAAGAAGTGTTGTACAAAAGAGCATCATACAAGAGGAGCTGTGTGCACAAATAGGGGAATTAGTGACAGTATGACAAGAAGAGAAGGTACATGAACGACGTTGGAGACTAGCAGACTACGACCTGGAAGAAATCGCTTGCCAAAGATACATTGCTAACAATCTGTACGGGACAAAAGAACAATACATGTGGGTGTCGTACATAGTACGGGAGTAGTGAAGAAAATAAAAAATGTGCGTGGAAATTGCAAGGTTCAACAATTTCAACGTTCAGCGACAACAGTAAGAGTGAATTCCATACATCGTACATTGGGGCAAATACAATTCCCAATCGGACAACAATCAAAGATCATACAGTTAAACACCTCGAAAGCTCTAGTTTTTGGCTTGGTCAACAATATTTGGAACCTCTTGGGAACTCGTGAAAATGATGTACACGATGCAATGCTGCCCCTAGACCCCCCCAAAAGGGGTGTTGCTCCTTGACCTCGTTGGGGGTGTTGCCCCTTGACCCCGTCGGAGGTGTTGCCCCCAGGACCCCATCAGAATCATTTGAATTGCCAAGTCCCAGGGCAACCAACTATCACAATACAGGTAGAGCCACTAGTATCACAGTTAGTTCTCCCAACTTCATGGCTAGCACTACTGGAATGACATCCAAAAGAGTTAGGAGAGGAGTCCAGTGATGAAAACATAGTGCACATTGAGATAAGTGAGCCAGATGTTGATGACCCTCGCGTTACAGTCCAAAGGTACTTGAGTGAACTGCAGGAGATGGCGAGAGTTATGTACGAAGTTGGTACAATTGGACAACAATCGGACATGGGACATGATCCCTCAGTGGTACATGAGGTCGAGAGGATCTTGGTGTTTATGTAGTTGGGATGCAAAGGCGAGTGGCTTAGAGTAGAGGCATTCGGGACTACCAGGCAAGAGCTGGCAGACTACATTCAAAAGTCACAAGGGCAGTTGGCCGCCGAGCACATGAGAGTTGTAGCTCTCGAGGAGTCATTGCCTGAGAGGGAGCGAGTGTTGGCAGAGAGAGATGGGGGGCAGTTGGGGGAAAAGGAGAGGCTACTAGCAGAATGGGATACACAGTTGGCCGAGGTACGACTCCTAGCCGAGGACGGTCACCTATAGGTGAAGGATAAGGAATTGGAGGATAGGGGTCAGGAGCTCGAGAAGGCAAAGTCCAAAGTATCTGAGGCAATCCAGATGGTAGAGCTCTCATATGAGAGGCAACTGGCAGCCAACTAAAAGCTTCAACGCCTCCAACAACAACACTGAGCAACAACGACCCCTACATTGTCAGTACAACCAGGGGCGCCCTCTCACCCTCCCTCTTCTTGATTTCCCTTTCTATTCCTTGTTTTTTTTTTTGTCGTCTAGAAGACGACTACTTTTGTGGGGGGGATGATGTAGTCGATCATAATTGGTCGTAGTCGGTCATAGTCGGTCGTAGTCGGTCATAGTTGGCTGTATTTGGTCATAGTTGGTCATAGTTGGTCATAGTCGGCTATAGTCGGCCGTAGTTGGTTATATTTAATAGAACTATGGTCAAATAGCAAATATTTTATACATTTGATGTCACATGTTTCGGGAAACTAAGTCCCGATTAATTGATTTGGTTGTTTCGAAGCGTCGTGACAGTTGGTTTCTCAACAACCACCGGTGACTGTATGTACTGGGTTTATTGTAATCGAGACAACAATGCTATTCTGATGTTTACATTATACTCTTGTACTTGCTGTTAAATTGATGGAGAAATGCAAATCCTATTTTGTGCATTATGTGTCCATGAATATTCTGTACATGCTTTATGTTTTGTAAGTTTCATCCGTTTACTCTTGTAGTACGTTAAATTTATCCCAGCGAGTAAACAACTTCTAGCTGTAAGCAAGACGCTTCATTCACATCCTTAAGTTGCAGTGAACATGTTTGCCACGAAACACTGGATTTTTGTACAAATTTTTATCAGTTTCTAGTGAGACAATCAATTTGGAAAGCTGAGGATTGCCCATGATTTCCCATATTTCCCACGATTTCCCATATTTCCCATGTTTTCTTATTGAGAAAATCAAATTTGTCTTCTTACCTTCTGCCTTATATTTTTCACAATTTTCTTCAAGGTTCGTTGAATTTGAATTTTCAACCAATGCTCACTTCTAATGTATACACTTTAGGGTGAAAATGGTTTTTTGTGCTAAAATCTTGCTCCATGATTTATTAAAGCTTAACTCATTTATTGTCTAAAGCTATATTATGTTGCTTAGAGGCCAAATGGGCTGATTGTCATGTCCCCGGAATTGTAACCCCAAATTGTAACATTAAAACATCTAAAGCAAATAAATAAATAATATACATTCAATATTACTATAATTATAATCATCAAAGATAATATTATAATTATGACATTATAAATATCAGAATATAAAAATAAATATTAGCATCCTAAATATTAGTATAATTCTAATATGCATATATACTAAATAGCAGATATAAATGCAACAATTAATGATTAAAAGAGATGCAGTAATATAACATGAATAAACAGTGATCCTTAGTAAAGAACATAATTATTAATAAGATAAACACAAGCAGCGATCTATTCACTAAACCATATAATAATTATCATTATTCAAAGACAGCAATAAATATATCCCATAGGTTCCAAAGAGGCACCTGTTGGAGTTTTAGAAAGGTTTAAAACCATTCAAAGGCAGCGCTTCTTTTAAGAAGCAAACATATTTTTCTAAAGATCACATATCATTGACTAAGGAGGATAATGACTTTGTAAAAGGTAGCGATTCTTTATGAAAGGTGATTATTAAATTAAGAAATAAAAAGAGATTGGGGAGTGATCAGTATGAGAAACAGTTAAGAAGAGTGGTGTCTTCTCTAAGGGCTATCTCTTTTAAGAGACGCACCTCTTCTTGTAGAGGTATAAGACTATAAAAAGACACAAGCATGGAAGGAATTGGAAAAAAAGAGAGGCTGAGATATATATTTCTGAGAACACAGCAGATATAATCATAAAGAAATCAGAAGAAAGAACAAAGCATTGAATCAAGGAAGAATAAAATATGTTCTTAAAATCAGATTGAAATCAGGGAATAAAAACAGCGGGCTGGGAAGAAGAAATAAATGATAAGAGATCTATTGAATGAAGTATTATTACAAAATATATTTGGACTGTAAGTTCAAATATAATTATAAAGAGTAAAGAGATCTGCATAGCATTTCTAGTATTAATATGCATTATTACTGTGTGCATGGATCTAGATGTTGTTCTTGATGATACCATAACATGTATGGATGCTATTGAATATTAATGCTTAAAGATAAATCTAAGTGTTTGGATCTGTTTGAAAATCTGCTCAGGAGGAAGGGCTTGAGAAAGTGGTGCCTAGAGACCCCGCTTAAGATCCGCCTATTCCCAATGCAAGGAGGGGCCATGGATGAGTGGAGAGTCCACTTAAGATCCGCCCTGTCTGAAGGCAGGGATAGGCCATGGATGGGTGGGGGTCCCACTCAAGTCCGCCTGGACCAAAGAAGGGAAGGGCCATGGAGGGGTGGTAGGGCTAGACCACTATAAGCTTTGCTGGCTTCCTCCAGTAGGCGAAGTGTCTTCTGAGGTTGTGACATGGGTGGAGAAAGCAGGTACAAGTCGCCAGCAGGGAGAGTTGTGGTACACAACCTCTTATGCTTGGCCAATGGCTTCGGGCGGATCCATCCATGTTACTCCTAGTTCATGATAGTTGCATTTGTGATAAATGGATACCATGATGCTAATGCTAACAGTTATGTGTGTGTGTGGACACATTGATCATGTGGTGAATGCAGGTTTCAATCCAGAATTACTTCATTAAAGGGGACATTCAATGGAGAAGGTGAAACCCTAACCCTAATTGGCAAACCATAAGCGAAGTCTAGTGCAAATTAGGATAAGGGACATTACACTGATCTGTGGTCAAGATACAGTGATCAATGAACACCACAAGACGGATTTTGATGCAGCAGGTTATGATGGTTTTGGCTGGTTTGAACATGTTAAAAATTTGTGTGTAAATTGTAAACCATGTGTTCAATTCAAAACACAAACTGAAGAAAAAGTCTCAAGTTGTCACTAAAGCATAAAGTATTACATGTCTTTCTAAGTTTCTTAGTGTTTATGACCTGGGATTCAAAATCTTAGTCAATATGGGAAGATAATTGAACAAGTTTTCAATAAAACGAAGTTTCAAACTCTCCTTGGATTTTCTATTAAAGTTATTTGATGTTTAAGAAAACATTGTAAGACAAATGCATGCCATGCATGAAGATTTCAATATATTGCAGTAGTCCCAAAAATCTAGTTCTCAGATCTCTTCTTTCTTACATGTTTCACCTATAATCTGGTTTAGCAGATAAGAATGGATACAGAAATTCAGACTCTGAAGGAGCAAGTTAAACGACTTGAACAGTTATTGGAAAGAAGGGAAGCAAACATGTCCTTGGATGAATTAGCAGACATATCTAATCATGAAGAGCCAAATAATTTTGTGCCTTCAATCTTTCTCCTGGGAGGATATAATGGAGACCAAGATTCGTGGTTGAATACACTTGATGCATATTCACCACAAACAGATACAATCAAATCTCTTGCACCAATGCCTAGTGTTCGCTCATATGCTGCAGCAACTATTCTGGACAAGTGCATTTATGTATTTGGTGGCGGCAATGGAAGTCTGTGGTATGATAGTGGTATGCATACGCTTTCTGTTATTCCTTCCTCTTTTTTTTCTCGAAAAATAAATTTATTTTGGAGTCAATCAGATATATTTTGAATTATCTTCATCCCCCATGTTGAAATTGATGAATTATCTCCACAATAAAATTGGCAGTCCCTTGTTATGTTGCATTATATAAATAGTCTGATAATCTTCTGCATGTTTCTGTATAGTTGAACGGTATGATCAGGAGAGTAATTCATGGACTACATGCCCATCAATGAATCTGCGTAGAGGCAGCTTAGCAGGAGCTTCTCTAGATAGCAAATTATTTGCACTGGGTGGTGGAAATGGGGCAGAATATTTTTCTGATGTGGAGATGTTTGATCCCTTTCTTGGCAGTTGGATACACTATGGAAGCATGCTTCAAAAAGTAAGAACTGCTTCTAGTTTTGTGTATTTTTTCCTAAGTCCACTTGAGTTGATTACTGTAGAGTAGCACGTCTAAGCTTTATAGAATTGACAATGTCTTTTAAAATTTTGAGCTACTCTTGCTTGAGTATTGCAGGATCTTTGTTCTTTATCCATTTTTTTTTATGATGCAATTTCTTTCTTTGTAATAGGTGTTTATAATATAACTTTATAACTCTCTTGTGGTGGTCAGTCTATTCACAAACAATGTTCAATGTTTTGGATAAGATCTTGGAAGGAAGCACACAACAGCATAACTCATTATTCGTCTATTTATTACTATGAGCATATTGCCCTCTCCTTTCTTGAATTTGGTTTTTTGAGAAAACATTTAACCCTTTCAGTCAAACAAAGGAGCAGGGTTCCTGTAATTCTGTCCTGTTCTATTTTAAAATTTATGGTCCCTGATTGTAGTGCTTTCCTGTTTACTAAATCTGTTATTACTTATTCCTAATATAAATGTTCTGTGTTTTGTTGGTCTGAATTTCTATTTTGGCAGCGATTTGCTCTAGCAGGAACAGTTTTGGGTGGAGCTTTGTATGCTCTTGGTGGCTTTGATGGCCGACAATACTTGAAGTAAGTTTGCATTTGTAATTTTGAAGTTGTTTTTATGCGCATCCAAATAAGGTGATTTTGTCTTCAATATACATATCTTTGATGGGTCAGGGTTAATATGTTCAATCTAGCTGTTTAGTCTAGCATGATATATATTTACCGTGTTGGACTTTAGAGGGAGTTATTCTCTGTAGTACTTTATATACAAAGCTCAGGAGGTGACAGCAGACCAAAATATTTATATTATATCAAACAACTAGTTTGTCACATAAATTACCATCTCAACGAATAAAGTTCTATCTGAATCTTTTGTAATTTCTGTGTCTGTCAGTCCATGCACAATTAGCTTGGTGAGGGTGATTCTTATTTTAATATCTACATTCCTTTATTAAAGTAATGATATCCACTTTCTGAACTGCACTGAGATGCATTGTGGGGGATCACGTGACATCCCTGACATCTCAGGGACCTGGGGACTTGCAGGGGACACCTCCTTTTTCCAGGACTAGAAATTTAAAAAGGCAACTTTGAAGGGAAAAAAATGCTAAAAAAGTAGAAAGTTAAAAGAGCAAGGATTGTCATTGCAAATTCAGCACATTGAATTGAATTTTAAAATTTTCAGGTGCTTTTAATTTGTTTATGTTATTTTAGTAGCCATTCCTCTGCTGTTCCTAAAGTTTGATAATTTTTTTGCCATCCAAGAAACCATGTCCCCATGTCCCCATGTCCTTGCATCCCCTTCTGCTGGAATCTCAGAGAAATGCTGGTTTTAATCAGTTTGAATTATATGCATAGATCTGGAAATTCCTCTGCATGTCTTTTTGTCTCTAAAATCAATAGGATATCTGCTTCTTGATGAATCTTATAAGTTCATTCTACTTTGTTCTTGTAAATCATGTTATGCATTCCAAACCATCTGATAGCTATATTCTGTTCCAGGAAAGCAATGTATAAATGGATTTAAGGAGTTGCTCATTAGTTAAGATTTTTTTAAGATAAGATATTCTAGCTTCTTTTTAAATACAAGACATTCATAGCAACCTGTCGTTTTAAATTGAAGCAGGGTCTTTTCTATTTATTACATATCAAGACCTGAATAATTCAGTTATATATGGAAATACAACAATGTATTACACCGGAATACACAGGCCCTTTGGTGATTTTTCAAGTTTTGACAAATGCAATCAAAGTACACATGAAGGAGGATATTTTTCGAAATAGGGGGATGCTTGGCTATTTAGTGTGGACGTAGAGGGGTCATAACTATTTTTGTCAAAAGTTGAGTCAAACTTGTTAGACTTCTCTAGTATCTGCCTTGCCCAAATCGTTATATACACTTAGGTTTTTATAGAATAATTATTGACAAGGACAAATAACTACTTTTTTATTATATCAAATTAAAATTTACTGCCCCTATTTGTTAGGTAACTTGCCAAGTTCTATCTATAGCATTGAAGAGATTGAGGTAGAGCTTAGGTATAATTGAGGGTGGCAAATGGTTGTAGCTGGCCGAAATGCACTTAGTTGGCTGTCAGTAGAAATAAGACTTAGTTAGTTTGATATTTAATGTAATTGTTTTGTCGTACTAGTTAGTGGTTCCGGAATTAGTTCCCGAGAGAATAATTAATGTAATGAAATGACGCAACGGTTGGTCTTCCAACCACCGTCCGTGCACTATATGTATCGAGAGTCATGTAGTTAATGGACATGTTACTACTGTTGCTATGATTGTTCACAACATATACTTGTACTGGCATATGTTCGATAAAAAAAACAACTGCGATGATTTCATGCCTTATATTCTAGTACGGTGTTATGTTTTGTAAGTTACTCTCATTTACTCTTTGTGTATGTTGGAATTCATTCTGTGAGTAAACATTTGGCGTTGTTGCCTAAGCGTACCAAGAAAATTGCTTGTCAATAAGATGGCGTCGTAATGGGTCAATCGACGAAAGAGCCTATGCAAACTAATGAAGAAAGGGAAGACGATTTGACACAAGATTTGGTGAATCTGTGGGATATACCACTAAGAGATCACGTACGGAGGGAAGCTCTCAGGCGAGAGATCCCTCAGGCAGTTATTTGGGATAGATTGCAAGTGAACGATGAGGTCGATCATCTCCTCAACTGTCTGCCAAGACTACTAGCATGCCACTTCATCATCTTGTAGGACCTTCGGGTAGAGAGCGACTAGGAACACTGAAGGCAACAAATATTGCAGCGGTACAAAGAGCGAACCAAACGGGAAGAGAAGGAACGAGACAATAGCTGAAGACGTACTCTCGACAACCAATGATCACATAACCAATCTTTAATGCCCGTATAGCCTAACAAAGATAAGAACCGAGTACCAATTGGGCACAAAACTCAGGAAGAGAAGGTTTGGTGATCACTCAAACTACAGGAGCAAGAAAATAGACGACGTAGGCTAAAGGAAATTGACAGAGAAATCCATGAAGATATAAATGAAATGATTCAATCCATTACAAGAGCACACTAGAACTTGGATGGAATAGATCGATCTATCATACGAGCACACCAAAGTCTGGTCGAGGAAAGGGGTGCAGGACCCTTTAGTACACCGTACGAAGGAAGGTACAAAATTGATGACAACGGAGATGAATTAAGTGAAGAGCTCGACAATAGCATCTAACACATTCAAGAGTTGTCCATATCGGGCGATGACGAAGGGCTGAGGATTGCAAGTTCTGAGCCTAAGACCCCAGGGCAGAGTGAGTACCAGAGCGAACCCCAAGAAACTCGAGGTGTCGAGGACACTGACATAAGACGTGGGAGAGACTCGTACATGGTCGAGAGTGCAAGTGATGCACTAGGACGTAGCGAGAAAACCAATCTAGTCAGGCCCAACGCACAAGGAGGGCATCGTGGAAGGATGGTGACTCTGCTAGTCGAGCGGTAGAAGCTGTCGAAATTTATGGGGAACGGGTCAGAAGATACAGTACGGCATTACAAAACGATTTGGGTAGCCAACGAACAGGATGATCCAAACTATTGGCTAAAAGCATTTCCAGCAATGTTGAGACACGATGCCATCGATTGGTATACAAAATTGGACCAAGTACACAAGGCATCATGGAGATTACTCAAGCAAGCATTCCAAGATGAGTTCAAACTCTTGAGGGATGATAGTGAGATTGTAGCGGAGATCTACAATACGAAGCAAGGAAAGCACAAGAGTGTGTGTACCTACAACCAGAGACAAAAAGACTTGTTGGGGAAACTGGAGGCACAGCTGACGGGCGGTCTGAAGAAGAGGTGGTTCATTGAAGGACTACTTCCCTCCCTCTGGAAG
This sequence comes from Sequoiadendron giganteum, assembly GCA_007115665.2. Taxonomy (NCBI): domain Eukaryota; kingdom Viridiplantae; phylum Streptophyta; class Pinopsida; order Cupressales; family Cupressaceae; genus Sequoiadendron; species Sequoiadendron giganteum. The sequence goes on from CM021100.1 coordinate 760,859,200, forward strand.
AAAATGAAGGTGGTACATCCATCCTCGTACATTGAAGCATATAATTGTGCGATGGACATTGAGCAAAAACAAGACATCTTTGCAAGGGAAAAAGAAAGATGACGACAAAAGTACGGGAGAGAGCGAAGACGAGTCAAAAACCGTACAATCTCTTCGTCGAGATATGTTGAGAACTATGTTCCACCGAATCTCTGGGACGGCGGGACGAGTTTCGGGGACGGCAATTTTTTGAGGGGATTTTAGGGGACGGCTGGACGGCTATATAGTATATATATATATAGATAGATAGATAGATAGATAGATAGATAGAGAGAGATAAATTTTAAAAATATAGGGAAATTTGAATTTCAGATATTCATATGAGTAATGATAATCATAACATTGAACATTCATAAAGTTGCAAATGTAATCACCAATCATATTGACATATGCATCATAGAATCGAATTATCGAACAAATTAATACTACAACTACCTAATTGCTTCCATGGACCATAATTCATGTCAAATAGTCAATGTGCATATGATATAAAATAAATTTTAAATAATAAAATGCCCAAAAGGCTACAAGTTTGTACTACAAATGCCAAAATGACAAAGTCACAAGTGTCCAAAACATAGTAATAGAAAGTATGATGGTTGCCGCTACTCGACATCTGCCAACATTGCATCAAAATCAGACTCAGAGTTTGAGTCATTGTCACTGTGAGGGGCTGGCTCATCTAATGGAAGTCCAACCAATACCTCTTTCACTTCTCTTGCTGGTTGCTGCCTTAATGCTCTCCTTTTTTCCTCCTAAATGCTGGTTTTTCTTTTCCAACAGCTCCTTCAAACCCTCCTCTTTCTCTTCTCACTTTTTCTTTTCGCTGCAATTTTTTTTTGGCAAGTTAAAATGAGGTCAAATGAAGGTAAGAAGATGTTTTAAGTGGCCATATTAGGGTTGGGAGGACATAGGGTCCACAAAGGAAAGAATAAAAAAAAGAAAATTTAAAATTACCTTCTTTTTTTGTGTTTAAATTGTTGTTGGGCAAAGGGGGATGGCTGGCTGTCCCCGAGACGGTTAGGGGACGGCTAGGAGTCCCCTATCCGTCCCCTGGACGGCTAGCTGTCCCCCTTTGTGTCCGGGACGTTTCCTCCAATTGGGGACGTCCTCGATTTTCGGGGACTTTTTGGCAGCCGTCCCCCAGGCGTCCCCCGTCCCCGAAACGTTTCCGGGATGGGTACGGGGGGCAAAAACCTAGGGGACGCGTCCCCGTGGAACATAGGTTGAGAATGATGAAGGAATTGAAAGCCGACAAAGAAGGGTCGAAGGAGGGAAGAGAACTGTGGTGTACCAAATGCAAAACAAAAGGTCACAAAAAGGCAAACTGTCCGAAGAAAATATTTTGTGACATCTGCCAAGTTATGGGACACTCTGTCAAGGAGTGCCCATACAACCTCAAAACACGAAGTTCGCGAGTGTTTTTCGCACTAAGGGAACAGTCAACTCCTTCGACCACACCGACGCAACCCCAAAACAACGCATCCCCTGGCGGCTACCACAATAATTAGAGAAGTAATAATAGTATGCCAAGAAGCAAAATCCAATACGACAACAAAGGTAGACCCATGATCCAGTGCCGAAAATGTAACGAATGGGGTCACTTTGCCAGGGATTGCTAGAGCGATCAAGGTGTGGGGGGAAGGTTGTGCAAATGGTGTGGTTTTGGCGATCACGAAGTCATCGACTGCTCGAAACAAAAAGGTGTCAATATGTTGGAAGTAGTAGACAAGGAGGTCTTGGCGATTACAAGGGTGCAAACAAAGAAGGCCAATTATCCGAACCCTGGTACGGAGAAAGAGAGACTCCGAGAGGCCAGGGTAGAAGTGGAAGAGGCAATGGCAAATGAACGAAGAACCTCCAAGGCGGCTAGTATGTTGTTGCAGTTGGAGTTCGAGAAAAACATAATACTGTAGGTGCTTCACACAACCATACCAATTAAGGTAACCAACCTTTTGCAAATGATGCCTCAAGTGAAAGTAGCACTCATGAATGTCATCGAAGTAACCTTCAGAAGGGTCCGACCGAGAGTACGACAGAGCTGGTAAGAGAGGCCACGGACCCGATGCTACTTGCACTAAATGTCGGGAGGAAGTCGACCATCGTACAAATGGAAATCATGGGGAGGAAACTCTCCAACACCATTGTCAATGGAGGCTCTGGGGTGAATGTACTGCCAGAGGAGACATGGAAGTGCTTGGGAAAGCCAACTCTCTGGCCCGTGACATTCCACCTGGTCCCTGACATTCCACCTGGTAGGTGTAGACCAACATGGCATCAAACCTCTTGGTACCTTAATGGCGCAAAAACTCCTAATCGACACGCAACAATTCCTATTGAACTTCGTCGTCATTTCGTTGGAGAACAAGGCGTACGACACATTGCTAGGACGAGGATGGTTGATTGCCGCCAAGGCGGATCATAATTGGAAGAGGAACACATTCTCGATCGAGAGCCACGGGAAGAAGTACATTATTGATTTGAAGAGCCAAGTTGTGAGTGAGGAACTCGCTTCCTCTGGATCAGAATTGGATGTCGAGGAAGAAAGGAGGATGGAACCAAACATTGACTGGGTACTCAAACTTGGAAGTTGCTCAAAGGACGAGACCAATTCACTAAACAGGTTGTTTCATTGGAAAATGGAGGATTACAAAGTCTTTCACCAAGAATGTAACATGTTACAAATCAAAGAAGGGGGAGAGGAAGAAGACAAGGGCTCGACCAGTCAGTTTTCGCCAGAATACGACGAGTATAAGGAAGGCGCAACAAAACTGGATGAGATGCCAACCCATAAATTTGAAAGAGACAAACTCATCAAGTACGAGGAGCCGACATTGAAGAAAGTAAACCTTGGTGAACAAGAAAAGCCCAAGGAGATCCTCGTCGGTGATGATTGGGATCCCGTACTAAAGGTGGCGGCATTTAAAATCTTCATGGAATATAAAGATGCCTTCGCCTTGATGTACAAGGATCTGAAGGGCATATCGCTAGAGTTGTGCGTACATAGGATCCCTCTCATACCAGGAGCCCAACCTGTACTTTAGAGACCCTATAGGATGAACAAAAATTATGCCGCCAAAGTGCAGGATGAAATTGAGAAGATGCTGGAAGCGGGCATTATTTTTAAAGTAGAAGTTAGTGATTGGGCGTCACCGATTGTCATCTCCCTCAAGAAGGAATCCGAGCAGATCTGGATATGCGGCGACTTTCAGAGCCTGAATGTGGTGACGATTAAAGATCTGTTTCCAATCCCCTTCACTGACACAATTCTGGAAGAGGTCGTCGAGCTCGAGATGTACTCGTTTTTGGACGGGTTCTCTGGATACAATCAAATTAGTATCGCTGACGAAAACAAGCTAAAGACAACCTTTGTGGTCGAGGACGGGGTGTACATGTACAACCGAATGCCATTCGGGTTGTGTTACGCGCCTGCCACGTTCCAGAGAATCATATCACACATCTTCGATAAAATGTTAGTGGGCAACTTCAAAGCATTGCTCGACAACTGGTCAATCTATAGTGACAAGGAGAAACATTTGAAGGCTCTCAGAGAGTGCATGGAGAGGTGCAGAGCAACTCGCCTCGCATTGAACCCCAAGAAGTCCAGGTTCATGGTGCCACAGGGGAAATTATTGGGACACATTGTGTGCAAAGCCGGACTAAAAACCGATCTAGACAAAGTAAGAGTAATCGTACAGATGGAGGCCCCAGAGAATGTCACTGGTGTAAAGTCCTTCCTCGGGCACATTGGGTACTACTGGAGGTCTATCAAAAACATCGCATATGTCTTACCCTCTCGACCTACTAACAAGGAAGGGACAACCTTTCATATGGGTGGAGAAACAAGAAAAGGTGTTCAATGAATTGAAGGATCAGCTAATTAGTTCACCCATACTGGCGTACCCTGACTAGAATAAGGAATTCCACGTACAAGTGGATGCCTCCAACTTCGCCATCAAAGCAACACTAGCTCAAGTGGGAGTACACGGGCTGGACCACCCGATGTTTTTCGCGAGTCAATTACTTTCAAAAGTAGAGAAAAACTATAGTATGACCAAACGTGAAGCACTCAGGATGGTGTACTCAGTGCAAAAATTCAGGCATTACCTGCTGGTGACGCCGTTCACATTCTATGTGGACAACCAAGCCCTGATATTTCTGGTGAACAAGCCAATAATACAAGGGAGAGTGAGCAGGTGGTTGTTACTTCTCCAAGAATTCACATTCATCATTATCGTATGTCCACGGAAGAGCCATGTGATCGCCGACTAGTTGTAGAGTATCTGGTTAGGTGAACCTGCTGAAGGTGGAGTGAACAAAGATTTCCTGGACGCACACCTATTTCAAATTGTAGTACTCCCTTCATGGTACGAGAAGATTGGAGAGTACTTGTCTACATCAACATTTCTGAAGGAGATGCCACTAGCAGAAAGAAGGAAACTTGTATTGAAGAGCAAAACATTCCAGCTGATTAATGGGTTGTTGTATAAGATGGGGTCGGACCAGATTCTCAGGAGATGTGTAATAGAAGAAGAGATACCAGGGGTACTCAAAGAAGCGCACGAGGGTCTAGTTGGAGGTCACATGGGTCTGGATGCTACAACAAGGAAAAATCTTTTATCGGGCCTATGGTGGCCAACGATGTACATAGATGCTCGAGAGTGGGTGTTAGGCTACGACACTTGCCAGAGGGTAGGGAAACCCTTGAAACGAGACTTCATGCCCTTATATACTCGTCCCAACCTCAGGAGCTGTTCGAACACAACAGTTTGAATGGTGGGGATTGGACTTTATCGGACTGTTGAAAGTGAGTCAATTACATCGGTGCCAATATATATTGTAGTTGCTACAAAATATTTGACAAAGTGGCCAGAGGCTCGAGCGTTGTCGGATAACACAACACAAAGTACGATGAGATTCATTTACGAGCAGATAGTGACAAGGTATGGGATTCAGATATAGATTACCAGTGACTGTGGGGGACACTTCGTCAACCACGCCATTCAGTTGATGAAGGAGGAGTTTCGAATCTTCCATAACTTGTCGAGCTCGTACTACCCACAAGCCAACCACCAAGCGGAGTCCACGAACAAGGTGCTAGTGTCGATCATTCATAAGTCATGTGACATAGAGGAAGTTGATTGGGAGGAGAGACTATCGACCGTCCTTTGGGCATACCGTATGACATACAAGGTGACAACCGAGCACACGCCCTTCCAGTTGATGTACAGTCAAGAAGCGGTGGTGCCTATGGAATACATGGTGCCCAACGTAAGGATAGCCGTTGAGAACCAACTAGGCGACACAAAGAGTCTAAAGGAACGATTGTACCAACTCAACAAACTGGACGAACGAAGAATAATGGCACAATGGGTAACAAAAACCATGTAATGGAGGAGAAAATTTTGGCACGACAAACATCTCCGACGAATGGATTTCCGGCCAGGGTAGTTGGTTTTAAAATATAACGGCTGTAACGAAATCAAGTCGAGGAGGTTCAAGGTTCGGTGGCTCAGACCATTTAAAATCTTAGAGGTATGTGACAATGGTTCCATAAAGCTAGAAAATTTGGACGGGTCATTATTGCCAAAAGCCATCAACGGATCGAAGTTGAAGTTATACCAGGAGAGAAAGGAGAGGAAAGGTACAATAGCCATCAATATGCTCGGTTACACAACCAAGGAGGACTTGCCTTTGCAGAAGGAGGAAGCCACCAAGGAACAGGACTGGGGCTTAGGTGGCCATGGGTATGTCCCGAAAGAAGACTAGGCTGAATCAGGCAAAGATAGGATCATCGAAGAAAGGCTGACTGATAAGAAAGTCGAGGGTATTGCAGTACCCCGAGTGGATAAGCATCTCACAAATGCAGTGTTCGGCACATCTGGCTTGTGGCGATGGATGGGGGGACACTGGTACTACCAGACCCCATATGAAGGCATAAGGAAGGGGGTATCTTGCGAAGGAATTAGATGAAGAAGCGCAGAGGGAGAAGGAAGAGAAAGCGGCGAAAGAACGAAGCGAGTGCCAACCGAGTGACACCGATGAAAAAGACGAAGAATGGGGGGATGATGAGCAATGCAACAAATATGCCGAGAAGATTGGCCCATGCTTGAAGATGGTGATAATGACTGAAGACATGTTTGTGTCACATGTGGATGGGTATATCGAAGACATACTAAAGAGAATGAGAACGAACAAGAGAAAAGTACCAAGGGTAGCAAAGATTGTGATGAAGGATGAATTATGGAGAGTGGTGCCAAACCCATCCCGACCATCGACAGTGAATGAGGAAGAGGTAACATGGTATCAATAGTATGACGAAAGATATGTCGATGGCAGCTTCAAAGGCATCGGTCCTGCTCCTCTACTTGACAAATGGTTTGATGTCAAATTCATGGGTATGTGTTGTGAAGAAGAGTGCTACAAGAGGCCTTCGTACACCTGCAAATGGCACTACTTCTCGGAGTTGAAGATTCAGAAAGATGAGGAAAGTAGAGGGGTGAAAAGAAAAAATAATCAGGAAGAAAGAAATAATAGAAAAAAGCAAAAAATTGAAAAAGAAAAAGAAGACGGAGGAGAGAAAAAAAGAGTCGGAGAGAGAAAATAAAGACAGACAAAAGACAGGAGAGAAAAAAAGAGGCGAAGGAGAAAGAAATGGAAAAGAAGATAGAGGAGAGAAAATAAAGACAAAGAAGAAAAAAGAGACGGAGGAGAGAGAAAAGGAAAAGGAGACAAAGGAGAGAGAAAAAAAGAGATGGAGGAGAGAGAAAAAGAAAAAGGAGACAAAAGAAGAGAAGAATAAAAAATTAAAAAGAAATGAGATCAAAAAATTTAAAGAGGGAAGAATAAAAATAAAAGTTAGTATCAAAGCCGTACAACTATATAAAATCCAGAATGCATTAAATAAAAGTAAAAGTCAACAAGGCAAGGAGACCTTGTACAATCAAAAGATTTTGTCCAAAGATGCCAAACAAGGAGAAAACTTGAGACCGCATAAGTAAAGCTTCAAAAGGATGCCCTACGAAAGCTTATATTAAGAACTGTTGTGCGAACAAAATACATTGAGGAGTGCCATATGAGAATTAACATTGAGTGTCATACGAAAAATAATCTTGAGCGTCGTACAAGAATTAATATTGAGCATCCTACGAAAAGTTACATTGAAGAGGGCCGTACGAGGGTTTGGAGGAAAGAATCATGTGCGAATAGAGTCGGCAAGAACCGTACGGGAGAAGAGTGCAAGCGCCGTATGAGTGAGAGTAAGGAAATCGGCCACACACGTCTTCAAAAGCAATACAGAGGTCGCACAAAACCTTAACTTGGAGGAGACAATACACATATTCAATCTGAAGGCAGTACGAAACGACAAGGTCACACAAGTACGAAATGACAAGGTCACACAAAGAGAAGTCAACAAGTTCGTACGATCTCAAGGAGACAAAGCCATGCGAAATCTGTAGAGAAAGGAGGCCATATGAAATCCCAAATTGAGGTTTGCCGTACCAAAGTTTAAATTAAAGTATGTTGTGTGAAATTTTAAATTAAAGGAGTAGGCACAAATTCTCAGAGTCCAACAAAAGGCCGTACGACTATGTGAAGGAAAGAGGTCTGTGCCATCCAGTAGAGGAAATATAGCCGAGAGAGACAATTGTTGTAACCATCGACACCCAAAATTTAAACAAGCGATTCAAATTTGGCAGGCAAGTGTTGTGAAACGGAAGCACACTGGTGTTATCAGGAAAATAAATATCATCTAGAAAGGAAAATGGTAGCCAACAACAACAAAGGCAAGAAGTTGAATATCATCTGGCCAAAGATTGCAGGAAGCACACCGATGGCGAGAGGAAGTGGCGATGCCGTCACACCAGAGACAATCACTTGGGAGAGTCTCAGCGGCACGGAATGTCGCTTGTGGTGGCTTTCAATGCTTGACTCACATATTCTCAAGAAGGTGCTCTAGAAAGCTCAAGTAGACAAGGCAGCACAACTGCCATTCTTTAATGCCAGAGATTTGAGCCTTACTTGCGCTAGTTGTTAACTAGGTATGCCAAGCATGGGCATTGGTCAATCATCAAATATAGGGGTTATGAGGTCACTGTGTGGTATGGCGCCCTTGAGTTCACATGGATCTTTGGAATTCCCTTGAGGGATTGCGTCGACAAAACCGCTAGGCAAGTTGATGAAACAGAAAAAGGAGGCCCTCGTAACTAGAGTTTGCAGGTCCAACCTGACGTAGGAGTAAAGAGACACCATTTGGGGTGTCGACAACAGAGGTCTGCAAAAGAACTTCCTTGGCAACCCAGAGTGGAAGTGTGTACTCGATTTGATCAAGAGCAAACTCATGGGTGCCAGTAGGGCATCAAATATTGCAGTCTGGATGATAGGGCTGATGATCGGATTGGTTGGAGGTGTTGTGTACAATTGGGCAATCGGGCTTTCCAAGTGGATGAGAGACTTCATGAGTCTTCGGCACAAAGCATGCTACATGACGCAAGATGCCATAGGGTTGTTGTTGGATGCAATCTATCGGAAGGTTCCTGCTAGCCACTGTCGAAGATTGAAGATGGGTGGCCTATTGTATTCTATTGGGCCAACCTTGGCATATAGAGCACGGGAGACAAGACATAGCAGTCAACACCGTTGGCAAAGAGGAGGCGACAAATAGTTAGCTCACCACAGAGGCCGAGCGTAGATGAGCAGGATGAGGATGAGGAGCAGAGCACAGAGGGTGAGACATCGAGCAAAGATGGTGCAGCCATTGATGTGTCGTCGGATGAGGATGCAGAGATGAGTGTGGACGAAGTTTTGGTAGCTAGAGAAGTCGGGTTGTAGGAGGTGGAGGAGGCAATCATTTCCGTCACACCAAATGTGCCCCAGCAGGCAATTCCGATAGTCCCTCCACCGACAGTACGAGGGACACTAGCAACATCCACGCCAATAGCAGTGGTTGCTGGTGAGGAAGGCGAGGGGGAGTATGACAAGGCTTTGGATGCCTGGCTTGACGGGATGGGTACATAGGCATAGACCCCTCTGCCATCGCTAGGGATGGCCAAGGAGCCGACGCATATTTCTATCCAGGATACTACACAACCAAGCACTTAGGAGAGTGCCCAGCTAGAGGCGAGTGTGCAACCAGCCAACCGGTCGGTGAGCGAACAAGAGAGTACACAATTGGCGCCAAGCACACAGCCAGGTGGGCAGTGGGAGGGCACTTTATTTGGCTGAGTAGTAGTAGTTGCCTCACAACCACCAGCAGATCATTACCGTGTGGTGACACGGGCAGTGGTATGAACAACTCCTCCATCAAGCCGTGCAATGGCCTCACCCTCACAATCAAGGTGTCAGAGACGGGGGCAGTCTCAAGAGGCAGCATCGAGTGGGGATGAGTCAGCGGGACCGCTACGGATGGCACTGGTGGATCCTCACGACCCTCTCGGCACCCTGCATAGGTACATTGCAGAGATGAGTGCCATGGGTAGACATATGCAAGAGGTTGGGGAAGTGAGTCAGTAACTCATCACAAGACTTGACCCCTTGGTAGCTCAGGAAGTTGAATGCATTCTGGCGTTCATGCAACAAGGATGTGAAAGGGAATTCTTCCAATGCTTCACAGGAAAGGGTTGGCCGAATGTGCCGACCATCGAGATGCTAGATGATATAGCGGTTGCTTGGCAACCCAACCGACCGACAACAACAAGAAGGCATGGTAGGGTTCTCACGACGCTCCATGGTATGGAGTTATGCCACCAAGATGTCTATTTATGGTTGCGCCAGTAGTCGCTCTGCAGAAATGAGATGGAAGGTGAATGAGACAAGGCCCTGGCGCAGGCAGCCCGGAGTTGTACGAAACTTGCGGATCTGCACTTGCGGAGCAGATCCGCAAGTTGCAGGAGCAAGTTGCCCAAGTGACGGAAAAACGGGCATGGGCATTGGCAACAAAGGAGGAAGCGTTGGGAGAGAAGGACAAGCAATTGGCCAAGAGGGATGCTGTAAATGTAATCAAATCCATATCAAAGTGGATCCTAAAATCTAAGAATAAACTAAGGTCTGAAATTCTGTGTAAGAAAATTCTAAGTCAAATAATATTTATAATTCTATGTTCAGATTTTCGATTTCCAGATTTGAACTTCTTATTAAATGTGCTGATTGCAGAACATTATTTGATTTCTATATTTGCATATCAATGAGGAAGCCGCCTTATGTATGTAGGAGACTCGCCTCTAAGAGACGTGTCTCAAGAGAGGACGTGTCTCCAGAAGTGGCACTCCTAATACCAATTCGTTAGTGCCTTTACACACACAGAACAAAAGGTGGCGGACATATGTAAGTTCCGATTTATATTTTAATATGAATTTCGAAAATCATTTATTAAAATTCGATTTTATACATACACTATAAAATTCGATTTTACTTATTAGAAATATTAAATATGAAGAACAATTTATCATATATAAAAGATGAAGGTGTTTATAACGATCATAGTTTTATATCTGACCAAAGCTACAATTCATCAACACTCCCTCTTAGCTAGGGAAGATATTTCAAATCGAATAAGTGAAGATATCACCTTCACACGTGATATCGAAGATATGATATGCTTTCTCAATGTTGTCAAGTCACATGACATTCTTCATAACACATCTTCATTATTCAACTCTCCCTCTTTAACTAGGGAGGATAACTTCCAAAAGTGATATCACCTAACTTGTGATATTAGAAGATATGGTATGCTTTTGAAAGTGTCAAGTCACATGACATTCTCCATAACACATCTCCATTATTCAACTCTCCCTCTTTAACTAGGGAGGATAACTTCCAAAAGTGATATCACCTAACTTGTGATATCAGAAGATATGATATGCTTCTAAAAGTGTCAAGTCACATGACATTCTCCATAACACATCTCCATTATTCAACTCTCCCTCTTTAACTAGGGAGGATAACTTCCAAAAGTGATATCACCTAACTCGTGATATCAGAAGATATGGTATGCTTCTGAAAGTGTCAAGTCACATGACATTCTCCATAACATATCTTCATTATTATGGTATGTGCACTGACATCAAGTCACATGATGTCTACCATAATTCATGGCACATCCACGGATATAAATATCCACCATGATTATCTCTTAAGGATCACAATGATCTTCAGATATCAAGTCTCATGATATCCATCAAGGTGTCCAAGAGATACTATCATGACATGTCCACAGATATCAATTCACATGATAGTTTATCATTGTAGAGTCGTCACTTTACAATGTCAAATACAAGTGTTCATTATCAGAAAGATCGTCACCTTTCGATAATGTACACAGGGGGAGTAGGCCCATAAAGTCATGGAGTCACACACATGACAAAAGAGTTTACACATTAAACATCTTTATATATTAGTACAATTATAAACAATTTGTATTTCAAACATAAATAACAAATTACATTTCAACCATACCAAGTTTCTTCCTGAAGTGCTCTACCTTGATCCGGGAGAGAGGCTTGGTGAGAATGTCTACAGTTTGATCATTTGTACTAATATACTCCAACTAGATCACTTTCCTTTCCACCATATCTCTTACATAATGATAGGGGATCTCAATGTGCTTAGATCTGTCATGAAAGACAAGATTCACAGAGAGTTTTATGCAACTCTGATTATCACAACGAATAATTGTAGGATTCAAGGGCTCACCAAAGAGTCCCACAAGCAATTTACAAAGCCACACTGCTTCTCTTGCTCCCTTTGAGGCTGCAATGTATTCAGCTTCCGTTGAGCTCTGTGCAACTGAAGATTGTTTTCTGCAAATCCAGAAGATCATAGCCGATCCTAAATTGAAGCAACATCCTAATGTGCTTTTCCGATCGGTTACACTTCCAGCCCAATCTGAATCAGGGTACCCATGTAGATCTAGTTGATCATTCTTGTAAAAAAGACCATATCCAATAGTGCCTTGAAGATATCTCAAGATATGTTTCACAGCCATTAAGTGAATTTCCTTTGGTTCACACATGAACTGGCTGAGAACATTTACTGCATAGCAAATATTAGGTCTGGTGTTAACCAGATACATCAAGGATCCAATCATCTGTCTGTAAAGGGTTGGATCTGCACATTTGGATTCTGCTGCTGCTTCTTTCAATTTGTGAAGGTTGGTTTCCATAGGTGTAGACATCGGTCTACAGTCCAACATTCCAAATCTTTTCAGAATGTCAATAGTATACTTCCCTTGGTTTAGTATGATGCCTTCTAATTTCTGCCATACTTCCAAACCGAGGAAGTAGTGTAGAATATCCAAGTCTTTCATGTCAAATTCAGAAATTAGATCCTGTTTCCCTTGAGTAATGAGGTGATCTTCTCCTGTTATCAACAAGTCATCAACATATAAAATAATTATAAGCATATCACCTTTGATTACCTTGAAGTAGAGATTGGAGTCAGCATCATTTTGGAAAATCCTACTCCCAAGAGATAGCTGTCAATTCTTTCATACTAGACCCTGGGAGCTTGTTTAAGTCCATAGAGAGCTTTCTTCAGCCTGCACACATGTGAGTTAGATTTATGTATCACAAAACCTTCAGGCTGTTCCAGATAGACTTCCTTTTCAATGGTTCCATTCAGGAAGGCAGTTTTCACATCCATTTGATGGATCTTCCAGCCTTTAGCTGTTGCAATGGCTAATACTGCTCTCACTGATGTGTAACGGGCAACAGGTGCAAATGTTTCTTCATAATCAATGCCTTCCTTTTGAGAAAAAAAAAAAAAACTCTAGCCACAAAACGTGCTTTATGTTTTTCTATACTGCCATCAGCAGCATGCTTGATTTTGAAGAGCCATTTAGAAGAGACAACAGATTTCTCTTTTGGTCTAGGCACTATATCCCATACATCATTCTTTAGGATGGACTGATATTTCTCTGTCATTGCATCCTTCCAAGCTTGATGTCTGAAGGCTTCTGTAACATTGGCAGGTTCTGAGTTTATGATTTTGTTCATTAAAGCAACATAGCTAGAGAACCGTTAGGGTCTTTTACTCTCCCTGAATGTTCCTTTGGGTGCTGTAAGATCCTTGGCTTCTTTGATCATCTTCCTAGCCCAAAGTGGTCTCTTTCTGCCGTTGTCATTTGTATTCTCATCTGATTTAGAAGGTAGTTCATGTGGCATTTCCTCAGGATGCTCCTTCTGAATCTCAGGAGCAGGTTCCTCTTCAGGTACTCTAGGGGAGTAGGTTTCTATCTCACTAGAACTTCCTGCCCTCTTGAATGGTTTCAATGTTAAGGTCAAGCAACTTGTGAACTCCCTCTTAATTCCAGCACTCATGCAGAATTTCCAAAATTTTAGAGGTGTAGGTTTCTATTATCTGTCTTTAAGGTTTTATTTTCTTTCCTAAGACACAACCTTTACAAGTTCCTTCATGAGATGGTTTTAGACTTCGGTGCATAGTTTGTAAAGGTACCCTTGTCTTACACCAATAGTTTGAGTTTTCTTAATAGTTGAGTTTTTAGGCCGTGCTAGAATTTTCCCATCCATAAGGGTAACTCTATATCCATTTGTCTTTCCTAGAACACAAGGTCTTCAGATTCATGATCTGAATTTGTCTTTCCTACTTTGGCAAAAGATGCTTGTTGTTTAGATCTGTCAGGGCACTTCATTGCATAGTGACCATATTGATCACATCTAAAGCATTTCACTTGAGAGATGTCTTTCTTTTTAAAAGATTCCTTTCCATTGGAATTTCTCTTTCTTTTAAAAAATCCTCTTTTGTAGGAGTTTTTCTTACTCCTCTTATTAGATGTTGTGTGGAGAACATGAATGTCTTCATCTATGTTTTTCTGTTTATTCTCTTTTGTGGAAAGTCTTATTTCTTCTTGAAGGCAGTCAATTCTTAGCCTATCAAATTTGGGGAGTTTAGATCTCGCACTTACTCCTTGAACAAATGACTCCCATGAGTTTGGTAGGCACTCCTAGTGCAATTAGGGTTAACTCTTTGTTGTCAATCTGATATCCAATTGTGGATATTTGATCCCTAAGTTCAATAATCCTCATGAAGTATGCATTAATGGACTCTCCTTTGTTTATTTGAGCATTGTTGATTTGCCGTTTTAATGCTAGAGTCCTACAGGTGTTGTCAATCTCATAAGTACTCTCAAGGGATTTGAACATATGATATGCAGTTTCATGTTTTGCTAAGATAGGCACTATATGATCCCTAACTGCATCTACAAGGATTTTCATGGCTCTTTCATTGTTTTCAATCCATTGATTTTTCTCAGGTTCAGCCTCAGGTTCCCTTTTATTTTCTCTCACAAGTGAGTCTAGTTTGTTCTCTTTTAGGATCATCATGATTCTAAATTTCCATGATGTAAAGTTATTTGCTCCTGCAAGACGATCTTCAAATCTGATCACACTTGACATTATGAAGAATGTGATGTGAATTCGATTTTTAGAAAATACGAATTTCTGAGCAGTCTGATTTTAGATTTGATTTGGATTCACACAACGTGGCTCTGATACCATGTAAATGTAATCGAATCTGTATCAAAGTGGATCCTAAAATCTAAGAATAAACTAAAGTCTGAAATTCTGTGTAAGAAAATTCTAAGTCAAATAATATTTATACTTCTATGTTCAGATTTTCGATTTCCAGATCTTCGATTTCTAGATTTGAACTTCTTATTAAATGTGCTGATTGCAGAACATTATTTGATTTCTATATTTGCATATCAATGAGGAAGCCGCCTTATGTATGTAGGAGACCTGCCTCTAAGAGACGTGTCTCAAGAGAGGACGTGTCTTGACAAGTGGAGACACGTCTGCTCAAGAGACATGTCTCTTAGAGCCCGTGGGTCCTTGCACTCCTAATACCAATTTGTTAGTGCCTTAACACACACAGAACAAAAGGTGGCGAACTTCGAAAATCATTTATTAAAATTCGATTTTATACATACACTATAAAATTTGATTTTACTTATTAGAAATATTAAATATGAAGAACAATTTATCATATATAAAAGATGAAGGTGTTTATAACGATCATAGTTTTATATCTGACCAAAGCTACAATTCATCAACAGATGCTGAACTGAAAGAGAAGGAGAAGCAGTTGGCCGAGAGGGATGCTCAGTTGAAAGAGAAGGAGAAGTAGTTGGTCAAGAGGGATACTTAGATAGAGGAGGTATGGCGATTAGCAAGGGAGAGGGAGATCCAGTTGATCGAGAAGGACAAGGACTTGGTGGGTACGAAAGAAGAGTTGGCAGCTGCACAAGCCAAACTCGCCGAGGCAGTGAAGATGGTAAAGTTGGCTCGAGAGCGGCAAAAGGCGGCCACCCAGAAACTCCAACGCCTTCAACATCAGTCGACGATAACTCCATCTTTGTTCGTACATCTAGGGGGGCACTCTCTTCCTCCCTCCTCTTAATTCCCTTTCTGTACTCTAGTTTTTCATTTTTCAGTTGTTTGGAAAACTATTGTATGGGGGGGATGTTGTAGCCGACCGAAATGCACTTAGACGACTGTCAGTAGAAATAAGACTTAGTTTGATATTTAATGTAATTATTTTGTCGTACTAGTTAGTGGTTCGTGAATTAGTTCTCGAGAGAATAATTAATGTAATGAAACAACGCGACGGTTGGTCTTCCAACCACCGTCTGCACACTATATGTATTGAGAGTCATGTAGTTAATGGACATGTTACTACCGTTGCTATGATTGTTCACAATATATACTTGTACTAGCATATGTTCGATAAAAAAAAACAACTGTGATGATTTCATGCCTTATATTCTAGTACAGTGTTATGTTTTGTAAGTTACTCTTGTTTACTCTTTGTGTATGTTGGAATTCATTCCGTGAGTAAACAATGGTCAACCCCCTCAACAGATAGATTCACCTAGTTAATCTTAGTAAATTTAACTAGATGTATAAGCCATCCAAACATGATTGCTTAATGAAAAAACCCAATAAGAAACCAGTACCACACACTATATTATCAACAATAATGTGATTACAATACAACGAGAGTTCAGTATCTACTGATCTTCTGTTTTTTTAAAAATAATTCTGGCAGGTTCTAGCAGTACCTTCTTGTCAGCAAAATCAACATACAAACAACTAACCCAAACACTCTATATATAGGCACATGATATACAACAAACCAACAATGGTCTCCCAAAATCATGAACCCAAAAGCCATCAGTCCACCTCATCCAAGCATCCCTTTTGAAATTTATAGGTGTGGTCAGAGAATTTGCAACATTATTCAAAGTGTCAAATGGACAATATAATATTGTACATTTATGTGCTTTGTTTGAGCATGAAAGTTAGGACTCTTTTCTAAACTGCTAGCACTTTGACTATCACAATATATTCTTACAATCTCTTGTAAGAAGCCACTATTTGATCACAATTGCTGAAACCAAATTGTTTCTTTACAAACTTGATTGGCTGCCATATACTCTTGCTTTAGACAATACGAATCTAATGGAATTCAGTTTAGCAATAGGAGAAAATGTTTCATCAGAAACAATACCCTCAACTTGGGAATAAACTTACCTGTGCCACTTATCTTGCTGTATACTTCTCTATCTTTTCTTGTAAATTGTTTTTTTTTCACTCCCATTTACTACCAATGGACTACCAATGGATTTCCTTCCTTTAGGCAACTTCATCGAATCCCAAGTCACATTCTTTTCCAAGGCTGTCATCTTTTCATCCAGGGTCTTTTTCCAAGACTTGTTTTCTTTTGATGAAAGAGCCTCCTTCACATTTTTAAGATAATTATTAATAATAAATGCAAAATTACGAGAATCACAAGGGCTATACGTTTCTAGTTGCTTTTTTTCCCTTGTAGACCATCTCAAAGGTGGAATATGTGATTCTTCATCTTTTGAGTCTTTTTTTTGCATCCCATCCATTTTCTTGTTCATCAACCTCTTCAGGTTGATCTACAGGTTTTCACAAATAATCACCACAGAATAAATCTTGCAGCTCCAATAGCATAAGCAACTTGCATTTATCTAAATTTTTGACTGGTAAATATTTCAGCTTCAAATGATAAACACATATATTGCTGTTGTAAATTGTAATGTTCAGAAATACCAAACAACATTTGTTTACTCATTAAATTACAAATATTTTATTTATTATTTTTTTGACCTAAAAAAGTAGCTGATTGGCAGTCCACATCAGCAATTCCCATCAGCTTTGACCATCCTTTAATATATCTTGCATCCCAAACCATGGTATGACAGCCTTGAATTAATATGACAGCCCCATAAAGAGTGGCACCTTCATATAGAATGCTGTGATTAGCTTTGGAAAGCCTTAAAAAGGCTATGTTGGCATGAATAAAAAAGCTTTTACACCTTCAGCAATATCAATTGATCACCTCTTTTTCTGAATAAGATGTGTCAATGGTACAGCCGGGGTAAAGCCAGGCTGTACTAAAATGTTAATATATAATTTTTAAGTTTAAATTTCCACTGCACATACTTCACTTATACTTTCTGATTTATTCACCATTCACACACATCACAATGACAAATTTATATTTGCAGACAAAACTTCAATAAATTTGCACCTGATATTTCAAAACCTGCAACCATGAACAATAACTCCATTTCTTCGCTTAAATGCACTTGTGAACTTTGAATGAATTCACCGAGATTGGCTAGGCATGTTTTCGTCCAGGAAACCAATATTGCTTTAAGGTTTTTGTCCTAGGTTGAATAGCACTGAACAATAGCTTAGACTCCCAAAGAGGGTTTCACCAAAATGAATAACCAAGAATTAGAAAATGAGTTTTCACCATCCTCCTTTTAAAACCCTCCTGGTACTTTTCAGAATTTTAATTATAAAAATCACTTTTTAAATACTAATTCTCTTTTGCTCATAAAAGCAACTTTATAACATTTTACTTTTTTTTGTCCCCATGTAAAGTCGCTTTATAAAAATAAAATATTCAACTTAAAACATAATTATTTAAATACAAGTTGCTTGGAAATATGAATTTAGACAACTTAAATTAATTAATTAAATTATTTCTTATCCGAAAACTTCGGCCAAAAATGAGGACTTTACAATCCTCCCTTACCAAAGATTGCTTGTCTTCAAGCAATCTGAACATGCATGCCAATACTAGGATCCCAAATGAACTTGTAGAATGCTCCACCATATTTCTGTTAGAGATTGGAGGCAGATATCTATCAATTAAATGCAGATATGAACAATAAACAGAGAAATAAAAAACACAGAAATAATGGACAGCAAAAAGAACAGCACCAAGATTTAACGTGGTTCACCCAAAACCGGGCTACAACCACGAACAGAGGGTCCAATACATATTAAACTTCTAGCAAAATGCCAAAAACCCTTTACAAAGACATGCAACAACAACTGCAACTTGCAACAATGTTTTTCTCCACATTTTACCACTATTGTTTTTATGCAGCTTTTGCTGCGGGTGCTTGCAGCACTTCCTACGTTTTTGCAACCACAAAACTGTGAACTTCTGCTAATGTGTTTCACACCCAGCCGCCCTCAAAACTCATAACCGAGTGTTTGTATACACTCCCATGCATGTCCCGTTAATTACAAGCAAAGCGTGACCATTGGTTTTAACTCATGCACCCAATAACACATTTTCTTTTTGGGCGGTTACAATAACTATTTGCAGATGTTCATTTAATTGTAATTTAAATATTTGTAATTGTTCACCTTCAACATTTACTATTTGTAACTGTTCTTTTAAATACAAAAGTGCAACAAATTATTTAATTAAAAATAATGGTGAAGATTGTATGTATTCGAGTCTGATTGGTCTCCATAACACAACAATCTCCCACTTGGAGATTGATCAGACTCCACACCATACCATCTCCCATTTGGAGACTGATCATAACACCGCTGCCCCTACAATTGCCACTAGAAATAAGCACCTTAGACCTTGCTGTTTTGTTTTACTTAAATTTAACCTTGAAGGCCAACCTAAGCTAAAGAGGAGCTCAACTTCTCCCTTGTCACCACCTTCGTAGACATATCCGTTGGATTTTGTCTATATGAATCTTTTCTAGCCTTACTTGTCCATCCTCCAACACCAACCGAATAAAATGATATCTTAGCTGTATGTGTTTGGTTTTTTAGTGCAAGGTAGAATTCTTTGCAAGATGAATAGCACTTTGGCTGTCCGTAAACAAGTAACTTTCGACTTGCTGTTTGCCCAACTCTTCTATGAAAAGTTGCATCCATATCATCTCTTTGCTTGCCTCTGTTGCAGCAACATACTCTACCTTCGTGGTGGATAAAACAACCACCTTTTGCAACCAAGAAATCCAACTCATTGCTGTCCCACCAACTGTAAATACATAACCTATGGTACTCTGCCTAGTATCAATATCCCTTGCCAAATCTGAGTCAACATAGCCTTTTAAATCAGTATTAAAGCCCCCAAAACATAAACATTTATTGGATGTACTTCTCAAATACTTGAGAATCCATTTTGTTGCATTCAAATGCTCAACTCCGTGATTACTCATATACCTACCAACAACTCCTATGGCATGTGCAATATCCGGTCTCATGCATACCATGGTGTACATTAAACTGTCTACAACTGAAGCATATGGTACCTTAGACATTTTGTCTTCCTCCTCTTGTGTCTTTGGACACATATCCTTAGTCAATTTAAACTGACTAGGCAAAGGTGTGTTGATAGCTTTTGCATTTTCCATATGAAACCTCTGCAACACCTTAACAACATAATCAACCTAAGATAAAAACAATTTTTTGTTTTTCCTATCTCTAGTAATCTTCATACCAAGGATTTGTTTTGCTGCCCCAAAATCCTTCATAGCAAATGAATTTGCTAACTATTATTTTAACTCACTAATGTGATTCATGTTAGACCCTGCTACAAGCATATCATCAACATATAAACATAAAATAATGTAGTCATCATCATTTAACCTCTTAAAATAAACACAATGGTCTGAATTACACTAGTTGTAGCCATGCTTAGCTATAAAACAAATCAAATTTAATATACCATTGTGGAGGTGCTTGCTTCAAGCCATAAAAACTTTTCTTCAATCTGCACACCAATTTCTCTTTACCTTTGACCTCAAATCCTTGTGGCTGTTCCATATATATTTCCTCTTCCAAATCACCATGGAGAAAAGCGGTTTTAACATGTAGCTGTTCCAAATGCAAATCTTCAGCAATCACAATACTTAAAACAATACGAATAAAAATCATTTTAACAATCAGAGAAAAGATTTCAGCAAAATCAATGCCCTTTTTCTATGCAAATCCCTTTACAACTAACTTGGATTTAAATATTTTCTTACCTCCATCTTCCTCTTTCAGTTTATAAACCTATTTGTTTGGTAAAGCTTTTTTACCTGCAAGCAACTTGCATAATTCCCAAGTCTGATTTTTCAGGAAGGAGTCCATTTCTTCTTCCATTCCATGCTCCCACTGAACCTTTGCATCCACCTGCACAGCTTCATTAGAGCATTTCGGTTCACCAACATTAGTTAATAAAATAGAATACAAAGAGGGAGAATTTTTTTCTGGATGTCTACTTATCTTTGAAGATCGTCTAACATTCATTGGAGTTTGTGGTATTTGCTGTTGTTGTTGCGAAACATTAGGAACCACTGAAACATCGCTGAACGAAGTATCATCCAACACTACATAATCTTTTTCTTTCTTCTCATGCTGCTGCAATTGATCTTTGTACAACACTTTTTCATTGAATATGACATCTCCGCTTCTTACAATTTTCTGATTTTCAAAATCCCAAAGCCTATAACCAAATTCGTCAATGCCATATCCAACAAATATACATTTTTTTGACTTAGCTTCCAGCTTGGTTCTATTTTCCGAATCTACATGTGCAAATGCTTCACAACCAAGAATAACTCACCTTCTTACCCATCCATGCTTCCTTTGAAATACCACAACCCAAAGGATTAGAAGAACCTCTATTAATTAAATAAACAACAGTATTTACAGCCTCTGGCCACATGTTTAAAGGCAGTCCGACATGCAATCTCATATTCCTTGCACGCTTCATTATTGTCCTATTCATGCGCTCTGCCACTCCATTTTCCTATGGAGTCCTTGGAACCATTTTTTGCCTACGAATTCCATTAAAGGAACAATAATCTTCAAATTCTACGTTGCAATACTCACCACCATTATCAGATCTAAGACATTTAATCTTTTACCTATCTCATTCTCAACCAAACTTTTCCAATTTTTAAAAGTTTCAAATACATCAAATTTTTGCCTAAGAAAATAAATCCAAACCTTCCTAGTTGCATCATCTATGAATGTAACATAATACCGAGAGTCACTGAGAGAAGGTACTTAAATTGGTTCCCATACATCCGTATGCACAAGCTCCAATTGCTCATCTTTCTTTTGCTTCCCATCCTTGAGAAAACTAACTCTCTTCTGTTTTCCATACACAACTTTCATAGAAATCCATATTAACACATTTTAAACCTGGTAGCACTTTCTTTGAATGAAACACTTTCATACCTTTTTCACTCATGTGCCCAAGTCTATTATGCCACAATGTTGTTTCTAAATCCACAACAACTATCTGATTTTTCGCCTACTAAACTGCAACAACTGTTCCTAAACATTGACTTTTCTCTGCAACAACTAAAGTAGAAGGAACAATGTGACTTGTACAAAGATATAAGGTGCCTACTTTCACACATTTTGTTACCACTAAGGCACCTTTTGTAACCTTCCAATTTTTATCACCAAATGTAACAACACAACCTTCATCATCTAGTTGCCTTGTTGATATTAAATTTTTGCTTCACCTTGGAACATGCCTCATCTCTTGTAGTAGCCAATGATTCCCATTCTGCAACTTAATCTTGTTTCTTCCCTTTCCAACAATTTGACAAGGTTCGTTATCTCCCAAATACACCAGCCCAAAATCCCCTTGGACATAATCAAGAAAATAACTTCTATGGGGTGTAGCATGAAATTAAGCCCTTGAATCTAACACCCAAGAATCATTAGCATTATCAAGGGAAAGAATCAAAGCATCATCATCAGATTTATTACTTACCAAATTTGTCTCTTTATTGCCTTCCTTTTCGTCTCTTTTATTCTTCCGAGACCAACAATCTTTTTTTAAATGACCCGGCTTACCACATACCATCAATCCTTCTTCTCTTTGGATTGGGACCTATTGTCCTTTGATTTTCCTCGCGACTTCCCATGACCTCCAAAATTCTTTCTTCTTTCCTTTGTTTTGCCCCTACTTTCTGCATTCAAAACACTAACTGATGTGGATGTACCACCTGAGCTTTTCCTACGAATTTCCTTGCTCAAAATAACACCAACAACATCATCAAATTTCAGTGTATTTGGACCAAAAATATAATTACTAACCGCCATTACCAAGCTATTCCAGCTTTCAGGCAAAAAACATAGAATCAAAAGGGCCCTAACTTCTTCATCAAAGTTTCCATTTACAAAAGTTAATTGACTAGTAACCGTATTGAGTTCATTTATATGATTAACAATTGACCCACCTTCTACCATTTTCATATTAAATAAATGCTTCATAAGAAATATCTTATTCGGAGCGGAAGGATTTTCATATAACTTCGCAAAGGCCTGCATCAAATTTGTCATTGTCTTTGTTGTTGAAATATTAAATGCCACCAATTGTGCCAGGCATAAACGAATATTGCCAAGTGCCTTTCTATCTAGAATATCCCAATCTTCATCAAACATTGCCGATGGTTTCTTGGCTTTCCCTTCCAATGGCTGCCATAAATCTTTCTGGTAGAAATAGTCCTCCATTTGCATCTTCCATAACTGATAGTTTTACCCATTAAATTTGTCTTCCTTCAATTTACCCTTGTTTGCCATTACTCACATTCAATCGTGAGACCTTCCTACAAAGGATAATTGAACACAACCTGGCTCTGATACCAATTTTTAGAGATTGGAGGCAAATATCTATCAATCAAATTCAGATATGAACAATAAAACAAAGAAATAGAAAATACATAAATAATGGACAGCAAAAGAACAACACCAAGATTTAACATGGTTCACTCAAAATCGGGCTACATCCACCAACAAAGGGTCCAATATATATTAAACTTCCAGCAAAAAACCCTTACAAAGACATGCAACAACATCTGCAACTTGAAACAACGCTTTTCTCCACATTTTACCATTGCTGTTTTTTACACAACCTTTGTTGCAGGTGTTTGCAGCATTTCCTGTGTTTTTTCAGCCAGAAAACTGTGAACTTTTGCTAACGTTTTTCACGCCCAGCCGCCCTCAAAACTCAGAACCAAGTGTTTGTATACACTCCCACGCATGTCCCATTAATTACAAACAAAGCGTGGTCATTGGTTTTTACTCATGCACCCAATAACACTTTTTCTTTTTTGGGCAGTTACAATAACTATTTGCAGCTGTTTATTTAATTGTAATTTAAATATTTGTAAGTGTTCACCTCCAACATTTACTATTTGTAACTGTCCTTTTAAATACAAAAGTGCAACAAATTATTTAATAGTGCAGCAAATTATTTAATTAAAAATAATGGTGAAGATTTTATGTATCCGAGCCTGATTGGTCTCCATAACACAACAATTTCCACTACATCATTTTGATACAATTGAACCTAGCATTTTTTTCATTCTTTCTTACATTGTGAAGCAATCTACCAATCATGTAAATTGCTGGATCCCAAAGCCAAATTGGGAGTTTTCCATTCCCAATACCCGATGGCTTCTATTGCGCTACTTTGCTTAAAATTGGAATACCAATGTGCCAAGTCTTTGTTTTCTTCTTTGTAGAAGGGAGCACCTCATACCAAAGTGTTTTATGTAATCTCTTATCTATCCCACTGTTATGTGTTATCAAAAACATGGCCCAATTATTTGCATGAGGGCTGAAAGAAAAAAGATGAGCATACCCCACAATGCCACTAATGTGAATTTCACCTGCTTGCTCCATTGGGTATTCCAAACAATCACTTGGATCCAAAATCTTGCCATTCTCACCATATGTGTTTCTTGAATTAGGAGTTGTCTCACAAATCAAGCTATCAAAAGATAATTTTGCATCCAAAATAAAAGATGTATCATGATGCAAAATTGGCTTTTCAAGCCCAATGGAATTGCCCTCTTGATGTTTTTCCCAAGTGCATCATCATGTTGAATCTCCATGATACTGGGGCTGCTGAAATCACTAAGCAATTCTTCATCACTCCTAAATCCTTCCTCATGCCTAAAAAGGTAGCTTGGCCAAATCATAGTCCTTTTGGAGCTCATCAATTCCTTCAGTTATTTGTTTGACCTCCATAGTCCTTCTATCGCATTCTTGTTCCTTCGATGTGGCTGCAACAAGTGATTGAATTTTTACTTTGTAGAGTGAATAGTGAGCCAAACTTAACTCAAGGTTAAGCTCATCAACTTCCTTCTCCTTTTCTGTGAATGCACTGAAAGTCTCTTTTGCAATCTTGATGGCATGGTCTCTGTCTGAAAGCAAATGCAAGTAATCTGATTTCATTATTTCTAAAGCAACTTTGACAATTTGTAGATTTGTAAAAGTGGTACTAACCATTAAACCTTTTTGTCTCTCTTCAACTCGAGCCTTGCAAAGGAGGTCTTCTATGAATTTGTGTGTGCTAGCAAAACGTGTTAAGGTTTGCACAACCTTTTCTTTAAAGACCAACAATTGGTTCTTCAAAACTTATAATTCTCTAGGTCTTTAAAAAAAATCAACATCACACAACAAATTTTCTGATTTGTCTTCATTTGTACTCCTAGAATCAGGTGCCTCTCTAAATGTTGTTATCACAATTGCTTTGAATAAATGGTAGGACAACTTTATACTCAATCAATGAATTATCAAAAAAATCCATATCTTCATATGACTTATCAATAGCTGCTGATTTAGCAAACTCCAAATCAACATATCCTTCAATCTCAGCATTGTCATGAGGACTTGTGTACTTCTCTTCACTCACAGATGCAATTGAAAAGTTAGCTTCATCCTCATTTGTAGAAGCAATATAACCTTCAAGATGAGATTCCTCTTTTTGGGTTCCCTTGCAAACATCCTAAAGAGATGGCATTGAAGCACTATGCCCAAGCAAAGAATCATCAGCCTTTGACTCATCATCTTCATGGTAACTCAAGTACTCATTCCTCTCTTGTTCCATCTCTTTTTTGACCTCTCTTTTTGTGACCTCCAATTCTTCCTTCACTTCTTTATTCTTGCATTGGTGGCTAGGCTCCTGGGTTCCTTTGAATAAGAAGAAAAGATTTCTTCTTTTGAGTTCATTCTTGCTACCATCATTCTCCCTTGCAATGGAAGAATTCTTTTCCTGTTGGCTGGTAGAAGATGTCTTGGAATAGAGTTTGGTCTTTACTCTTTAGCTCTAAAGGTTCTAGCTTTGACTTTCCTAAGAACATTTTCTTTTCCTTTGTCCCTTCTTTCTTGACTTTTGCGTGTACTTTATAAGTCTCCTTTTGCTTGGCTGCTCTAATTCCAGTAATTTCAAAAACCCATCAAAAGAAACTTGATCTTTGAATTTATCTGGTAATTTTTTATACCGATCATGAATTTTGTGGCCTCTTTTTCATAGTTCATCTTTTCCTTCTGTATTCTTATCAGAGTTGTTAGGTCCTCTTGATATTTTCCAAATACCTGCAATAGTTCATTCATGGATTCTTAAAATGATTTCATATTGCTATGGTCCATTTTCCGGAAGCAATCTAAAATTGATCTTCTCACTATTAACCTCACAGGCTGGCAGGATACACTGCTTTGATACCACTCCCTACCAAGATTTTTCAACAAACTTGCGAATTCTCCAACTTTTAACTCACGAGCATTTCGTCAAACACTGTGCATATAATCAACTATGAGGTATTTCTGAGTGTAATTACTCTGAGTTGCTGCTATTAGAATTTAAAATCATCAATCCATCATAAAATCATAACATTGTTTAGAAAACTTACATGGACATTTCATCAAACAATTTGCAGCTAATAGCGTTCAACAGATTTTCACAAATAATCAGCATAGAATAAACTCTTGCAGCTCCAATAACACAAACAAATTTTATTTATCAAAATTATTGACTGGTAAATATTTCAGCTTCGAATGATAAACACATATACTGCTGTTGAAAATTGTAATGTTCAGAAATATCAGACATCTTTGTTTATACTCATGAAATTACAATTATTTTAATTATTATTTTTCTGACTTCAAAAAGTAGCCGATTGGCAATCCACATCAGCAATTCTCATCAGCTTTGACCATTCTTGAATATATCTTGCATCCCAAACCATGGTATGACAACCTTGAATTAATATGACAGCCCCGTAAAGAGTGGCACCTCCCTATAGAATGCTGTGATTAGCTTTGGAAAGCCTTAAAAAGGATATGTTGGCATGAATAAAAATCTTATAAGCCTTCAGCAATATAAATCGATCATCTCTTTTGCTGTCTAAAATGTGTTAATGGTACGGCTAGGATAAAAGCTAACTGTACTAAAATATAAATATATAATTTTTAAACTGAACTTTCCACTGCACACACTTTAATTATGCTTTCATATTTATTCACCATTCGCACATACCACAATGACAAACTTATATTTGTAGACAAAAAATCAATAAATTTGCACCTGATATTCCGAAACCTGCAGCTGTCAACAATAAATCCGTTTCTCCATTTAAATGCACTTGTGAACTTTGAATGAATTCACCAAAGATTGGCTAGGTGGGTTTTCGTCCACGAAACCAATATTGCCTTAGAGTTTTTGTTCTAGGCTAAATAGCGAAACAATAGCTCAAACTCCCAAAGAGGGTTTCACCAAAATGAATAACCAAGAACTATAAAATAAGTTTCCACAATCCTCCTTTTAAAACCCTCCTGGAACTTTCTGGGATTTTAATTATAAAAATCACTTTTTAAATATTAATGCTTTTTTGTTCATAAAAATGACTTTATAATATTTTACTTTTTTTGGCTCCAAGTAAAGTCACTCTCTAAAAATAAAATATTCAACTTAAATTAATTAAATACAAGTTGCCTGGAAATATTAATTTAGACAACTTGATTTAATTAATTAAATTATTTCTTATCCGAAAACTTGGGCAAAAAATGGGGACATCACACATTTGAGAAATAACACCCTTGTCTTCTTGGAGAAGTCATCTATGAAAGAAACATAGTACAAGGATTTTCCAAGTGAAGGAACATTAATAGGACCAAACACATCAATTTGTATCAAATCCAAAATTCCATCAGCTCTAGCTTTACAAGTTGAAAACTTAACTTGGTTTTGTTTACCATTGTATAGTGAACTTCCGCTTGAGCTTCTTGACCGTGCAATCCCAATGTAATGTCCCCAATGGATATTTTGGGCAAAGAAATTTAAGATTTAAATATTTTAACGGAAACTTGCAAAGACCCAAATTTTCTTTACAATTTTTACACTAACAATCATGACCCAGATTTCAAATGAAGCCAATAGAGAAAGATAAACTACAAAACTTTTCTTAATATTCAGTGAAGTCCGAAATACATCATAATAGGCTGCAATAATAGCAGATACAACAGCTGCAACAACCAAAAACTACACTATCAAAATACACGACAAACTGCAAATCATGCAACTTGATGAAGTTGCGACTTGCCACAATGAACACTCATTCACAACCTTTGTATGAGATTGCCTTGCAAGGCCAAAGGGGTTTCGTCCTCTAACTCATGATATCAAAGGGTTTTCATCCTTTGATCTCTAGCAACTTGAGGATTTTCGTCCTTAGATTCTAACACATGAACACAAAGTGCTTCGAGCAATTTTGGCAAGGGTTTTTTGGTGTAGAATGATGAAAATCTGGCAATATATCTCTTTTTGTGCATTGTAATGACTTGGGGGAGAGATCCATGGTCGTTTGCTTTGGACGTCATTAGCTTTAATTGTGTCCTTTGATTTGAGTGTGGAAGGTAGAGAAGAACTCGTGGAAATTGTTGAAATGGTGACCAACTTCAATCATTGTACTAAATGAAACATGGCCATCTTCATCCTCCAAGCTGCAAGTGCACGTGAATTTGCACCTTAATTTTGAACAATGTTTTTTGGGTAGGAGAATCCCTTCTAGAGAAGGTGTATGGTCAAAATTGGTATAAGTGGCACTCTGGATTGTGCAAGGAGATAGGTGGGGTGAATAGGGAAGAAATGTGGATTTTGGAGTTCGAGGGTCAAAGGTATCTCATGACTCTTATTGCATGTCAGGGATCGGAGTTTGTGGCTACCATTGGAAAGTTGATCGAGTAAGGGAAGGTTGGAAGTTTGGCTCCAATGGATGACTCAATGTAAGAATCCAGGAGTTGGGATTTGGGAAGGAGGCATGCAAGTAAGGACAAGTCCAAAATTTTGATAAAGCAAGGGAAAAGAGTAGGTTTCAAGAGTGTGGCATTGATCTCGATGGGATAATAGATTGTAAAGTGTTGAGGGTCACAATTCAGGAGTATAACATACTAGGTGCCCAAATAAGAAGATATTTGAGCTTGCGATCCAAATGAGCAACATGTCTGAGATTGGGTTTCGATCATACTTCATAACAAGTACTTGGGTATGGGGAATGTTAGAACTCTGTGTTCGACAAGATACTTAGTGCAAAGGGCTTGGGAATTGGGGTTTCAAAGATTGGGGGATCATGAAAAGAGTACCTGGGTAAGGGAAAGTCCGATACTTTGACAAGAATAAAGGAAAAGTAGTGTTGGATGGAAATACATATTGGGAAGGGAAACTCCAAAACTCTATCAACTTGCACATACTTAGGAAATTGAACATACCTCTCCACTTAGGAACTTTCAAACTTGATAGGCACATGGAGGATGAAAAGGGAGAACACATATGTAGACTTTGACCAAGGTAGGTACTGGAAATGGGGATTAGGCCTTTGGTCCATGAACACAATTTTTTTGAAAATAGGACATTACACCCAATTTGCAACCTTGTGCCCTTAACATGCTCATTTTGTACAAGTTCCCACCACAATGAGGTGTGTCCCTCCAACTTCATGCTTCCAAATTTGATTGTTTGATTGTTTGATGGTTTGTGATTGATCTAAACTCAAAACTTTCTCCAACCTTGTTATCCAATCTATCAATTCTTTTGGATTTAGGATATTTTGAGTAGGTTTGAAGATCAAACGTCATTTTGTTTTATGGCCTTAATGATGGCTCTAGAAAATCTATTGTTTGCCATGACTTCCTCTTCAAAGTCAAGGTTTATTTGTCCAATAGTGGCATTATTTTCTCTATTGTCCTCACTAACACCCTTTGTCATGATTGTTCCTCTTCTAGGTGTAGTGTCAATGACACCAATCCTCACCTAAGGGGCTTTCAACATGCCAACAAGGTTTGCAATGTGCAAAACTCTTCCCACTTTATAATTTTTTGCCCTTTTTTTTTACTCTATGGGCCCTTGCTCCTTCTAGAACACCTACAATGCTAGAAATGAGCAAACACATTTATAGAGCTAACATAACTCTTAATCATAGGACTTGGATACTTTGTACCCACTTGTGGTTCAATGACACCAATCCTCACCTAAAGGGCTTTCAACATGTGAACAAGGTTTGCAATGTGCAAAACTCTTCCCACTCTATTATTTTATCCCTTTTTTTCTTCTATGGGCCTTTGCTACTTCTAGAACACCTACAATGCAAAAAATGAGCAAACACACTTTTTTATAGACCTAACACAACTCTTAATCACAGGACTCAAATACTTTGTACCCACTTGATGCAAAGCACAAGTGGGTCAAAAGAACATAAATTATTAGTTAATAGTTGCCTAGAGTTACACAACGAAAGCACAAGAACTAAGAGGAACAACGAAGAATCAAATTACTAGTTAATAGTTGCCCAAAGTTACATAACAAAAGCACAAAAACTAAGAAGATCAATGAAGAATCAAGAAAACATAATCTATCTTACTTCTAGAAGATTAATACATCTTATGGGCCACTCCAAAATTGCATGAACCCAACTAGCCTATTCTACCTAACCCAATGAAAGTCCAGTCTGCTGGAAAACTTTGTATGGTACAATCTATCCCCATTTATACAAGCCCAACTATGACTATAAACCACTTTGTTACCAGCTTCAATTCCAAACTTCATGCCTAATGTAAATTTAGATCGACTTGCCTCTACAAAAGGAATTTTCCACATTCATGCCAATGTTGTGATGGTTGATTTTTACCATAGATGTAGGAACTAAAAGTCTTTTCTGAACTTGTTTATACTTGATGCTCTAAGAAATTTGATGCTTCAACTTCCATCTTGCAGATTCCTTGCCATTCCTATGTGCCTCTAAATGCCACTTGAACACATTTGACTGTTCTAAAGAGTCTAATGAAATCGTCAAAAATGTTGTCATTTTCCATCTATTGACCACATAATGGATCCTTAACATACCAAGCCTCCTATGCATGGATTGGATCCTACATGGATTCTTGAAGTGTGTGGTAACACATGACCCTTGGTGACATGCTCTCTTTGTGCGATTTTGTAAGTGTTTGCTTAGTCTTTACAAGGCCAAGAGTTTGCTTCAGCTTGTGTGCCCCATGTGACATCAATGTCACAACCAATGGCATTCATGGTAACTTTGTAGATTACTCAGGGCCCGAAACACGTACAACCAAAACTGCAGATCAACTCACAATGTACACATCTAAGTTCAAACCTAAACACAAGAGCTAATTCATTGTGTGGACCAACCAAAGTAGATAAAAATGAAGGGTTTTGGGTGATTCAAATTGCTTGGCAAATTTAGGAGGTCTTGCATTAAGAAATTCTAATGTTGAAGTGGTTGACATCTATCTCATAGACAAAAGTGGTTAATATTTATTGACAATGATTGGTGCTTAGGTATAAGGAGCAATTTAAGTGGCAATATGAAGGGTATGGTGGGCTCACCAAAATGATGCCAATTTTATGTTGTGGAAGGAGAAGTGCTAGCTAATTTGAAGTGTTTATGCTTTATTTGTGCAAGATAGTGTAGTTTGAATTTGGAACCATAGTGTCTTTTAGGAAGGAAGTTGCGACAGCTGAGGTTCTCTATTGCTAGGAAAGAGATGATTAGTACAGGAAACATGTTAGTCAAAGTTATATGGATGTTTAAATTAAGACTAAAGTTGGTACCATGGGTTTTGATGAGATGGGCATATAAAGTTGGAAGTGAGCATTTTTATCTCAAATAATTATAATGAAGATTGGATGCCTTGTGTTTGTTGAAGAATTTTCTAGGAAAGAAAAAGAAAATTGCTTTGTCATAAGTTTTAGACTTTTAGTCCATTTTCAAAATAAAAATTAGATTTATTGTACAGGTATTGTGATGTTTATCTAAGAATGATGGAGTCAAACAATGTGTGTAAATGGCATGTTGTGGTAATGAAACGTAAATTGCCTAAACATGAGCATGGATTCTTTTAAGTTTGACACTTTAAGGAGGCAAGAAGTTCTGAAAAGTTGTGGTCTGTGTGATGCTATAATTTCTACCATAGGATCTTTGGATAGGGGCTCCAATTGATTGCAAATTGAGTGCATAATAGGCGAGTTTATGGAGTAGATATATGGAAGACACTTGACAACTATAGTTTGGATTTTTTTCCATGTTGATCTTTCCATTAGAGTGTCTTGTCTTGAGGATAGGTGAAGTATTTAAGTTTTGAGGAGATTTTTGTTGAATTTTTAATTTTTAATTACTCAAATTGGGAACATGTAAAGGTATTTCATTCATTGAGGATATACATCATTGACACCAATCTTAAAAAAGAGCATGGGTGTTTGTCATTGGAACACTTTTGGTTAGTTGGGGAAATATCATAATATGTGTCATATATGGTTTATGTATGCTTGCAACTTGGTGCCATAAAGTAGAAGAATACTTGGTAGATTTTTTATTTGCCTTGGATATCGTATTGAATCAAATCATATTGTGATTAGTTTTTGTACTTGAGTGAATATTTGGATTTATTTCAAGTTATTGGGTTTTGTTGTTTTGGGCATTGTTGCTATACCAGATGGGATAGGTCTAGGTTCAAGCATAGTTTTGGCTTGGGTTTTCCTAGTGCATGGCCATTTTGTCTCAGGTATGACCCCACATGGTATTGGACCTTAAACAACTTGAGAAAAATGATTTCAAAACAATACATTTATAAAAAACTCTACAGCCGTAAAATGTGATTTAGTTTGACTCTTCACCCTTTTTCCACCATTAACATCCTGTTCCGACCCCTTTTGTGCTAATTTGATCCCCTCTTGCTTGCTTGTGGACCATTGAAGTGAGCTTAGCCAATTTTTGTAAGGATGTGGTTAAGCTTTATAAATTGCTATAAATATTTTTTGAGTTTCTGAATTGTCATTACTATTTCTTGGGAAAAGGCAATGAACCCATGATTTCATTGTGTTCATCATGATGGATAGTCATTGAGTCGCTGATTGACCCATCCTTATATTATTCTATTTTTGGGCACCATTATATGTTAAAATGTAGTAAATTTTGGGTGGCATTGTATTTTCCATTGTTTTTGTTATGTGATTTTTAATTACTTAATTTATAATATATTATTTATTATATAATTATAAATTATTATATATTTAATATTATAAAAAAGTTTGATTTATATTTATTATATAATTACTTAAATTTATTGTCAATATATTTGTATTTATTTATTTTTAATATTTTTTACATATTTTCATATGCAAGTTGCTACCTTGGGGGTAGCTCCCTTTGGCTATAAGAAGCTGATAAAAAAAACATCCTATTGGAAAAGTTTTAAATATTAAAATTTTAGCATTGTTCTCTCTAATTATTTTGCAAGATGAAAAGAAGCCTGTCTTTGAGGCCTTGAAGCCTCTCTATTTGCTGTGAAGTAAGTTGTGAAGAATGATGTGACATGAATCCTCTAAAAATCCTCGAGATTGTTCTTCATTAACCTTTTTCTGAAAAGTTGGAGGAATTCTTACAAAACAGTATTTTCCTTCAAAGTTTCTCTCTTGAAAATGCCTCCCAAATCCCCATTTGCATGTCTATGGTCATAATTAGAAATGTAGCAGAAACATTGCTATGCCATGAGCTTTGAATGTATATGTTTGCCGCGAAATTTTCCCGCATTTTCCTTCCCGTGATGTCTATGATGGTCATCAAGAACTCTTCGATAATTTTGTTGTCATGAATGTGCCTGCTCTCAAACTTATTTGAATCAACAACAACAATAACAGCGTTCTCAGCTGAAGGGATCTCTATAATTAACAATCTATGTATTTGTGCTGTTAGCTCTTCATCCAAACACTTGCATTGGTTCCCGTTGATTGCTTGTCTTCGCTCCATCTTTGAGCAGAGTCCTCTCTTTATTTTCCTTTAATAGTCAAATCATGCCTTGCATGAAGAATAATCTTATTGAGGTATCTTGTTAGATTGTTTCAATACCAAAAATCTCTATTAGTCTAGCATCAATCATGGGTGCCACTCGGCCTTGATAGGTTATGCCTTCTTTATCTATTAGGCAAAGCTATCTCTTTAATTTGATTTGTAGCATGGTTCACAATCCCTCCTTCAAGTCGCAATAATCTTATAAGGGCTATTTTTGTCGTGTGAGGAAATTGTTGTTTCTCAAGAGTGCTCTCATGATCTATAAGGCATGTATTTGCTTGTCTTTTGAGTAGGCCTCAGTTGTGAAGTACTCTGATTCATGATTGGTTTTGAAATGCTTGCAAATTGAGGTTTATCCATCTGCTCTAGTCACTTGAGATAGTTACTACCTCTATTTGAACACAAGCATAGTTTGTTAGCAAATCAACCTCGTGATTTGCTTCCCTCTGGGCCTATAACAGTGTCAAATTGAGATATTGTCCATACTATCTAAGATTGGCCATGTGGTTTCCACAAAATTCCTTAGTTTACAATTTGCAATCCTTCTTTGGTGGACGACATTGATGCAAATCATTGATTCCCCTTCTATGTCGATCTTGGTGATCTGTTTTCGATTGCATAGTTGTGACCCTACAAGAAGTGCTTGAAGCTTTGCTTCATTGTTGGTTCCATTTTGTAGTTTTTTGGAGATAGCCCATTTTAGGTCCCTCTTCTCATCTCTGATAATACAACCATCTTCAAATAAGGTTAGGTTATGTCGAGTGGCACCATCAAAACTCAAATTGAGTTAGGCACTTGGGGGTGGGCATTATTTGATTTTGCCCTCATACTTTTGGATTTGAGAAAAGACCCCCCCACCCCCATAAATGGGGGATATGTAGATAAAATTGTATGGCAAAAATGAGCCATATTGAAAGTCTTTTTTTTTTTGGCCATACTGGTGATCTTGAACTTGCATCTGACTCCTACTAAATTGACAACTTAGCTAAATCGTTGTATGTATTTATGTTAGTTGATGCAAGCGTCATGCTTTTAAATGAAAGTCTACTTCATTATTTGTACATGATGTGATTTAACCTTGCATATGATATGACAAAAATGCTTTGGAGATATTGGTGATGTAGAACTCTAACTCCGTTCATGATAAGCCTTGAAAAATGAATTTGAAGTTGAAATATCCTATTTGCTTCAAAGGTTTATAGTTGTAGGTTAATTATGAGTTGTGTTATCAGTTAAACTAATTGATCTAGTCAAAGACTGTTGGCTGTTTTCACTTAAGACTTGTAGGGTAGTATCTTTTCTGGAAATCTGTCCTAAAATCATGACATCTATTGATACAACTGCTTTATATAAATACTTATTTTGAGGAGAAAGGATTTTTGATAATTCTTACTTGTTAAATTTGTTTTTTAGTAATATGCTAAGTTGCTGATTCAGGTACGGGTATGTGGGTATGGCAATTTTTTTTTTTGTGGGGTTGGGTATGTTTGGGTACGTCCATACAAAACACATCTAAAAATCATAGATATATACATATTTGTAGCCTAAAAAGTAAAAACAAGAACTAAATTTAGAATACCACATATCATGCATATGCTAAACAAGAATTATAATTTATAATTTATAAAATTAATTATCAATTATTGAACTAATACTACTAGTCATAGTTTACATACTCGGAATTGGAGAGTACTCGGCAAGCCCAAAAGATTTCACTCGGGAAAAACTTGGCAAATACTCGACAAATACTTGGAAAATGTGTGTGGATATTTATGTATGTGTATACTCAAGACTGCAGTGTGCACACATACATATCTATAAACATACACAGGATACCAAGTTTGCATGCATATACACACACAAACATATTTATACACACAAAAACTTGCCATATTTGTGGGTTTTTTGCGAGCTACTGGCGATTACTTGATAATTTGATGGGAGAAAATCCATCTGCATATTGCCCGAGAGTAAAAGTAGAAATTACTCGGCATGCAAATTTTTTGGAGATTACTCGGCTACTCGGAGAGTAATCGGATCTATGCTACTAGTAACATATAAAAATTTATAATATAATTAATAATATAATATATTAATAATTTAATATATACAATATTAAAAATTTTAAATTTTTTTTTTGGCTGGTAATAGAGTTAATTTTATTAATAGATAACAAATTACATATCATTTTGTATTACATCAGCATTTAAAATCCTTTTCCAACATCACTACTTTCCCTTAGCTACTCCTCTAGCCCTACCTCCTAGATAAGCAGTAAACAACTTAAACAAATAACATTACAGCAATTGAAGCCCACTAACGATCCCTGTAGAACCAACCTAAACACCTTCAACACCCTAAAAAAACCCGTTAACAGGTCACAGGATTGAAGCCCTACTGGGTCTTCCCTTCGTTTGAGACCAGAGGATCATTGCAAATGATATCTTCCTTTACTTTCTTTGCTTTCGTCCCCTTCACCATTTGCCAACCATCTTCCACCCTTGCAGCCTCCTTCTGCCATTTCAACATTTTGTCCTGAGGATTCGTTAAAACTTCATTTAAAATTCCAATTACCTGATGGCTCTATGCATCTGCCTTCCGTTTCCCAGATTCTTTCACTTGCAGCCACACCCCACCTTTTTTCTCCCGACATTTTGGCGTTGCTGCCCCATTTCTGGACTCCCTTTCACCTCCGTTTAGACCAGCATTGTCACTGTTTACAGCCAGACTTCCTTCCTAAATCGGTGCCTCACTTGTCTGTTGTTGTTCCTCCCTTGTAGCTTCTTTAACCCAGGCTTTCCCTTCCTGCCCCAAAGCCCTAGGTACTTGACCCTCCTCTTCCCTACCTTTCACCTAAGGGATCTCCTGCATCCCCTTCTCTTTCTCCATTGTGTAGTGCTTGGGCGCAACATCTTTCCACCAAGAAGCAGATTTCTTTACTCTGCTTTTGGCACATTGAGCAGCCAAATGCCTTGTTTTATAACACATTTTGCACCTAAAAGGCATCCCCTCATAATCCAGGGGTTGCACCCAATATCCTTTCGAAGTTTTAAAACGAACTTCTTTCGGTAGCGCCCTAGATATGTCCATTTCCACCAAAATCCGGGCAAAGGTCGAGTGCAGAAGATTTGAGGATCCCTCATCCACCATTAAAAAGCTTCCTAAAGAGTTTCCTACAACCTCCAGGCAAGAATCAAACCAGAATTGTAATGGGAGGTTAGGAAGTCTTACCCAGAGAGGAACCCGCTCAAAAACTTCAGTAGTTGGGTTGAAAGCCGGATGCCATGGCTTTAGCAACAATGTATATTTTTCTTCCCAATCCCAATGATAATCACAAAAGATCTTGTTTTTGTCTTGCTCTTTTTCAAAAACAACAATGAAGAACCCTTTAGCCATGGGATAGATTTGCACATACCCTTCCAGAATAGGCGTCTAGTTGTTTGAAATCCACTGATGGAGATCCGATAAGCTTGGCCATAAACCCTTGAATCTCCCAATCAGACCTAACCCAAAAAAGACTTTCTCATTAGAAATCACCTCTTGTTCAAGCTCGTTATCAAGCTCCGCTGTTATTGCTTTGGATGGAGGCAAGGTAGAATCCCCTTCTCCCTGCCCTACCGTTGCTTTATTTGAAAGCTTCGCCTTCTGGTAGGGTTTAGATCGATTCCCCCCAATCTCGAGCACCTTGGTCCCTTCAGTTCCGAAGCCCCTTGTAGTGCTAGCCACGTGTTGCTCGTTCTTTTGGGCTTGCTGTGCATACCCTTCTCCACCTTGTGGCCTAAAACTGTCACCACTGTGGCTGGAAGTCTGCACATCCTCCACTGTTCGAATGCCCTGATCATTAGACTTACTGCTACACACTTCCTTCAGCCGTAAGCCATGGGGATTCCCCTGCGAATCCTTCCCCAACTTCGACCTTGAGGAAACCCTAGCTTCCTCATGCTCCCGTAGAAGACCGTTAGCATCCATCACTTGATGGAGACTTTTTCTTATTATGTTCCACCCTCGAGTTACATTATTAGTCAAAGAGGAAAATTTTAGAAATTATTAAAATATAATTTCAATTAATAATTAATAATTAAAATGTCAACTATTTAATATTAATATAAATTTTTTATTTAACATTTACATCTATATTAATTATTAATTTATTAATATATTAATATAAATTAAACTACAAAATAATAAAATATTAATAATTAAAATAATAAATACACATACAAATACAAATTGTTTATATTATGTTATTTAATAATCATTATAAAACAACTAATATTAACAAATTTGAACTCTAAACTTTTAAATTTTAATATTTTCATCATTATATAATCTATAATATATTGTTTATATAAACAATATTTAATAAATTATATAATGATGAAAATATTAAAATTTAAAATATTAAAACTATTAAATAATAATTATTAATAAATTTAAACTACGATTACAAAAAATTTAGGGATTCAAAATTTTAATTTTAATTTTTAAACGATTAAGAACTTTAAAAACTTGGCAGATTCGGACTGTGGTGGAGCTGAAATCCTCAAACTCGCGACCTCTCCCTGTTCACCTCGTGTTCTCTCCTGTCCAAATCCGCGTCCTCTTTCTCCGTCGAAATCAACTCCTCTGTGAATGGTTTTTTTGCAGTCGGCGGTGCTAGAATGTAAGCAGGGAAAATCCAAAAATAAATGGAAGCTCATTTTTAGGTGCCACTTCTTTGAACCATTTTGGAATCGTGTCAGAATCGCCGTATCCAGTTGTGATTCGTCGGGATTCGGCTAGACGGACCTAGAAATGTTTCAGATCCGAAAAAACCAAACCTTGTTCAATTCTGCAGGATTTTCAGGACGTACCCGATTCCAAGACGTATTGTACTTGGAATCGGCGGTTAATCCAGGAGATTCGGTAACTTAGGTAATATGTCATTAATTCAGCTATTTAAGATCTCAACATTATAGAATATTTTTTAGTGTTTTCTGCCATCTTTGAGGACATAAATGGTAAATCATTTTTCAGACATTTTCTTCAAGATTGAAACTGTGTTTACAAACATTTCCAATGCAAGAAAGTAACATTTAAGTTGGATCTGATGCAGTCTTTTTCTTTGATTGTCTAGCTTACCTATTTCCTTCTGTTATTCTTCTCCATTATTTGTATGGGGTTTAAGATTTTTCTGCCTTCATTTATTCAGAAGGAATATTGCTATGTTCCACTAACTTTTTGGGATGAGTACGATAGGAAACAAGGGATGAGTTTTTTACTTTTTAGGCCAGTAGGGTACAATAGGCCTTTTTGGGGTTGTAGGGGATGACAAATAAAAAATAGGGGAAAATTAAAAATATAGAAAATTTTGAATATTCATATCATGTTAAGTTATTCACCATACTCATTATATAATCATATTATGAAACATTAGGGCTGAATTGAAAATTTATGTGAGTTGACATATACATTAAAAAACTTTCAATGTATAATCATTTCAATTTGAGGTTTCATTACAAATTTGCATATGCAGAATACAACAAAATTAAAAAGCTGAAAGGCTACAATTACAAAATGACAAAATATAGACAATCTAAGATCTACTGCTACTGCCTTTGCCTCCTCTTCTAAATCAAAATTAGACTTTGAATCTAATTCACAACCAATATCAAGGGCTGCCTCATCCAATGGAACAACCACTAATCCGTCTTGTGCCTCCCCTTCAATTTATGTGGTGTCTTTAGAATCAACATCCCACTGTAAATATATTGTCCCTTGATCTTGAAGTCGCAAGGCATTATGCATGGTGTAATATTCTTCGCTCATCAAGGGGTAAATTTGCTTCTCTTAATAGCGGGGATGAAGTTGTATCTGGACTAATTCCTCTTTGTATCGGAGAAATTACTTAGTTGTGAAAGGAGGCGAATGACACATTTTCAACTTTGTTGCATTCTTGTCATGCTATGTCCACCATTCAATAGGGTTGGATTGAGCTAATGTATCTATCTATCCTCGCCTTTGGTTTGTTGAATGTTGGACCACATAGATGAACAAAGGCAATCCATTGTGCATGAACTAAAGCCGACTCCTTAGTTGAATATATCTTTGAAAGTGCTTTGATGAACCCTTCATCTCTTCATCATGCCAAGGAGGTACTCTCTCAGCCCATGGTGCATACCATTTGGGATTTCGAGCATAACCTGCCACATGAAACAAGTTGTTCGTAGTGTTCTACTGCTGCATCATAATGGGTTTGATATGCTCCTCATAGATCCTAAATTAGGATCCTTGTTAGGAATTGTTTACTTCATTTGCCCAAGCATGCTATCAAATGTCTCATAAATCTGTCGAAGACTAGAAGAGTCTATATCAACATTTCAAATGACTCACACAATAGGTAAGATGAAGGAGCAAATATATATACAATCAAAAGATTCAAAAAAGAGTGAATGCTAATACAGAAAATGAAAATAATTTTCAAGTTACAAACATTAATAAAGCAATAATCTAATACTCTTCTAGTGTAGCACCAATCATCATCAAGGACCTTTTGTTGCACATTTTTCCCTTAGCAATGTTTGTGTTAGGATATCTACCTCACTTTGGATTAACCATCATTAATTGTAGAGTTTCTTGCACCTCAAGCATCCTCTCTAGCGAAATGAAGTGACATGTCTAGTCTCCATAGGTTTGAGGAATTCTTTCTTCAAAAATGTTTTGTGAAGAGAGTGAGTTTTGGTGGTTGCAAATGAACACATGCATATCTCTTGCTTTTGCGGTCACTTTTTTCACCCAATCTATCTTCTCTATGTCTTACAATGCATTGTTCAATGTATGAACACAACACAACGTTCAAAAAATGTGCTTGTAAGAACTCTCCACTATCATTTTAGTTAATTTGCATGTGTTGAATCGGTGGCCATTTGTATAACATTTGAGGCCCCAATCTCCTGTATGACCTCTTTTAAAATCTCAAGTTGGAAGCTTGCATTCTTGTACTTCCTTGAACAACCAATGGCTCTAAGAAAATAATAGCCAATTGCACATGTGACTATGATGTTGATGAGTGGCTGATGTCTAATATCTGTCAGCCATCCATGGTCTGGAGTAGTTTGTCAGCTCAGTCTGCTTCATGACCTCCATCACCATATTTGGTGCTCTATCAAGGAGGCTAGTGTTAGTTTATGTTCTCCAGAGGGGGTAAACATGGGACCAACATAAATTACATCATTGAACATCTTTTTGAAATAGAAAGAATGTACCACATGAAACTAGATGACAAATTGGCAATGGAAGATTTCCCCTCGACTGTGTAGTGAACATCCCTGCAATTGCCCTTGGCTTCTCCCTACCTCTAGTCTTCCTCTTTCCTCTTGTAGTAATATCACCAATAGCAACCATTGATGGTGTAGCAGATGTTGAAGACTCTACTAGCAGTGACATACCCTCAGACCTCGATTCATCTTCCAAAAACAATCTATTTATCTTTGCCTTCTCAACTGTGGTATCTTTGGACAAACCTTAAACCTTTGTCTTGTAATGCCCAAGGTGACTATATACACTAGTGTAGCTCCATCCAAAATCTTTGTTGCACATATGTCATAACCTTACTCTTCTTCTCTCCATTTTTTTCTTTGCTTTTGTTTAAAAAGTGTTACAAATTGTAGAAGAGATTGAGAGGGTTTGAAAGGGTCCTTCTGCATATTCTCTGAAGAGAATGGAAGGGCATTCAAACAAGTTATGAGGCTGTCCTACTTCGCCCACACCACTCACACACCTTGACGAACCCCCATCTGAAACTCTTCTTTGTTGCATGCCAAACTGTTTCATGCTCATTTTCACTGCTGCTGCTTGTGTTGTGTTTTGTGAAGAACTGGAGTGCAAGTGCATATTGAAAGATTAAAAGAGGAAAAGAATTTTTATTTTTTTACCTATGAAACTTGAAACTTAAAAAAACAAAAAATGCCAGAAGGAAAGGCACACTAACCTCTTCTACTGCCCATCTTCTCTTTAGCGATGCTGCAACTGCTGCTATTGCACCTTTTCACTCAGGTGCTTTGCTTCAGCCTTCAAACAATCAATATGAATTTCTGTTTTTCAGTAAATGCCGCTGTCAGATTTTTTTTCCCTTTTCTAATTTGCTTAGCAATGAAGAATGGGCAGTGTTTTACTTGATTAGGGCTGAGTGTGGTATGGAGGCCCACAGGAAAAAGTAAAATTTTAAATTTGTTTTGACTTTGGGGCAATTTTCTTAACATTTTCCAACCTTTTTGGAGGGAGGACGGCCAGCTGGCCAGTCCTGATATTTCTGGGACATTTCCTGTCACTGGCAAGGGTTAAAGGACCACACAATTTCCTGTCATTGGCGAAGGTTAGGGGATGGTACGGGGATGTTTCCAAGGCATCCCTGGAGCATCCCTAGTACAGGGACATCTGTAAAATGGCCAGGGATGTGCCCCCAGTTTTTCTTGGAATACTGGTTTAAATACATTCAACATGCAATAATGTTTGTGTTGAAATAAAGATTTTTTCATGTCAATCTCATTTATTTTATTTCCTTCAGGTCAGTTGAAAGATTTGATCCTCGCGAGGGTCAATGGGCCCAACTTGAAGAAATGAATATGAAGCGAGGAAGCTTGTCTGCAGCAGTATTGAATGAAAAACTGTTAAGTCTTTTGCAAAAATGATTTACAGTTCATTTAGTATATTGAATTTATATCAAGCTGCGTACTTTGTCTTAAATGTTGCCCTTCCAAACATGTTGACACTGATGTGTGATTGTTGCAGTTATGCTATTGGTGGTTATGATGGCTCAAAATTATTATCCAGTGTGGAGGTGTTTGATCCTCGTGCAGGTTCCTGGCTTATGGTAAAATAACTGGTCACAGTCAAACCACCTGTGTCTTTCGTAACTTTTCTATCTTAACATGCATCTAGGTGACAGAAGTGTTGAGATATCTGAGGACGCTTCCCCTGGCCTCCTTTATCCTTTTGTCATGTTTATCTTTTAATCTTGAACAAAACATGTAAATTGAATCATATTAATGGCTTACAGATTTCAAGTTCTGAATTTTATTAAATGCAATGTATTTTAAACAGGTTGATTCAGTTGCCTCTTCCCGGGGATACGGGGCTGCAGCAGTTATTGAAGATTCCATCTACTTAATTGGGGGCATTGCAGAAGGAGGATATCATCATTCTGTATGCCATCAGAGCTATTTTTAAATATATAGAATTTCATAGAGAAATTCTTCCAAGAAATGGATTTTGCTGACTTAAATTTTTTTATGGGTTCAGGTTGAATGTTATCATGATGGCAGTGGTTGGGGAGTTCTCTATTCAACAGCTGTTGGCAAGCGATCCTTCTTAGCTGCTGTTGTTTTATAAGGTTTATCTCAATCCCAATAGGATGCAATTTCATTTTCTAGATGCGTAAGTCAGGGGGAGCTTAAAATAACAAAGTCTTGTAAGTTTGTGCAGTAACTTGTTTTGAACTTTTGAGGCATGTCTGTCTTTGAAATTTTCTAGTATGATTCTAGGTGCCTTGCTACTCTAACTAAAAGTGCTCTGGTGTTCAATTTCTAGGAAATTTGAACATCTTTGGATGTGCCTCTGGATTTTATGCCACGATAATCCAAATCACTCATCCCTTTCTGGTATTGTTTCTCTGCTTATCGCTGTTATTTTATTTTTAAAGGCATAACCCTTTAATGAGATTTGTGTTAGCTCGTGAAGCATCTACTTTAGATGTATTTGTCTGTTCAACATTAGCATACGACGGGAAAAAATGAACAGCATAAACTGCCAAATCCACTGTGATGATATTTTCTTCCTTTCAGCTGTAACAAGTTTAATATTGTTTGATGTTCTCAAGATTGTGAATTTGCTTTCTGATATACTTTTTGCTTTTAGGCTTTGACTTCTGTTCTGTGCCTCTCGTGGCAACAGTTTCTTCTTGTTTTCTTGTTGCCATCAATTGAAATGTCATAAAGGATAAGGAAATCACTTCCAATTTCTCATTGCTGGAAATTAGTATTGTTTATGCAACATTGAAATGTGCCTCTTTGGTTGTTGAACCTACCAGTGGGTGAACAACCTCTTTGATGTCTTGTTTCGAATTTGTAAAGAATCCTGAAAATATTAACATTTATATAGGTGAAAAAATCTTAGGTTCTAAACTAATATATAAAGCAGGTTAGAAGTGAGCTGTTGAAATTAGAACTGACAAAGACATCTTTTATCTGCAGCAGGCAACTTGTTTTTTCATCAGAGAACATCAGATTTGAAGCTTTTAGCGGAACTTATGTTTGCAGAGTAGGAAAATTTTGGCCTTCAGCTTTCATTTCATGGAAATCCTTATTAGCTATACTTAAATGTGAGCACACCGTAGAGCTTGTTCTCGTGGTCCTAGATCAGATAATTTTGGATGGAGCTTGTCAGATATGTAAAAGAAGCCCATCTCCAATTCGGCAAAGTTAATTTCACCCTCAAATCCTAGTGGGTTTTTATGACAAATTTCATTCG
Organism: Sequoiadendron giganteum; assembly: GCA_007115665.2. Classification (NCBI taxonomy): domain Eukaryota; kingdom Viridiplantae; phylum Streptophyta; class Pinopsida; order Cupressales; family Cupressaceae; genus Sequoiadendron; species Sequoiadendron giganteum. The sequence goes on from CM021100.1 coordinate 760,903,205, forward strand.
TTTTCCCTCCTCATGGGCAAGGACTATTCTATCAAGGTGAACTCTTTTATGTCTTGAGAAAGGAGAAACATTCTTTAATATGCAAATTTTATTATTTTATTTTAAATAAACTATTAAAATGTTTTCAATTGCCTCATTTAGCAGCAAATAGCTATACAATTCTTTGGGTTTTTCTTATTACTAAATGATGGATAATTTGCGCTCTTTTGTCTATTTCAATTAGCAACTACAAACGGAAGAGCACATTGGTACTTTTTCCTTAATATAATGTGTAGGGGTCTAGACTTAAAATTTCAGATGTAGTAATTAACTAAAATATTTTTTCAATAACTAAAGCATTACAATTGTTATACATGGAACAAAGTTTTTATAAAAAGATATTTGAGCAATTCTAAGTTATGTTTCTTTGCTTGCGGTCCTCATGGACTCTTGTTTATTTCATAAATGGTTAATGAACGATCTCAAAGTTCTTACGATGTCAATTTGCTATTTGTTAATCATCCATTCATAACAAAATAATATGCTATTTGTAACTTAAATACACTTATTGAAGTAGGCATTGGTTTAGTGTCAAGAATATCCATTGTCATGATAAGACGTAGATTGAAACCTCTTTTGGCCTTATCATCTTTTTGTTGATTATGTGACCAAGAGAACAAATTATGTTTGTACAAGATTGGCTTTAAGTCTGGTGAGTCTTGTCGATATGTGAGCATGAGTTGGGTAATTTCAATCCAAATACAAACTCATGGAACTAAAATTGAAGACTCGGAAGAGATTTCACGAAACTATTAAATATTATAAAGTTACTTCACTAAATATTATAAAGTTATTTCATTAAATATTATAAAGTTATAGTCACTTTATTAAATAAAGTATTTTTCTAGAAGCTCGGGGAGGTTACATTGGATTCTTCTATAAGACTCAGTTGAGCCTTTTAAAAAAGATGAGAGCAAGTCATTTGAACATATTGGTTTTGTCATCTTTTATTAGATTTTTTGGGACAGCTTGTGTTTGCAGGTTCAACATGTCCTAGGACAAAAACCCTTGGGTAGAATAGTTGTGTGAACAAAAATCCATTCAATCTTTTTGGATTTATTTATTTTAGGATTCACAATTGAGCTTTATTGATAAGTTTGGAGATTTGGAGCTTCATGGGATAAGATGTTACATAATTTAGAAGCATAGATTTCTATATTAGATATTTAGATCAAATTTGAAGGGATTTGTTGGCGAGTTTTGGGAGGCATATTGACTAGGGTTTGTCCCTAGGGTTTGAGCGGCACCTTCTAGGAGTGGAGTGACCTCATTTTTGAGGTGATTTGTGGAGATTTTTGGCTACTAGGGTTTGGAAAATATACTCAGATTTGTATAGTAGCATACCAATCCTCTTTCAACATTGTCAAAGGTTATAAATTGGTGCTTGTGGCTAGGGTTTCATCTCTCATTAGGAGCGCTTACCTTTGGAGGATATTTTGGTGGTTTTTGTTACATCCATTCGGCATCATTGACATCATTTTGGAGTAGCGAATATTGCAGACCTGTGCGTCCACTTGATTCAACCTTTTTGGTGTCGTGGAAATTCATTGCCATGGGGTTTCAAACCCTAACCTTGAGCACCACACCTTGGAGGTCCCTTTTCATCATTCAAAGGTCAAATTTGCATGTAAATTGGTATGTATAAAACCTAGGATTTATAGCAGGTTATAGCTGGACATGTTTGGCATGTTTGCCCATTGTATTTGATGTATTTGAAGACTTCATAATTTTGAATTATAAGAATATTTTTTTTTAATAATTTTCCAATCATTTTAGTTATATTTTGGTGTTGAGTCATTGTGTAATTCAACTATGATTTTAGCACATGTATTGGCATGAATGCTATGATGTTTTTGGCATGTTAAGTGGATGTTATAATTGTTTGATTAAGTTTGAAACATAAAATCAAAACCCTAGTTTCTTGGGTTTTGAATTAGATTTAGAAATAAAAAAATTAGGGCAAAAATCAAAACCCTAAAATCAGAAAAAATAGCAAAGAGCCTTGATCTTGCTAGCTTGGAGGGTTTAGAGTGTTCATATGCACCCACATGAGGTTGGACCACATAGGTACTATACCCGTTGAAGAGAAGATCAACAAGATAATCTAGAAGATAATCCATCTGTAGGTACACAATAGGAAATGGAGAGAGGTAGAAGTGGAAGTTCTAGGAGACATGATCAACAAAACATGGAAGACTTCTTGCACACTTTCTCCCAACAACAAATGTTGCAAGCTTTTCAACAACAACTAGTTGTAGCAGTTGGATAAGTTAGGGAAGATCAATATACTCAAGGGAGAAAAATAGTGTAGGGAATAACAATACAAGTAGAAAAACTACCAATGCAGGTAGAGCAATTACTATGATGTCAGATAAGCCACTCCGTGCTACATATGTGCAAAGAAGAGAAGAAACTCACACAATCAATGATGTGATGGTTGCCTATAATGAGTACCCAACACTTCCAATAGAGGTTAAGAATGCAATCACCTTGAATCAATTTATGAATCAACATAAGGATAAGAAGAAAGGCAGGAAAGAGAGGAGATATAAGAAGCTAATGGAAAATGAGCATGAGGAAGAAGAAGAAAGATCAGAAGTTACCCAAAAGATCATTGAGAAAAAGGAAGCTAAGAAGAAAGAAGAATTGCTTCCTTGTGATTATTAGCCCACAAGTGATCCCAAGAAGAGCAAAAATTAGTTGAGGAGAGAATAGCATTGTTTCACATGCTAAGGTGTTTGGACACCTAGTCATACATGTAGAAGCCTTAAAGAAGATGAAGCCATGCTCACAAGTTCACTTTAGTAGATTGATGATATGGACAAAGAAGAATCACTTCATGCATCCACAAGAAAGGGGTGTGCATGAGTTTTCATGTTAACAATGAGGTTTAAGGGTATGTTGATAAGGAGTTTGCCAAACCAACAATAGTTGATCAACCACATGAAGGTATGAATTCTTTTGATGATCCATTATTTGAGCATATCATTGTCTCACCATCTCTATTGAGTAATTGCAAGGAATCAAATTGTGAGCTGGGTGACTTTGAAGGTGATAATGTTAATTCATATGAAGGCAATATGTTATGTGATGAGAAAATTGACTTGGACAATTTGGATTAAAGTCAATTAGTAGGGAAAAAGTTGAAGGTCCATGAAGGTACAACTTGCAACCACAGGATAAAAGTTAAGACAAGTAATACACTTGGTTTTCAGCTGGGTACAACTCTTGGACCAACACTTGATGATGAACAATCAACAATGAAAGAAGATGACATCTTTCTTCATCTCGAGAGTCATGCATAGAGAATGACATTGAGAAAGGTGAAGTTGAAAGGAATAATCTTGTATGCAAATTAGCAAACTTAAAGCATGAAGTTGAAGTTTATCATAGGCCAAATGCTGATGATGAGTCAAGCTTCCAAAAGGAGGTTTATGAGACTTGGGGCAACTATGGAGTCACTATTGTAAGGTATGACAAAGACTTTGGTTAGATAGTTCAGCATAGTAGTAGTTTACTATATTTTCCTAAACGTGATTGGAAAAATCAGTTTTTGGTGCCTATTGAAAAGTAAGTGCACATGTTATCTAGATTGGATGACATAAGAAGCCTTGTTGAAAAACTCATCCTCATGACACCAAGAAACCAATATGAGCAAAGTGTTCCACTTACTGATTTGTACATGATCAAGAGCACTATGGGGGGAATAAAATCAGTTTTCTTATGCATGATGCATGATGCATGATAGAGATATCGCCACCAAGTTTGCAAATGAGATTTGATCCATGACTAAGCAGTTAAGGGGAGAGGTTAGTGAGCTCACCATTGAATTTAATTCCACGAAGCTTGTTTTGGAAAGTATCCAAGAGGCACTTCTTGAAGCAAATGACCAGCTCTATGATGCTCAATAGTTCAAGGAGAAGGAGAGCAGAGAAAGGGCCAAGGAGATCAAATAGGTAATGGAGGATCTTGATTGCATTCAGGAGGAGTATGATCTTGTCCATTATCTCGAGAAATTAGAAAAAAGAGAGTCTAGATTGGAAAGAGGATAATATTCAGTTTATTAATACTCCTTTGCTTGAGGTAGATACTAATATGACTTATGATAATCCACTCTTTGAGTTGGATGATGGAGCTTTGTAAGAGAGGGGGACCAACCACTGCAAGGCCCCAGGTCACGAAAGGCCGAGAGTAGTATGGCTGCCCTAACTTACCTCAATTAAAGGGAATGTTAGGATAGGCGGGATGAGAATGATGAGGACTGTGAGGTCCTTTGATCACTCTGCAAACTCGAGAGTTGAAAAGAGACTAGGCGAGTCGGTTTTTAGGGTCGACTCTGTATCTCAGATAACTCTCTGTCAGAGGACAAAAGCACAATTCTGGGACGACAGCGCGATGCGTTGGTGTCTCTTAGGTGCGCTGGCATCCGTACAACCATAAAACCAGGGAGACAAGGTCTAACCTCTAAGAAACAGACTTAACAACCTAGTTAAGAGTTCCTAAAGGTGTAGAATAACACTATGAAATGTGAAACATAAAGATGAATGTGATAAAGGAAGTATATTATTGCAAGGGTGACGAAGATGATCTGACACTAACATTTTCGCTAGCTTGCTCCAAGATCTCTCCACCTACACACAAAAAAAAGGGAAAATGTTGGGGGGTTGTTTAGGGGTCTGCCTCAGTCACACCCCCGTTTTGGTGTTTACACCTCCACGGACAACCAAGTTTGCAATGATATAAAAATAATGCAATAAAGAAGGAAATACAAGCGAAGTACACAAAGACACTACAAAACAGTAATGTGCTAACTCAACTAAGTAATAGAGAAGATGAATGAGGAGCTTACCACCTTCGTCCAAAGCGCTTAAGGCTAGTAGAGGAGAAAAATGAGAGGAACTCAAGCCTCTGCTGCAATGGAGTCGTCCTATGCTTGCTCTATTGAAGTGATGGAGTGAAGAGATTGCTGCTATGGAGTGCAAAATGTTGTTGTAATGCTTGAAATGAATGCTAGAATGTGTGGAGAGATTGTGTAGAAATCAACTAGCCTCCAAATGAATGAATGAGAGGTGAATATGAAGAAGAGAGATGAAGAAATGACCGTATTCGGGTCGGCCAACTAAAGGGAGGCGTTACATTTTGACTTCCAATAGGAAGTGTAACGTCTCTGCAGACTTAAGCCGTAGGAATCTTCCAGGGACATAAGCGCACCGCGTGGACGTCTGCACGTTGCACAAGCATCCTCAACAGAAATGCCTCCATCGACACGCAAAACAAGCGCCAAATGGATGAAGAACAATGGGCTTAAGTGGAATGAAGCCTCCATATTTGGTTTTCTAAGGTAGAGAAGGGTAAAAGGGGAATTTGCATTAGGGGTGCAAATTCACTCCTATACATTTTTCCCCCACTTTAGCGAGCATGAATACTGATGAGTGCTTCAGTAAAGTAGGTCGAAGATGTAGTAGGGTTAGAACAGTATACCTGAACCGTCGAGGAAGCAAAGCACGGTTTGGCGAACCTGAAAGTGCAGGACAAGCAGAGGACTTCATAGCTCCGCGGAACTATAAAGTGTAAGAAAGAAAGCGCATTACAGGCCTATGGACCTGCAAGGGAGGTATCCTTCAAGAACTCTCACATGAAGGAAACCAGGAAGAGCACCTTACAGATCTGCAAACCTGCAACGAATATATCCCCCAAGAACTCTCACATGAGGGAGACTGAGCAAAGGGGACTCCAGAGAGTCAGGAACGACAACATGTTTACCCGCAGATAGAACACATCAGGAAGCGACCGCGTAGACTAGTGAATGCACAGTCACATAGACCATTGCCAAGCTGGAAGACTTTCAAAGGGGTCCCGCGGGAACCCTTCAAAAGGAAGAGGGGTCCACTCAAGGGACACACTGTTTGAAGAGTAAAGTCGAGTCGGGTTGCTCCCAAGCTAGATGTAAGGATGTGAAGTAGGTCTAGTCGGGCTGTCCCCGGGCTAGATGCAAAGATAAGAAACAAGTCTAGTCGGGTTGCCCCTGGGCTAGACGTTAAGATGTGAAACCAGTCTAGTCGGACTACCCTCGGGCTAGACGTTAAGATGTGAAACCGGTCTAGTCGGACTGCCCCCGAACTAGATGCCAAGATGTAAAGGCTTTTCGAAGGGTCCCTTGGAAACTCGATGCGAAAAGAAAGGGGTCCACTCAAGGGACGCACCGTTCAAAAGCCAATGCCTTCTTTCTCGAATCGATTCGTCATCAAGGAATCCTTTTGAAAGATGTTCACTTCATCAAGGAATTTGAAAGGAAGGATATGCTCCCATGCGAGGGGAAGACCAAAGGTGTTCCCGCTTCAGATGAAGGTTTCCGAGTCCTTTCTTTACGAACCTGTGATGAAGGAATCATGTTTCGTTAGGGTTTCAAGTTGAGAATGCAATTCTAGCAAATAAGTGTGTGGAGGAAGGTTCTTGGAGAAAAGATTCGTTGGCAACAAATACATTTTCTAAAGATCGTGTAATGTAGAAGTGGCATTATCACACATAAGAGGGACAACTCAAGTAAAGAAGAGAGAAAGACAAAACAAAAGGAAAGAGAACATGAATAAAAGGCACAGGGGGATTTGGTTTCACAGGGTTAGATATGCCTTTATTTATAAATAGTAGGTAACTGCGGTGCGAGGCAAAAGATCATCAATCCCCAACCAGATCAAGAAGAATGCACAAAAGATAAACTAAAAAATAAAAAATTGGGTCAACATGGAAGAAAGCCTAAATGCCCCCAATGTTTTGCATCGTCCCCAATTTGCTGAAAGTCAATCACAAACATGGAATAATGATGATACAAATAGAAGGTTTACAACACAAATGCGACGCCTGTATCCAAGCACCAACAAGGGTGATGAGGGTCATCCAGGCACATATAGCACGATCACGGGGGAAGCACATCACAACACACACACATCTAATCTAAAAATCAAGAAGAGGGTCTCCCACTAACACTGGTCAACCAAGAGGTTGTCAGCTTTCCACTCTAGATCATCGTATGGGGAAGGATGACAAGCCTGCAGTGGTGTAATGTTAAGGGGAGGAGCTTCTGATCCTCCTGCAACAAGGGCTAAGGAAGAAGGACTTGTGAGGTCTCCGTCACTCAACTCTTGTGGGTCCAAGGTCAACGACTTGGTGAAGATCGTTGACAAGGTAAAAACTTCATCCATTGAGTTAAACATACACTTAACGAGAGTGCCATGTTTTATCTCAACGGACAAAGGGGTTTGCACCTGAGGCTCACCGCTAAGCCCACCAAGCAATTCAAGAGCGGCGACGAACTTGAGAGAGGCTAGGACTGGTTCTGTTACTAGGACAAAACAAGTCAGCTCAGGACCACCTTTCAGAGAAGGTGGACTCCTCTTACGTCCTTCATTGCTGGAGGGACCACTCTCTACCTTTTTCTTCATCGGAGGAGGTGGACTCCCCACAAACGAAGCGAGAAGGGCAAAGGGAGAGGAGGAAAGAATCACAACAGATACAACCGAAGTGTTAATCATATCTACGGGTTTCGGAAAAGGCGAGACATCTAGAATAGATGTCAACAAAGGCGGCTCCACAGAAGGAGCGATGAACACTTGTACCTTTCCAAGCGCATGTGCACTCGCAACGGAAGCCAAAAGCGATACAGAGTTGGTTTGGATAGCCACAAAAGGGAAGAGAGAGGAGGACACAACAAAAGGTCTTGAAACAAGAGTGGTCATCTCCTCTTCTTTTGTAAGGCAGCTCGCTCAGCCAAAAGAGCCTTTCGCCGACGCTTGCACTCGTGCGCAAGGCGATTTCTATGACTCTTCGAACCAGAAGCCGATGATTGCGAAAGAACAGAGGGTTCCTGCTCAACCATGGGAGTGTCCTCCACAACTGTTTCCAGCAGAGGGACAAACTCCTGGATGGGAGTAGGAGGAGCAGGTTCAAAAATGACAGGGGGAATTGACTCTAGCGCCTTGGCAACGGGCCTTTTCCCGTTCATTGCTTTAGGAGAAAGGACGGTAGGAGGCCACAGATGTCAGGACATAGAGGATTCTCTTCGGGGGGATTTTTGTCTACCATACCGAACGAGCCTAGGCTCTGTGGGTAAGACAGGAAGCTCAAATGCAGGACGCTTAGTCTTTCGCCAAGCGGGCACCATGAGATTCTCTCGCAGACGCGAGACATAAGCAGATGGTGCCACAACAGAGCTAGAGGAAGCATCAGGATGAACAATGAAAGAGGAAAGAGGATCTCAATACCGCTTCTCTTCTTCTCTTCTACATGCCTTGGCGACATCACTATCAGCTTTCAGGAAAACTCTATGCGAAACAACATAAGGCGAGGGAGGGTATCTCACTTTCAGCCTAGAACATCCTTGTAATTTTGATATGTGCGATACATGAGATCCTTCTTGGGCGGGAGAGGACCAATAGGTGCAGGCCAAAAGTAATCTAAGGTATAGCTACCACACGTAACCGGTGATCTATATCCGGTGTCATGAACAACATGTACCGAACCCCCATGAGTGAATTTCAAACATTTGTGTACAACTGAGGGAACTACATTTATAGCTACCAGCCAGGGGATGCCTAGCTTCACTCTGAAGAGTTCAGACCCCGAGATGATGTCAAAATTAAGGTTCATAGACTTAGGTCCAACGAGGACAGACAAGACAATGCTTCCTATAGGAGGTACGAAAAGTCCGTTGTGTGTGCGAACGATACTCTCAGGTGCATCATATCCATCCTTATGCAGGAAGTTAATTATCATGATCTCCTCAGTTATAATGTTTACTTGAGATGTCGGATCAACAAGAACACCTGCTACGGTATTCTCATTTATCCTCATGGGAATGTAGAGAGGAGATGGTTCCCTATTAAAGCCCATCGGCAGGTCCTATGAAGTGAAGGTTATACCAGTACCACTAATCACAGGCTACACAGAGGGAATAGGTTGATTTAAGAAAGAGGCCATTATGCACACTAGACAATACTTTCACAGAGTCTCCTAAAGTTTATGGGATAAGATAGTGACCCAATCAAGGTTTCGTTACACAACACTTTCGAGACCTTCTGACTACACCTACTAGGGGTTGCAGGTTGGGTTGCAAGGCGAGAGCCTTACAACACTCACACCTACAATGCTTCTAGGATACGAGGAAAGGGACTTTTAGTATTGCAAAACGAAACCAAAATGGTTCACGTCGGGTTCACCAAAAATGTAAGAGAGGGGGACCAACCACTGCAAGGCCCTAGGTCACGAAAGGCCGAGAGCAGTATGGCTTCCCTAACTTACCTCAGTTAAAGGGAATGTTAGGATAGGCAGGATGAGAATGATGAGGACTATGGGGTCCTTCAATCACTTTGCAAACTCGAGAGTTGAAAGGAGACTAGGCGAGTTAGTTTTTAGGGTCGAATCTGCATTTCATATAGTTCTTTGTTAGAGGAAAAAAGTGTGGTTTTGGGACAATAGCGCGACGCGCTGGTGTCTCTTAGGTGTGTTGGCGTCCGTACGGCTAGAAACCAGGGAGACAAGGTCTAACCTCTGAGAAATGGACTTAACAACCTAGTTAAGAGTTTCTAAAGGTGTAGAATAACACTATGAAATGTGAAACATAAAGACGAATGTGATAAAGGAAGTATATTACCGCAAGGGTGACGAAGACGATCTCACACAATAACCTTTTCGCTAGCTTGCTCTAAGATCTTTCCACCTACACATAGAAAAGATGAAAAATGTTGGGGGGTTGTTTAGGAGTCAGACCCCCGTTTTGGTGTTTCCACCTCCATGGACAACCAAGTTTGCAACGATATAGAAATAATGCGATAAAAAAGGAAATACAAACAAAGTACACAAAGACACTACAAAACAATAATGTGCTAACTCAACCAAGTAATAGAGAAGATGAATGAGGAGCTTACCACCTCCATCCAAAGCGCTCAAGGCTAGTGGAGGAGAAAGATGAGAGGAACTCAAGCCTCTGCTGTAATGGAGTTGTCCTACGCTTGCTCTATTGAAGTGATGGAGTGAAGAGATTGTTGCTATGGAGTGCAAAATGCTATTGTAATGCTTGAAATGAATGTTAGAATGTGTGGAGAGATTGTGTAGAAATCAACTAGCCTCCAAATGAATGAATGAGAGGTGAATATGAAGAAGAGAGATGAAGAAATGACCATATTCGGGTCGGCCAGCCAAAGGGAGGCATTACACTTCGACTTCTAATAGGAAGTGTAACGTCTCTGAAGACTCCAGCCGCAGGAATCTGCTAGGGACGTAAGTGCGCTACGCGGGCGTCTCCGACAAAAATGCCTCCATCGACACACAAAACATGCACCAAGTGGATGAAGAACAACGAGCTTATGTGGAATTAAGCCTCTGAATTTGGTTTTCTAAGGTGGAGAGGGGTAAAAGGGGAATTTGCTTTAGGGGTGCAAATTCGCTCCTATACAAGCTCTTTCTAATTCCAGTGTTGAGATTGGAATTGATCATAGGATTTGGGAGCTAGGTGCATTTTCTAGCAGTGTGGTGTTTAGTCAAGATTGGAGTAGTGAATCGAATTTTAGTGATGTTACCGTTGTCCACTTTCCAATCAGTTCACATTGGACTACAATTTATGACACAAATGTGTTGGATGACTTCTATATACTAGCAGTTGAGTACTTTATGGTTGAGGCTGGTTAGTAGAGGTGATTTGATTGTGGGAAATGGCTCTACAACTACTTCCATACTCATATCTCCTACGTCTTTGATGAGATTCCAGATTGATTACTACTACCCTAACATTTCCACGTCGGTTATGGTGACATGTTTTGATGAGCAGATGGATTTCGAGCTTTGGCAGGCTTTAGGGAAGCTAGTTGTGAGGGGTTTTCCAAACGTAGTTCATTTATTCATTGCTTCCACTATGGTGAGTGATGGTCACCGTAGATACTTCATGGAGATGGTATGCATATCTTCAAATGATGCTTTATTGTTTGCAGTGGGTTGGGTGTATTGGTGTGTTTGAAATTGTTCCTTTGAAACTCGAAGATTAATTGTTAATGATATGATTTTAGTTGACGATGGCATAAACATTCACTGGTCAACAAATTACAGAGTTGTTTTTATTGACATTTTTATTGGTCATGTGGTAGCTATTGGTTTGCTTCATTTTTAGAATGTCATCAGGGGATATGCTAAGATTTATATTTTATGGTACATCTAATTCAAAAATCTTCTGATACATTAGGGTGGTAGGGTTGCACAAAGCTCCTCTCAAGCTGCCAAGATGCCCCAATGATAGGATAATCATATTATATGTATGTAAACAAGTTACAAAGATCCACAAGATGATTACTAGAAAGCATAAATCAGGATACTCTTTCCCATAAAAGTGGTTGTATACTCTTGTGTAAACATGCAAAATGCAAAGACTGTAGAAGTAGAATTGGCCATATACACAATGGACTTGTTCAATGATTCCAAAGCTAAATTTGATTCGACTGGGAAAATAAGTAAAGTCATTGGTTCATTTTCAAGCATGACTCAACCTTAGATCACTGGTCCAACTGTGAGGAGGAGTATGAAGTAAGAATGAAAGACTACTATAGATTGACAGTAGAAATAATGAGTACTTGCAATGTAGCTAAAGTTCCAAAGGACTTGTGAGATAATGGGAAAGTCTTAGATCCTATTTACAATCACTAGGAGATTTACAATCAACCAATCTACAATGTAGATTTCTCAAAATTAGAAGATGAAAACATGGAAGTAAGAGAAGTGTTATAGCTTGTTCATAGAGATTGTTGGTGTCCCATTTCCCCATGATGGATTTACCACGATCAAAATCTTATCCTGAGAAAATGAAAAAGGTCGAAGGTCCCTCTATTGCTATAATTGAGAAAGAAAGACCAACATCCTCAACAGTAGGATCAAAGAGAAAGAGGGGAGAGGAAATAATAGTTATTGAAACAAGTGAAGAAGAGAGTGAGGAGGAAATTCCTCTATAGAGAAAGAAGAGAGATCAAAGCTCCTCTTAGGTTGCATCTTCCTCCATACCAGCCATCTTTGAGTCTGGCTCATGCACTCCCTCCTCTTCTCCCCCAAATGAGTCTCCCTTCCATCTTTTTCACCTATTCCTCCATCACCTCGAAATCCTTCGACTCCCCAAATTTCTCATCCTTATATTTCTCCTCCTCATATTCCCACTTCTCCAATTCCTCCTCCTCCATCACCTCCCATTCCTTCTCTTCCCCTTTTGCCTCCACATGAAACTCACCCTCCTCTCCAAGAGTAGGAGGAACTCCAGGCTACAAAAGTTTTGAATAGAGGTATTGGAAGAAGAAATTGGAAGAGGAGAAACAAAACAAGAAAGAGAAGCACCTTAAATAGAGCATGAATATTCTCAGGCTTCACATGACACCAAGGTCATTCCCTCTCCTCAACATGAAGCTACCTCCACCCTCCTAGTATGGTTAATCATACCATTCAGGAAAGAAAAATGACATGTCCAAGAGGAGGAATATTTTTCCATTCTGGTTGAGGCCTTCCAAGCACCCACAAGGAGGAAAAGATCAAGAAGGTTGTCCACCGCCACCATAGATGAACAAGGAAATAAAATAGCCAAAAAATTTATCACACCATTTGTAGTGACTATTTCTATTCTTATTAGTTGTAGCAGATATAATTGGGAGCACACACCAAATAAGAATAGAAATAGTCACTACAAATGGTTGTATTTTTTTTATCCTTAACATGATGCAAAAGGACCAAAGAAGAGGTCAAATCCAAGGTATCTCAATTGACATCATATGTCAACCATTTTATTGGGCCTATTGATTTTGTTGCCCTTGGCCCAATCCTACATGCGACACTAAATAAGGATGCTCAACATCTAGATCTTGAGGGTTTACGCTCTGCTACTAGAGAATAGAGGGATGATTTGCAATCTTTAGGAGGAAGAGTTTAGAGGAAAGCAATAAAGTTTTATCACTACATTAGCAATGAATCATGTCTAGCTCACCAAATAACGTAAAAAACAAATGGAGATTTATTGGTTTGGGATGACTATATCCCAATTTTGCAAAGAATAAAGGCTACTACTATTGAGGCTTTAATAAAGACAGTTGTGATAGGTGAAGAAGAATATGATAAACCAAAATGATGGTTGAAAGTTGGACAGTCGAGAGTCAAAGTTTTGAATAAGTGCAAAAATAAACTGAGCGGGACTAGAGGCCTAGCGGATCATGCAATGGTCAAAATAAAATAGTTTGTAGAAGGTTTAGGATGCACATTTTAGGAAAATCCCTCCTTAGTGACTTCACTGACCAAGATGATTAGAGAGTATAAAATACTGTACATGGTTGACTCAGTCAAGGAGTCATCGACCAAATGATGACACATAAAGGAGATATCCAGAGTTTCTAGGAGGAGGTTGCTATTTTCGATGAGTTGCAAGAGAAGTTGGAGAATTCTACATTTTCTCAGAAAATTCAGTTGAAATATCATAAGGGACCAGATATAGGCACGATGAATGAGTTTATTAATGTTTTTTTTGGAAACCTTCTCAAGCGATATTGTTCAAACTATATTACTTTAACATAATTTGTAATAAATCAATGTCCCAATTAACAAGGTGCTAATGTGGCATTGAGTTTTTAGATAAACATCAATTTAGGTGTTAGTTGTTAAGTTTAGTTCAGTCTAATTCTAGATAGGGGCTGATTGCCCAAGTTGAAATTTCAGTTTTTTTTAGATCCACAAGATATGGAACACATGATTCCTATATATTTTGAGTTTTGAAAATTGTTAATCATCAAAAGCTATTTCGAATGCAAGAATATAATACAATTTCAACGTGGATTTTCTTACTGCATTTTGTGAGCAATTTATAAAATATTGAAGGATTGCGTGGGTATTACATGGTTATGGGTTTTGATAGTTAGCTATGGTATCTCTGATTATATTTTATCTAAGTTGAATAAACTAGTGAAATTAATCTCTTTATAGTGGTATTGAATAGAGTCTTGTCTCAAATTTGCACATTTGCACATGTATTATGGTGATTTGATTTGATGTGGCTTGAAAATATGAAGTTAGAATTTTCCTTTGATGATTACATTACTATTATTTGTGATTGGGTGAATACTGATTATTATAATACTGGTTTTCTTAATTTTTTTTAATTGTTTCATAATTGATAGATAAAATCAGACTTATCATTGACCGTTTGGTTTAATTTATCTTTAATTTCTCTTTACCTCAATATTTTTCTATTTATTTGAATTCAATATTTATGTTATCTTGAATCCTTGAAGAGCATGGTAACTACATAGAACTGCTAAAGAAGGATGCAACATTGAATGACATGCAATTAATTTGAATTTTAAGAAGTAGTATGAGATATATATGTGTTTCATCTAATACCGCATGATTTAAATATATTTTATGGAAGTCTGAATCACAAAGACCCCATGTTAAACAATTTGCATAAACCACTAAGCTATCCATCATGGTCAAGACCTAGTCTAAAAAGAACCATGGAGTGGGAGTTCCTTCTTTTCAAGAGTAGTGATTTATTATTACTCAATAGTTGGTTGTGCTAAAACCACCATCAACAGGAATGTGGAGGAAAGTAGGGATCTTAAATAAATAAAATATTTGTTTAAAATTTTGGAATGAGGATGGGGGAATTTAAATAAATAAATAATTGGATTTATTTACCTAAGTTGGACTATAGGAGGAAGATGATTAAATGATTTTGGATAACAATAGGTATGACTGAATAGTGATGAATATGATTTTATTAATTAAATAATACAATATTTTTTAATTAATAAGAATATGAGAATGAGATAATTAATTGAATAATAATAGTTTTATTCAATCAATTGTAGAAGAACTAGTCAGGTAATGATGATTTTTTAATTTTAGGCGCCTACATTTTTTCCTCTATGAAATTATTTTGCCCCTCTAGTCAACCCCACATCAAATCCTCCACATTCAAACGTGTACAAAGGCATGGGCACTTTGTACTTAAGGCATGCACCTTTTTACATGTGACATGGCCTTGGTACCATGTCACATGGGTCAAAGTACTTGCCCATACCCCCAATCCTCCTCCCTTTCATAAATGGGAATTTTAAATTCCCATGTGTCCTCTCAAGTACCCCTTGTTGGTCTTTGGCATGTTTTTTCATTGATGTCAAAAGTTATTGATCAGAAGTTATTGAATGGATCTACATATAAGTTGTTGAAAACCGTAATGGTTTGACTGCTTTAGACATGGTCTTAGATTCCAGCTTATGGTACATATTGGTTGGCTTGGGTATTACATGATACATCATCATTAGTGGTCATTCATGGTTTTGGAATTCAGTACTTTGGCTATTTGATTCGAATGTCTTGAGGAAAAAGGTAAGGTAAAGAAGTGTTTAGGGCATTCATTTTATCATTTCATAAGCTTGAGGGTCTAAAACCCTAGCCTCAATCACCACCATTGGAATACTTGCAGACCTGTTTCTTTAGCTAGCCAACATGGAAAGTGGTCAATTTGAGCTTGAGAATAGTGTGAAGAGTTGGTTTTCTAGTGTAGTCGACTATGAGATGGAGGATAGATTAACTGAAGGAGTGTGAAAGAATTATGTCACCAAGTAGTTATGGAAGCTCAGTCAATGAAGTACACAACCGGGCAGTTATGGCTCAAAGTTCACTTTGGTTATTTTTTGGTTTTTACCCACCGTGAAACTGTGAACCAGGTAACACAATGCTGAGTTGTTGGGAACATCTTAATAGGTTATCATGTTTCTCATTCAGTTTCTTCCATCATTTATTTGCAAATTTTTTCATTACAGGTTTTGGATCTGTCAGTTAAAGAGAAGATTAATGATGTTGATTTGGTGAATAATTTGTTGATAATATTTTTTAAGGAATATGTTTGAAGAGGTTGGTTAACAATTTTGTAGGGTTGTTGATGATTCTTCTCTTGGGATATAACTGAATACTTATTTGTTTTTTAGCTGAAAATTGGTAAAAGGGTTTATTATTCAAAGAAACCCTAACTCGAGGGTTTGCTTCAAGGTTTTCAATTTTTGTGTTGTATAAAAGAATTGCTATAAGCCATTATTCGGGAGAAAAGAGTATGTTGTTGAAAAATAGAAAATAAGAAGAGGGTTTATTGTATCACATCTTTGGTTTCATTATAGAGATTGCATTCATAAATGGAGTGTGGTTTTGATTGAGTTATTCTGAGCAAATTTGTGAAAAGAAGAAAATAGGGTTTCTACTGTAATCTCTGGTTTTCACAACAGAGACATTTGTATTCAGTTTGGGAGAGTTTTCATAGTACTATTATGAACAATACATATTGTAGTGGGTATCATTGAAATTCATTTTTGTATTTTGTATTCAGTTGTGATTTTGAGACTGCAAATGTAAATGTAGTTGTAAGGTCATTTTTGTATACACATTTTAGATAGTGACTTTGTACATTGAGGGGTTTGTGCTCCTATGAAGTTGGTGCTTCAGAAAATTGTTATGAAGTGGGTGCTTTAGAAACTTGTTACAGAGTTGGTGCTCTTTGATTAATGAAAATGAATTTTGAGCGAGTGGTTTTTTATACCCCATGATGGTTTTTCCACTCAGGAAATCTTTGTGTTATGTGTTATCATTTGTCTCTCTCATTATGTTTCATATTGATGTTAGTCAATGCTTTGATACTTCAAAATTTTCAAGTTGGTCATGCAAATTTAATGTGTGTAAATCTGATGCAAAAAGTCTTTTATAGAGAAAATTGAAATCTGCATTTTGTACTCCATATGTGAATGTTTTCAAAGTTGCATTGAGTTAAGATTCAAACAAAATCTTTCATATTGTGTTAAAGGTTAAAAAGTTTAAATTGTGCTGCAAGAGTTAAAATTTGTATCACTCTGATTCACCCCCCCTCTTAGAGTGAATCCACTTCCAACACCCCTCTATTGTATCACCTCCTCTCCTTGTGCAACTTGGAAAAATATCCTTGCTTGAGACAACTCAATAAATCTTGGCCCTTGATCTTCTAGTCCCATCTTCTCATCCTAGCCCTCCATTTTATTCCTCAAAATCTATAAAACCCTGTGACATATCTAACCATTTATGATATCCAAAATTTCTAGCACACCCTCACAAATTTGGTTGAGTTGAGTGGGATATCATTTATGTTGAGTTCTCTTGTTGAGTGTATATGTGAAGCATGCCATGGAATGTGTAGTTACATGTTTTGGACACATGGAGGATACATTATAGAAGCTCGATGTTTCAAAAATATTCATGGAGATTTTGTAAGTGTATTGTAATATTTCTTTGCTAAATAATATAATGACAATGGATACTTTTAGAGGTTGGGTTTTTCCCTTTTGAGGATTTTCATAGTGTATACCTTGTGTAATATTTTGCCATGTCTTTGATCTTTGCATTATGGTTTTTTTGTAGGCTTGCATGCATGCTTTTATCTCATAGGGTTATGTAGGAAATGGTTTGATTAGCCTGGTAATTTCCTAACAAGAAATTCTCAAGGGATAACTATAGTCTAAAGGCCTTTGAAAATATATATTAAAAAAAAATAGAAAAAACTAAAATAATAGATTTTGATATTTTCTACGTTTGATTAGGAAAATGCCCCTAGATGTCAATTAGATTAGTTGTTCCCCCTTGAGAATTAATGGTTCCCAATTCTTCAATATTTCACAACAAATAAGAATTTATTTTTCTAATTTGGTCCCTAGTGAACCACTTGCCTTGATAAAAATAGTCCTACTTGTGCCACTATAAGGTAGAGATGATTCTACTTGTTTTCAGTGTCTTGAAAAATATATTCATGACTTGATATGTGGTCAATTAAATAGTGGTGTCTAGAATTTTTTGACTCTATGAAGGTGCTTAGGAAAATTTGATGTGTCAAATAATGGTGGGAAATTTTGAACACACTTTGCGTTGAAAATTGATGCCATGTAAGAAAAGGGTTAGATTGAGCTCAAGTGCATTCTCACCAATCTACTTATAAATTGAGTACAACCCATATCATAGGGGTCAAATTTTCTTGTTTGGATCTTATAATATATTACCTCATAAACCTATTTCTATATGTGGTGGATCTACTTAGTAAATGTGGATTCCTTATTCACCTCCTTTTGAGCATGTGGTGATTTATTATTAAAAATATGAGAAGAAAGTTTACATTACCAAGTGTTAATAATTGGAACCAAATATAATATGTAAATGGACTTATTCCTTATAGAGATATGTAGTGAATGGTTGTAGCTATGTTAGACATAGAGTATACACTCATCCCATGTTTGGAGATTATTTGAATGAGACATCCAAAGAATGTGAATAATCATGCAATTCACCTCTACAGTTTATTGATCCATTTGGGGGTGAAATGCAATGGAAATCACAAACCTAATGTCCATCATGGCCCATAGCGATGATCATTTTTTTCTAAGGAACATACTTTCCATATAAAAATGACACTCTTGGGCAGATCACAATGGACACAAATATTATCAAAGAGAATATTAAAAGTGTCTTATATAGAAACCTCCTTGCAAGTTACCATCGTGACCATATTTGAGAATATTTCAACCACCACATCTACAAGTAATGACCATTTTTAGCCAACATAAGGCTTGACATGATATCCATGGAGACAAAGTGCCCAAGCTTGTTGGGAATTGGGAGAGGTATGTACAGTCCTTGTTTCCAATTTTCAAGCTTTGTAATGGCATAATCTATGCAAGTTTGAATGTAGATGATGTCATATGAAACATTTTTTTGCCAGTATAATCATTTACATAGTACAAGAGCCATCTTCTCTATCCAAAAGTTTCCTGAAATGTGGCTTTATGGTGCTTCTAAAATAATATCTGTACATTACCAAGTTAGGACACAAATGTGTCCTATGTTAAATAGGCTACCATCCTCCAACTACTAATTAAGGACCTATTTTTTATCTATGAGTCTTTGGTTGAATTCAACAAAATCATAGTCGGTTCATATAATCGAAGCCAATTTTTTGTTTTGTGTCCACTAGAGTCCAACAATATTGTTAGGGCTATGCTTGGAGGTTGATTCAAACAGTACAAAACTTTGTTAGTGCTCCCCTTGTGATAATTTTTAATATGACACTACTTGAGTTAGGTGGAACACCTTTGATTTTGGTCAATTTGAAACTTTCACCGTGTCTACATGAATTGGCGAGGTTTGTGGTCTTTGTAAATGGAAATCTATTCCCTAATATATAGTTCTTCTATTTACAAGCTTAAAAATGATATACAACTTGTGGGGTACTTACACATTGTATTATATAATGTCTCACTATGGTAGGTGATTGGATGATCATGTTGAGATGAGAATTATCTCAAGTGTATATTCCAAAGCATTAATCTTAATTTACAAATAAAATTGTAGATCATGAAGAGCCAACACTAGTGTTCAATAAAATCTCTATTTTAACTATGTGAATATTTGTTACTATGTCTTTGTCCAATAAAATTTTATTTTACTCCCCATGAGTGCTTGATTCATAGGTCATTTTAGGTGTGAGAATCAAAGCATAAACCTTTGATAAAAATAGGTAGTCCTAAAAAGCTATGAAGATTTATGATATTTTTGGGAGGTTTCCAATCTCTAATGGCCTGTATTTTTCTATGGTTAAAATGAAAACCATTCATGTCCATAATATATCCTAGGTATTGAATCCTCTCCATACCAAAGGAATAATTTTCTCTATTAACACAAAACCTACATTTTCGTAGTGTTGAGAGTACTTGTTGAACATGTTGTATATGGTCCCCCCACATTTGACTAAATCTGATTATGAAATCCAAATAAAAATAATGAAATAATTAGTGAAGGCTTGAGTACATCATCCATCATTGAAGGTGGTAGGTGAATCGATAATAATAAAGAGCATGACCAACCACTTAAATAGACATTATTTAGATTTGAAGCAATCTTTCACACATCTAGTGAATTGATTGGAGCTTAGTGGTACCTAGAGTTCAAATCAATTATTTTGAAAAAATTCACCCCCTAAATATCTCCAAGAGGTTGTCAATGTGGGTAGATGCATAAATTATTTATAGTGATAATGTTCAAAGATTGATTAGTGCAGTCACGATAGGAGGGTTCCAGAAGGAACAATTTGAATCATGCAACAATGAGTCAACACAGTAGAAACAACACCAAAAATTGATATGAAAACATGAATCTTCATTAATATTAAATTCTTACATGCAACATATCCCTCATGGGAAAATATCTAGGGCTCAAAGGCCTTTCCACGAGGATTCAACAATACAACTGGCCAACAAGCCTTATTACACGCCCCTGAAGGGTTGATGCAAAAATGTATTAAATTGATCTAATCATGAATGACTAACTGATAAATGATGATCTAAAATGAATTAAAACTCTCTTAAATATGCTTCTCAAGCTCTAATATAGGTCTATGTCAGCCACAAGGGTTAATAACCCGATGAATGATCATATATGAATGTCGGCCTCAAAATGTGAAGAGATAACTCCACGTGAAATGAAATGACTTGTGAGTCTTCAAGGTAGCTCCCAATGAATCCAAGATGCTTGTAACGTGTCCCATTAAGCTTCACATGATCTGGAATAGGTCTGCACTAAGGAAACTAGACCAGGCCAGCCTCCAATGCTTTGACAATGAAATACAATGAAATTTTGAGAGCAATAACTTTCAATAGACAATTGCAAATGATGTGAAATTTGGATATGTGATGGATGTCCATGTGTAGATGCTATATCCTACTCTAGGACCTAAGAAACAAATGATGTGGAAAAAATATGAACTGAACTACTGAAATTGCTACTAGATGCAATGCAAGAAAATAATTATTTTTGGCTGATACAAGATTGCTTTACAACCAAGGATGCTCCTACATCAAACACCCGAGGTTGGAAAAAAGTGAGTCCCTCACTTTCCAGGGCTAAGAGGAAAACCAAGATGGTCCACCTCAGCCTAAGAAATGCATGATGAATCCTCCACTGGTTTGCCTTTACACTTCACAAGATATTCTTTGTATTGCTTGTTCCTAGTGCTTCTTCTGGTTCTAGTGTCCAAAATCTATTCAATTTCCTCTAGTTCCTGATGTGGTAACTGCTCTTTCAAATCCACTTCATCACTACTACCACTTGATTGTCCTTCATGAAATTCATATATGTCTACAACATTGAAAATAGGTAAAATACCCAATGTCTCTGGTAGCTCTACTTCATATGCATTTCCAAAATCAAACTTCCTAAGTATCTTGCATGGTCCCAACTTCCTCATCTTCAAGTTATTGTATATACCAACTAGAAATATCTCCTTTCTCAAATAAACCATCACCTCCTCTCCAACAACAAATTCCTTGTCTCTGGTGCTCATCTCCCTTCTCCTTATACTTATCATTTATGTCTTCCAAATGCTTCCGGACCTAATTATGCAACGTCTCCATGAAATCTACAAACCCTTTTGCCTCTGCACCCCACTTATTCTCCATACTAATGTCCCTTAATTCTATAACTCCTCTAGGATTTACAATGGTAACTATCTAAAATGGTGTCTTCCCTGTACTCCTATTCATTGAATTATTGTACACAAACTCTGACTTTGGTAAAATTATATCCCAGCTTCTCATCTTGTCTCCAACCAAACATCTCAACAAATTCTCCAAACTTCTTTTCACTACTTTTGTTTGTACATTCGTTTGTGGGTGATATACTGAATTGAACTTCAAATACATCTTCATCTTCTTCCACAATATCCTCTAGAAGAATCCCATGAATTTAGTAACTTTTTTTGAAACAATGCTCTTAGGTAATCCATGCAATCTCACAATCTCCTTGAAAAATAAATCAACAACATGCACAACATCATTACTCTTCTTACAAGGAACAAAATGTGTCATTTAGAAAATTTGTCCACTATTGCCATAATAGAATCATATCCTCTTTGTGTTCTTGGTAATCCTAATATGAAATCCATGCTCAAATCTTCCCAAGGTCTCTCCAATACTGGCAAAGGCTTGTACAATCTAGTATTTTGACTACTCCCTTTTGCAACTTGACAAATTCTACAACTTTGAACATACTTCCTTACATCCTTATATATCTGTGGCCAAAAATAATGTTAATTCACCAAATCTATAGTCTTGTCCACTCCAAAATGTTCTACTAATCCTCCACTATGTTTTTACTTGATCAAATTCTCCCTCATGGAACTCCTCAAAATACATAGCCAATTTCCTTTGAATAAAATACATTCTTGAATGAAATAATCCAAAAATTGGCTCTGGTCTGTCACTACTGGTTCCTTACATGTTCCCCATGTTTCACCAAAATTTGCATCATCCTCATATATATGTTTCAATTCCTCAAATCCTAATACTTGTACCCTCATCTCTGTCAACAAATTCCTTCTTCTGCTCAATGCATTTGCAACCTTGTTTGACTTTCCACTCCTATCCTTCAACACAAATGTATAACTCTACAAGAATTCAACCCACCTCATATGTCTTTGATTCAACTTTCCTTGATTTTTCAATACTACAAAGCTTGACGGTCTGTATACAATACAAAATCTTTAGGCAACAAATAATGTCTCCACTTCTTCAAAGCTTGAATTATGGCATAAAACTCCTAATCATAATTTGAATATCTTCTTCTGGCATCATTCAAATTTGTACTGAAATAGGCTACAGGTCTTTCTTCTTGACTCAACACTGCTCCAATTGCATTTCCACTTGCATCACAATCAACTTGAAATATCTTGTCAAAATCCAATAATTCTAATAGTGGTTGCTCTGTCACCTTTTTCTTTAACAACTCAAAACTCTTTTATGCTTTGGAAATCCATTCAAAATCCTTCTTGTCTCTTCCCATTGTCTCTGTCATGGGGTTACAAACACTATTGAAGCTCCTGATAAACTTTTGGTAGAAACTAGCTAATCCATGGAATGATCTGAATTCTCCAATGTTTATCGATGTAGGCCAATATAAAATTGCTTTTACTTTCTCCAAGTCCATCTTCAATCCTTCAGCAGAAATAACAAATCCCAAGTATACTAACTCTATCTTCATGAAACTACACTTCTTGACATTAATCAACAACTTCTCTTTCCTCAACCTCTATAATACTTATCGGATGTGCCACAAATGTTCCTCTCTAGTCTTACTAAAATTATAATATCATTGAGGTACACAATGACAAACTTACCCAAGAATTTATTCAATACCTCATTCATCAATCTCATGAAAGTGCTCGGTGTATTAGTCAATCCAAAAGGAATCACCAACCATTCATACAATCCTTCATTAGTTTTAAATGTAGTCTTCCATTCATCTCCTCTGATTTTGATACGATGATATCCACTCTTGAGATCAATCTTTGTAAATAACTTTGCTCCACTCAAACAATCCATAATGTCATCCATCCTTGGCAATGGGAATCTATACTTAACAATTATCTTATTGATTGCTCTTGAATCGGTACACATTCTCCATTCTCCATCATTCTTAGGTGCAAGCACAACAATTACTGCACATGGGCTTATACTTTCTTTGATAAATCCTTTCCTCAACAATTCTTGTATCTACCGGTTCAACTTTGCATTCTCTGTCAGTGTCATTCTATGTGCTTCTTTATTTGGAAAACTTTCTCCCAATATGAGATCTATATGATGACTAATACTTCGGATAGGTGGAAATCCCTTTGGTACATTCTCTAACGTGATGTCTTCATACTTTGCCAACAATTATGCAACTTCTTCACTCTGTGTGGTAGGATTCTCTACCTTTGGTTACCACCAATCTTCAAGATCAATGCATACCACATGTTTTCATTCCTCAATCCATCAAGAAATTTTTTCCATCCACCAAACATAGTCTAGTCGTGCCACAAATTTAGTCCTTTCCTCTTCCTCCAAAGGTATCAACTTCATTCTCTTTCCATTCAATGTCACAGTATAAGTATTACTTCTTCCATCATGAATTTCCTTCTTATCATATTGCCATGGTCTTCCTAATAGTAAATGACATGCATCCATAGGCATAATATCACACAATACTTCATCCCTATATGATCCAATATGAAATTTCACCAAACATTGTTTGTTCACCAATATCTTATGCTCATCTTGAATCCATGATATCCTATAAGGGTTTGGATGTTTCAATCTCTTCAAATTCAATTTGGTTACCATTTCCTCTGAATTTGGATTATCAATGTTACCACTATCAATGATAACTTTACATACCTTTCCTTTGGACTTACATATGGTTTTCAATAGACTCTTCCTTTGTGGTGGTTCCTTAACTAATTCTTTATGCATTAAAGATCTCCTCATCACCAATGATTCTCCTTTCTCAAGTTCTCCCACTGAATTAGGGGATCCAAAATGTTCTTCATCCACATATGTTGTTCTTCCAGTATGCTCAGGTTTCTTTCTGGTACCTCCTTGATGACACTCAAATTCTCTATGTCCTTCACCTCCACACTTGAAACAGGTTCCACTGAATGGTCTTCTCCCAGATCTTCCTTCATCTCTCCAGTATCCATCATTGCAGTAAGAATTATGACCTCCTCTGTTACTATGGTAGAAATTTCTATCTTCTCTACCTCTGTGGTATGATTTAGTATCCTTTTCTTCACTCCAATAGGGTTTTGGATCTTTGTTCTACTCCACATAGGTTCTTCTTTCTTTGGACTGGGTTCCATTCTTTTGAATATTCCTCTTGCACTTCTTTGCCTTTGTTCAAACTTCTTGTTTAGCTTCTCTTCAACCTTCAATGCAAATTGATATGCTTCTTCAACAAATGTCATCTTTACCAGGCTCGCTTCTTCTTGAATGTTTATTCTCAGTCAATTGATATATCTGAAAAACTTTGCTTTGCTTGCTTCACTATGATCAGTTCTGATTATCATCTTGTAGAATTCTTCGTTATACTCCTTTACAGATCTTTCTTTTTGTCTCAGGTTTTGCAATCTCTTCAAAAATTCCAATTCATAATCTGCTGGTGTGAATTGATTCTTCAATTTTGTCACCATCCTATCTCACTTAATGATTCTTTCTTTACCTCTTCTGTTTCGGTCCAATTGAACTTCCCACCATAATGCAGCATGACCTTTCAACTTTGCTTTCACAAATCTGACTCTTTTCAGATCTTCAATTTCTTCATATTCAAAGTATTCTTCCATTTCATTTATCCAGTCAATCAATTATTCAAGATTCAAATTTCTTGTGTAATTTTGAATTTTGACTCTAGGTCACTTTCCAATCTTTGAGATCACTTTCAACATCTTTACTTGATCTAGTTCATCTTCTTCTCCGTCTAGGGTTTTTGTAATTTGATTCACATGTTCTGCTTCATCATCACTTTCATCATTCTGCTCAGGGTTTAGGCCTCGCCTTTGATCTTCTTCAACAAAATCTAACCTAACTCACATCTCATGCATCATTTCCAACATTTCATCCATTCTTCCAACATTCACCATAGCAGTCACTCTCCTTAATGGCATATCTCCCCTCAAATCGATGCAACTCCCTCAATTCGGTGATCTGGCTAGAGGGGTTTCAACTGCCTCACAATCGATGATCGATTGAAAAAAAATATGATTTTTCTCAGTTCGGTGATCTATTCACCTCAATGAATGCCTTCAGGAATCAAAAACTTGCTTCGATACCATTTGGTGCAGTCATGGTAGGAGGGTTCTAGAAGGAACAATCCAAACCGTTCAATAGTGAGTCAACACAATAGAAACAACACTAGAAATTGATATGCAAACATGAATCTTCATTAATATGAAATGCTCACATGCAACATATGCCTCATGGGAAAATATCCAGGGCTCACATGCCTTGCCACAAGGGCTTCAACAATAAAACTGGCCAACAGGCCTTATTACATGCCCTCGAAGGATTGATGTGAAGATGTATTAAATCTATCTAATCATGAGCGAATAACTGATAACTCATTATCTACAATGAATTACAATGCTCTTAAATATGATTCTCAAGCTCCTATATAGGTCTGTGTCGGCCACAAGGGTTAATAACCCGATGAATGATCATATATGAATGTCGGCCTCAAAATGTGAAGAGATAACTGCATGCAAAATGAAATGATTTAGGATAGGTCCCAATGAACTCAAGATGCTTTTAAGGTGTCCCATTAAGCTCTGCATGATTTGGAATAGGTATGCACTAAGGAAATTGGACCAGGTTAGTCTCCAATGCTCTGGCAATGAAATACAGTGAAATTCTGAGAGCGATAACTTTCAACAGACAACTGTAAATGATGTGAAATTTGGATATGTGATAGATGTCAATGTGTAGATGCTATATCCTGCTCCACGAACTGAGAAACAATGATGTGGAAAAAGTACAAAATTGACTACTAAAACTACTATTGGATGCAATGAAATGAAAGAATTGTTTTTGGTTGATACAAGATTGCTTTACAAATAGGGATGCTCCTACATCATTGATAATAAATGTCTAGATACCACATTCCTTCCTTCTTCTCAGTGATAATAAGTGGGCTTCTATAGGCGAGGTACTTGGTCAAATATGCCCCTTCTAAGTAATTTCTAAATTTTTATTTGTTTTCATTTTTCTCCAATACTAATCTTTTATATAGTGGTCCATTTGGTAATGGTATCCCTAAAATATGGTTGATTAGGCACTTTACTTGATTATGTATTTTGGGTGCTCTTGTTCGTGAAGTGAATACATCTTGATACCCTAATATTACTTAATCCATCTATTTTGATTAGGTAGCCATGGTGGTTGTTTTGGCATGAATGGTTGCAAAAAATTACCTTATCTCTTTAGGTTAAATCATTAATAGTAAAAGTGATTGAGTTTGAACAATGACATGTCAATATTATTTTGCACTAATTTGTTGGTGTGAATAAGGTTTCCTACCTAACTAGCTCATCTAGTAGGTCCTATTCACATGCTGATGGGAACACAAGAATATTTCAATGCTTTGTTCCATAGATTCCATAAAATATTCCATCATTGATGATTTTTTTAATGGCTAGAGAATATACTGGTGAAAACATTGAATATTCCATCCAATTAAATATTTTTCCACCCGTTCAGAAGATTCCACTGAATATTTTGTTATAAGCACATTCTGACCGACAGAGGGAATATTGTGGCGATGGTTAGTAGGTTGTCAAATTTAGCCTAGTTAATTTTTGACGTCGGCACTCTGTCAACATTCCTTAAGAAATTTTTGCCCCCCTCTCCATTGATAATTTTGTTTTGGCAGTCTGACTTCAAACGATCATAACGTTATCGTTTGATCTCCACTTTTCGAGAAATTATTTTTATTTGGGGTAGAATTGTGTGCTCTTCGTAGTTGTGTAGATGGTTTTTGTTTTTAATGTTTGTATTTTCTAGAAATTGAAGATTATCATAGGTGTTGCTAATCCATTCTCATTTTGGGAACATCTAGGGCTCCATTCTTGCTCCTACGATAACATTTTTGGGTGATTTTTTTGAAAGTGCATACTTTTTTGTGTACTTTGTAGTGGTGTGATAAGATTGATCTGATTATGTGTAAATTTTTTACTTTTATTTTATGGCCAAATGTGGCATTTGCATGTACCAAGATCAAGACCATTTCGTTGTTTTTCACAAGTGGCATGCGTAATAGCACTAATCATAAAGTGCCTAGCTCATCTATTACTGGGGGTTCTTTTATTAAGTTAATTTGGGGGGATTCTTCTTATGGTTGTGGTTGCATTCCTCTTGATTTGTGTTCTTTCCTTCTTGTTTCATCATGGAGCAATATTCATTTCCACTTCTAACACCTTATAACTATCCTAAATGGAAATCTAAAATGAATAAATTATTAAGAGTTAAAAAGGTTGTATAGGATAGCTCATGGGGTTTATAATGAACCAAAAGATGATGAAGCTAAAAAGAATAAGTGGTTGAATAGTTGTGAAGAGGTCATTGGCTATTTGTGCTTGTATGTTTGTCTTGAGTTGTTGTTTCACATTGAGCACTTGGATACACCCATGACTATGTGAAGTACACTGTCAAAATTATTTGGGAAAATAGATGAAATTCTAGGATATTTGTTGGAGAATGAATTAATAAGTCTCAATCCATATAATTTTGACAACATATAGGACTTCATCACAAAATTAAAGTCACTAAGAACACAATTGAAGGAAATTGTAAAATTGAAAAATCAGATACACAATTAGTGTTGTGTTCTCTCAAAGCTAGGACTTGAATATTCAATGTTTGTGTCTACTTTCTATGCTACAAAGAATTCCTTTGGGAGTGAGTTTAAGATGCCTTCCTTTGAGGATTTTTCTATGCAACTCACTAGGGAGCAAGATAAGCTTATTAAAACGAAGGTCTTCAAAATCCTACACCTTGATTGCAAAGGATGAGAAGTCTTCAAGTGACAAAGAAAAGAAAAAGAACAAGCCTAAGAAGAATGCACAAAGTACATCTAATTCCACATAAGAACATAAAAATTCCTCTAAGGGGGAATCATCTAAGAAGGAGAGGCCTATTTGTGCATATTGAAAGAAGGATGGACGAGAAGAACACTATTATTATAAGAAATATCTTGATGAATTGAAACATCTTGTGAAGAACAAAATCAATTTACCTTCTAGAATGTGTACTTTAGCTTCTTCTTCTAAAGATAAGAAATTTGATAAGGAAAAGAGTCATACTATTGGGACAAATAAGAACAAAGGTCAATCTCTTTGTGCTTCTACAGGTCATTGATTAGGGAGATGACTTCTAGATTCAAGAGCTTCTCATCATATGACATCTTCATAGTATATGTTATCTTCATTTAAGCCTTTCAACATGTCATGCCACCTATTTTAATGGGAAATCATACTTATGCAAATGTAATTAGGAAGGAATCTATTAATATTGGGGATTGTACCTTCAATGATGTCTTGTGTGTACCACATTTTACAAACAATCTCCTTTCTATCTATCAAATCAATCATGGTGGAGCAGGGAGTATTGTGGAATTCACGCTTGATTCAGTTATCATAAAAGACTTGAAGAGAAGAGAGGTCATTAATACTAGGATGGTTGATCATGCATCTCATCTATACACCTCTTCAAACTTTCTTCCTAATGATGAATTTGATCCTTTGGATAATGATCACACTTCTAGTGTGGACTATGATTTTGAGGAGAATTTTGGTTACTTAATCTTGGGTGTTCTCACATGCGATCTAGTTCTTGAACCATGCATTCCATCTCCTCCATCTATTTTTGCATTTGATGATGCTTGTATTACTACAAATATGGCTTCTTGTGATTCAATGCAACATTATCTTCAATGTCTTTTAGATATGATTACTTTGGATGACTTCTTGACATGAATTTAATACTTATTTGTGGAGTCTCATATTATATATTTGGAAGACACCATTGATTGCATTCATATTCTCTTTGATGGAGATGATCCTTCTTTATTTGTTGTGAGGGAACACTCTAACCCTCTTGTTCATTGTCTTCATGATCATTCTTCATAGTTTGATGCGAGTGTGGATATTTTTGGACAATATTTGAAGGATGCTTCTTTATCTTCAGAGGAGATATCTTTGTCTTTGGATTGTATTCTACAATCATCTCTACTATATTTTGGATTGTACTCTTCAACAGTGTGGCTTAGAACGCCTATTTGGAGTGTGCGGGTTTTTGACATCGACATGGAGACACTTGAGAATTCTTTAGAGACATCACACCTCATTCTTCTTCCATCATCTTCCTTTCAGTAATGGGAAGAAATCTTGCATACATTCTTGGTTGTGTTTCTTCCTATGGGGAGGAATTTTGTTCGACAATCTTGGATCATCTTCAACATTCATTTCCAGGCATCTACCATCATTGCAAGAGACACTACTTTGAGGGGGGGATACATAGTCTCTCTTGTTCTTAACTCTTATGGGGTGTCTTTTTCCTTGCATTGGGTTTTTTCCTTCACATTCTTTAGTGAGAGCGTTTTGTATTTATCTCTCTTTTGGGGAGGATTTTTCTCCCACTAGGTTTTCTCCTCTTCTTCATTTATGAGAGATTGCATTTGTACATGGGTACCTAACATGGAATCATAAATGGGATCCATCATCATATTTACATCATTTGCATTATTTTCATCTTCCCTAAGTTGCACTTAAGGGAGGGTGTTGGTGTGAATAAAGTTTCCTTTCTAACTAGTTCACCTAGTAGGTCCTATTCACATGTTAAGTTTACTTAGCTCCTAGGAATCTTTGTAGAAGTCTTAGGTGTCATGTGATCTTATCATGTCATTTAATAATTTTTCCTAGGCCATTTAATATTTGATGACTTAGTTGTCACATGACATAGGATTAAGACACTTGTCATGATCTTGTATAATCCTATGTATCACCTTGGCTATATAACCAAGGGTCTCTCATACATTTTATATTGAATTCTATTTGCATTGTTGATAGGAATACAATTTATTCTAGTCATATCGATCTTCTCTCTTTGTGATTTATATTTGGCCACTAGATCTTGGTGGGCTATCTCCATAGCCAACTCTTCAATAATCGCGGATAATAGATAATGACACTATGAGCTATAGATTCGTAGATGTCAGGAATATTTTACATGTATGGTTTCCCCAAGAGGACATCACACAAATATAGAGGTGCAACATCTTAGAGTACTTCCTCTAAATTAATATTATAGACATTCTCCTTGGTGGGTCAATTATTTGGTTATAAATCACTTGTGTTGCATAGATTTGATCTCTAACATGTGGTCATGGTCTAGCACAAAGTAGAATTTAGCTATATTTAATTTGTGATAATTATTAATTGACTATTAATGAATAGTGGTATTTAAATACCTTAGGATTTTTTGTGAATCACAAGGGCAAAGATCTCCTAGGTTAATCCTATTGATTATACTATCTTCATGGTCATAGAAATGATTGAAGACACTATTCTCTAGGTGAGAAAATTTCCTTTAATGATTTGATGTAGACTTATGTTCCTTTTAATGCTCCAAAGTGAAGTGTTCGAGAATGATTCTTCTCATTAATGCGTAGTATTTTTGGATAGAAATTCTATAATAAATGAATGCACAATGAATGTATTTAAATACCAACATATAGTAATTAATTATGTAAAAATTGTACCAAGTTGGTTAGTGAAATATGTGGAAATTTGTAAAAAAATAAATTTTTAAATTTTTGTCCAACTTTACATGGCATAGGATCACTCTTACACATTTTAGGATTGACTTGGGATATGAAGGTACTAATATCAAGATGACATGTGAACACATAGTAGTATGTGAGGACATGAATGTAATAAAAGTTTGATTATGGTAAATGTATGCAAATGCATGAGAGTATGGATATGATAAGGTTAGATTAATGGGAGTGAGTGTTAATAGTGAGGGGGGATATATCATAAATAATAATAGATTTGCATAATAATGCACTATTTATCAATATGCGATTATATTAATTCATTCCATAAAAATAGGTCCAAAACTAAATAGGAATTTTGGTATAGGTATGAAAATTTCACCATTGCAAATATATCAAATAACCACAAAAAAATCAACTACAACATGAAATCACTCTAGGAACATTTCTAGTTGGAGTTGCACTAGAAGGAATCAAAATTGCATCAAAATCATGTAGGACACTGTCATTATTGTAGAATTTTGTTTACCAACATTTAGCCAAGACTAAAATTTTTATCCAACGAGGGGTTTGATCGAAGAGAACTTGACCCTCACTATTTTATAACTTCCCTTAAGTATTTTTAAATATTTCATATCCTTAAATATATCTAAATATAAAAAATTGAGGTGACAGATTATAAAATTTTATTGTCAACAAGTTTATCTCATAAGTTTTAGATTGTTCTTATGTATTAGGTCATTCTCAAGTGGATTGGATTTGACTCTAAGAGATGTGGATTTGACCCACAAGAAATACCATATTTGTGTAGAACTTAAAAGAATAAGGATTTATTCTTGTCATTAAAATAATTAAATTTAACATGATATTATTATTTATTTAACTAAATATGTGCTCTCTTATTTATTTTTTAAAATATCATTTGTTGTAATTATCAAATTTCAACTGTTTTTTAGGGGTAAACACTTTTAACCCAAAGCTATGAACTGGTGAGGTCACAAATGGGGGCCTCATCCCCAACATAAACACTCAATAACAATACTCAAATGAAATTTGAACCTTGGTGACAAGAACAACACCACCTTTAAACCATCACACTATGTCAATATTGATATCAAATTTCAACTCTTTATTTAAATATAAAACTAACATTTATAAATATATACTCAAAAAAATTTATTCCTTTACAAATATATACTTATTTTAAAATTTAAAACTATAATAACAATTGTTATATATATATATATATATATATATAATTTACCATGCATTTCATATCTAATATGTTATATCCACATAAAAAGGCTATCTTGTGTAATGCTTTTTAATATCATTTAATTATAATTACATATAATATGTTAAATTTATTATGTAATTTTTCACAATCTTATATCAAAATAATATGTATTGTGGTAGTAAGTATATAATATCATATTATATAAAATTAAAACACAATCAATAAATATTTAAAAAATTAAAACTATAAAATAATTATTAAAAAGTTTTAAAGTAAAATAAAATAATTCTTAAATACATAAAAATAAAATAACTTTTCAATAATTTTAAAGTAAAATTAAATAAATAAGAAAATAAGAAAATAATTCTTAAATAGTCAAAACCAATTTTTCAAATAAAAATTAAATTAAATAAATCTTAAGTAATTTTTTGATATAGATGTATTTAAGATATTTAGACTAGTTAATAATTCAATTTTATTATAAAATTATAGAATATTAGTATTTAGAAAAAGAAGTTAATTTTATTAAGTAATTTAATAATTAGATAATTATAAATAAAAATAATATAATTATAATTTAAAAGAAATCTAATAATTTTTTTTTTTCAATTTAAAGTGGTGTATTTATAGAATTGAAATGTATAACATACATAATAATAGAATTGATATATGAAAAATAATTAAAATAGATGATATTTAAAAAATTAAAATTTGATATTTTTAATTAGATCATCTTGATTTTTTAATTTTTTAATTGTTGTCTTAATTTTTTACTCATCTTGTTTAAATCTTATTAAAAATGGAACATATTAAGAAGCTTAGAATAAAGTATATAAATAACAATTAAAAAATAACAATAATAGACTAAGTCTATTTGATATGCTAAATAGATTCTTGTTTGTGGTAGAGTAGGTAAAGCATGGGGTGTAATTAAAAATAATGAATGCAGGATTTAGTGGTAATTTAAAGTGAATCATTTCTCAATTAGTCAATTGAGGATGTGAATCAATTTTAGAGCATTAGAGAGTTTCACTTGGTTTAGTTTGTTTGGTATTTAAAAGATTACATTTTTATTTCAATTTCAAGCATTGGTTCAATAATAAGATTGGAATAAGATATTTGTAAATAAAGTTGAGAAGAAAAGTTTTAAGTGTGATCATTCAATCATTTCTAATCTTTAAAGAAGTTGTAGGGTGTAAATTAGACAGCTTTGGGAGGAATTATGAATTCATTATAATTATAATCTCTTTAGTGATAAGTTTGTTAGACACTGAAATGTAGAATTCAAATCTTATTTGAACCAAAAAAAATATTTTTATTTCTGAATTCTATTAAAAGAAAGTGAAACTTTAGATTTGAAGTGTTTGACTAACAATCTAACATTTTTTTCTATCTTTATAATGATACTATTGTAAGGTCCCCTAATTGAAACAAAAATGATTCAATAGATAACACAAATATTACATAATTTTACATCTATAAGATGTCTAGACCCCTTTATCTCTGAGATGAATATAATAGAGCAAAAAAAGGCATTACCTTATACTTATTGCATTTAATTTAAAATAACTTTTTTTTACTGATGAGAATCAACGGGTTAGCTCAACAACCTAGAACTTAGCTCTTTGACAAGGCGATCCCCCTTATAACCCACCAAGGTTGTAGACCTGGTTCGATCAGGCCTACAACTAGGTAAACCCAAAATTTAAAGGAACTTGCAAAATTATAATACTTTTTGTATTTAAAAAAAGAAAATAATAACTTACTCACAACAAAAGGGTGAATGTAAGAAGACACATCTCAAAATATAATTAGGGTGCACTTCAAATTAACAAACAATAGCAATTAAACAAAGTCACTCAAGTGGTGATAGCTACATCATTATAAAATGGACGAAGGTCATGGTTATTCAATTTTCCCTATAAATCAATGGGGACAAAGTTATCAATGACAAACTTCCAACTAGTAATCACACTAGCTTCTTTATTTTTGTTTTTTGTAGACGATTGAATAATAGAAACATGTAAAATAATTAAAGTCATGTCTATGAATTTTCCAAAATTTAGCCATCCAAAACCTTTCAATCACAAGACTAGAAAAATATCGAAAGCAAAAAAAATATAATATGATTTAAAAAGTAGAAAATAAATTAAAAAACTAATATAAAAGAATTATAGACTAATTAAATAAATTAATTCTAATATAATTTTTTTTAAAATATTAAGAAAATAAATAAACCTAATTAACAAGAAATACTTTATTAACTAAGTAAATATTTTCACTAAAAAATATTTAGTGCCCCAAAATTACAAATTTAAATTAATCATCACTTATACCAAAGGGAATGCATTTCTCCATGCTTGATGAAACACCATTATGAGATAATCCAACTAAGAAGTGGGCCACCATGTGTCATGAAATACCCATGCAACTTAAACATAATTTACATTATAGATAACAAAGCAAAACAAATTAAGTCTCAGTGTCCCACAATGCATTATGTTAATTTTTTTATCCAACCCAAGCAAAAGCACATGAATGCACAAACAATGAACAAATAAGGAAATACTCAATCAAACCGGTAAACTTGGGGAATGATGGTGCAAGTGTGGTAGTTCCCACCTCCACCTCCACAGGTGAATGTACTTACCCTCTATTATTTTGCACACCCTTTTATTTGCAAGTTGGTTCTCCTACATGCACTTCTTGGTTTCACATAGTTTCAGTGTACCTGTCATGGCTCTCCCCTTTTAGCATTATGGGGGGTTTTACTATTGGTTCTAATGCTTCCTTGGCTTCACATTGGAGTGATCTATGTATCTAGTTCTTGTTCCTATGTACTTTCATATGCAACATACATCAACGGCTGGTTTCATGCATTTCAATGAGATGGATCATTTACAATATGGGCATTCTTACATTCCTATTTTTGGAGGTAACCTTCCATTTTTCATTTGAGTAGAGACTACTGGGTATCTTTATTTTCAACTTGCATCTTCCATGTTGAGTAGTGTTAGTTTTAGCCACTCATACAGTTTCGTGTGTCATTTGTATCTTTGAGTTCCAGATGTTTTCCTTTGTTTTCCCTCTGATTCAAGTAGTGTCATTGGGGACACTCATGCAGATTATTGTCTATCTCATGATTAGTGTTCTATAGACTAGTTGGTACTTGTATTGTTGACTTCTATCCTACATGTTCGAGTAGTATCATTGGGGTCACTCATGTAGATTCATGTACCACTTGTATCTTTGACTTTTAGATGTTTTCCTTTGTTTTCCATTTGATTCGAGTAGTGTCGTTGGGGAACTCATGCAATATAGTCTCCTTGGATCTTGACATTTGTATCTTCGATTTTTAGATGT
The DNA here is from genome assembly GCA_007115665.2 of Sequoiadendron giganteum. Classification (NCBI taxonomy): domain Eukaryota; kingdom Viridiplantae; phylum Streptophyta; class Pinopsida; order Cupressales; family Cupressaceae; genus Sequoiadendron; species Sequoiadendron giganteum. Next base: position 760,939,044 of record CM021100.1, read on the forward strand.
TTGCCTTTGTTTTCCATCTGATTCGCGTAGTGTCGTTGTAAGCACTCATGCAAATTATTGTTATCTTTATTTTGATCATCATTTGTTTTAGACGAGGTTCTTCATTTCAACACCATATCAGTCATGTTTTGACAAAAGTCTATAGCTTCGTGCTTCAGTGATGCTCTACATGTTCTCTCTTTTTTGGGATAGTGTTTGGTTGGAGGCTTCTCAATCCTTCACACCTAGATTTGTAGGCTTCTTCAATCCTTCAATTTCCTTTCTCTTTTAGAGAGGATTTTTCTCCCATTGTGGTTTTCTCCCTTTCTCCAGTTTTGAGAGATTTTTTATTTGTACATGGGTGCCTCACCAGGGCTTGTTTGTCGGGACACATCATGCATTCTTTATTTTTAGGGTTTTTAGCTACTCCCTTAGTTCATCTTAAGGGGGGGTGTTAGAATAATCATGCATTAGCTAATAATTAATTACTCTTTAATTTATTATTAGTTTAATTTATTCTCATGCACTTAAGCCAAACTTAGGGGTTCTTTATTCAGTTAACTAAGTTCTTTTTTTGTTAACCGAAGTGAGAAATTATTAGGGTTGATCCTATAAAGTACTCAACCCTCATTGTAATTAACTCTCGAGATTTCATATCTTTTTGATAGTCTCTTGCTTCTGTAGCTTTTTCTTGTTGAAGAATATAACATATATTGTTTGTAGATATCTTGTGTGGAAGGTGTCTTTGTTCGTTGTTTGATCTTGTGGCTCATGCTTTTGTGGTTTTTCACAATTATCACAAAAATAACATTTACAACACCTCATAAACACACAAACCTTATATGGTTTGAAATACCATTAACAAATACACAAAATAGAGCACATACCTAGATATACCATTAAAATCTATAATGGACTTCGACCCATATAGAGGTAGATGGTTTAACAATATAATCTTGGACCTATATAGAGGTTGAATGATTTCACCATAAAATCTCATATAAATTATATGCTAGTGTAAATAGAGTCATTATTCATCTAGTTAGCTAATCGTCTTTCTAGGATGGATCTATTCACACATATAGCTTAAGTTTACTTAGGTTTATTATGCTTTTATCTCACTTCATAGCATTGACACACCTGTCATCATCACACACTTGTCAAGTGAGCTCACAAGTGTTGTACCTATGGGGGGGTAGTCAGCCACTCTCTCCTACCTTCTCACCTCATCTATCTTGCTTATATATGCAAGGTTCCTCATTGTATTTACAAACTCTTCATTATATGATAGATATCCTATAGTGTTTATCATTTCACTTGTGGGAGGATATCAATTCATGTTTTTTGATTTTGACATTCTCTAGCATGGTATCAAAGCCATGAGAGCATGTTCCTTCTCGTACACAACCCTATCATCAAAGCATCATAGATCCATTCTAAAATTGGTTATTGATTTGTTTGTTTTTAGTAATTTATTCTTTCAAAACACTAGTGCATGCATACTTTGGTAGTTGTTTTTTGTTGCAGGCATTTTATTTTTACATCAAATTTCCATCTTCTACACATTGGATAGAAAAACAATTTATGTGTTTTGTTTGTAACACTGAAAAACAATTTGGGTATCTCTTAATTTTTGTAGATAGTTATCAAATCTGGCAAAAAATGTTGTCAAAACAACACAACACAACCATTTTCCCTCTAATTGAAGTTTTCTTTTATCAAATTGCATCTTCAACAAGTTGGAAAGAAAAACATTTTCAGGTTTTGATTACAACATAAAAAAAAAATTCTAGGTATCTATTAGATTTTGCATCTAGTAAGCAATTTAAAAAAAAAACTAAATCAAAAGTGTTCAAACTATCTATTGTTGATGGAAATATAAAATATTGTAATAACTTTTGATTGGTAACTCAAAATTAAGTGTTGTTTTCTTCCAAAGTTTATATTTTTTCATTTTCAATATATTGGACTTATTTGCATTGTAAAAATCACCAAATAATAAAGTTCCAAATTTTTAGGGGCTCAGGTCAATAATAAAAAATTAGAGGGGATAATCTAGGTGTTTTTGCTTTTAAGTTTGTTGGATCTTGTGATCATGTCTCTCACATTAAATCCCTTCCATTTGAGTATTCTTCATAATCCATTAAATGTGATCTTGTTGAGACCTTCCAAGCACCCAAAAGGAGGAAAATATCAAGAAGGTTGTCCACCACCACAATTGATGAACAAGGAAATAGAATAGCCAAAATTGTTATCCCAATAGTGGAAAAAATTGAATATGATATGTTGCTTGAAGATTATCAGTTGTAGTAGATAGACTTAGGAGCACAAACCAAAGAAGACTATAAAAAATCACTACAAATGGTTGTATTTGTTATCCTTAATAGGATGCAAAAGGATGAGAATACCAAAGAAGAGCTCAAATCCTAAGTATCCCAGTTGGCATCATGTGTCAACCATTCGACTGAGCCTATTGATTTTGTTTCGCTTGGACCAATCCTACATGCGACACTAAATAAGGATGCTCAACATCTTGATCCTAAGGCTTTATGCTCTATTGCTAGAGAATAGAGGGATGATTTGCAAAAAATAGCAGGAAGAGTTTAGAGGAAAGCAATAAAGTTTTATCACTATATTAGTGATGAAGCTAGTCTAGCTCACCAAATAGAAAAAAACAAAATGAATATTTATTGGTTCAGGATGACTATATCCCAATTTTGCAAAGAATAAAGGCTCCTACTATCGAGGATTTAATAAAGACAATTGTGACAAATGAAGAATACTATGATCGACCAAAATAATGGTTGAAAGTTGGAAAATTGAGAGTGAAAGTTTTGAATAAGTGCAAAAACAAATTGAGCTGGAATAGAGGCCTAGCTAATCAAGCAATGGTCAAAATAGAACAATTTGTAAAAGGTTTAAGATGCACATTTTTGGAAAATACCTCCTTAGTGACTTCACTGACCAAGATGATTAGAGTTTGAAAAGACTTTGCATAGTCGACTCAGTCAAGGAGTCATCAACCAAATGAAGATACATAAAGGAGATATCCAAAGTTTCCAGGAGGAGCTTGCTATTTTCGATGAGTTGCAAGAGAAGCTGGAGAATTCTACATTTTCTCAAAAAATTAAGTTGAAATATCATAAGGGACCAACTATAGGCTTCATGAACAAGGTTATTAATGATTTTTTGGAAAGCTTCCCAAGTGATAAGTGATAAAGTGTTCAGACCTTATTATTTTAACATAATTTGTAATAAATCAACATCCCAATTGGCAAGGTGCCAATGTGGCATTGAATTTTTAGTTACACTTCAATTTAGGTGTTAGTTGTTAAGTTTAGTTCAGTCTATTTCTAGATAGGAGTTGATTGCACAAGTTAAAATTTTAGTTAAATTTTTTAGATCCACAAAAAATGAAATTCATGATTCCTATATATTTTGAGTTTTGGAAATTGTTAATCATCAGAAGCTATTTTGAATGCAAGAATCTAATATAATTTCAACGTGGATTTTCCTACTTCATTTTGTGATCAATTTATAAAATATTGAAGGATTGCGCCTATTGCATGGATATGGGTTTTGATCATTAGTGATGGGGTAAATCCACAAAAGTGGTTTACAATTAGAGTGAGGAAGGAAAAGTTGAAAAAAATGATCCCATGCAAAAACAATTGCTTTTAGGGGTTTGAATGAACTATTTGGTTCGAGCGAACCAAAATAGGGTTCGCTAGAACCTGGGTTCGAGCAAAATCCTTTAATGATGGGGCCCACCATTCTCAACAGAAATCCAAAAGTGAGGGCTTGTGGAGAAGGGGTTCGCTTGAACCCCCTTTTCCCCCCTTCTCCCCCTCAAGCACTAAAAAATTCTAGAATTTTGCACTTCGAAGCTCGGGTTGAGGATGAAAATGGAGGAGACTTTACAGACCCAACTGGTTGATGGTAGTCCTCAGAATGAGCTATCCAACAAATATAATTTTAATGTGTTTTGGTTTTATTATGTATTTGTTTTTTTAGTTTTATTAAACACAGGTTTTTCACCGAGAATCAAGCTCTTTGTTCTACACATGTGGAAAAATAGCTTATTATCATTTTATTTTTTTAAAATATGAGTGCACCAGATATTGAAGTCCTTGATCTAAGAAAAAATTACGTTGTATACGATCTGCCTATGTCTAAATTGTAATTGGTATGATTTTGAAACTTGATTAAGGAAAAAATATTCAATAAAAAACTATGAGACCAATTGGAAGCACTAGATATTGGAGATACAAATCTAAATTCGAAAGAATTAGAATTTTATCCTTCACGAAAAAAAAATTATGTTGTATACGGTGAGCATCACTCCTTAAAAATGTTCTTTGCTAAAAAAAACTAGTTTTCGAAGGAGATGGAAAAAGAAGTGCATTTTGATTCCAATTTTTTTGAAAAAAATATATTTAGAATCTACAGACAAAATATCACAAATCACTAGTTTGCATGATCTTCAAATTCCTCACAGTTTAGCCGCTATAGGTGCCCGAATGTGAAGATTTAGTTAGAAAAAATTATTTTAGTGTCCAGTTTGGCCAAAAATTGTAAACCAGTATTGTGAGATCACCCGATGGTATGTCTGTTTTGTTTATCTAAGTTGAATAAACTAGTGAAAATAATCTCTTTACAATGGTATTGAATATAGTCTTATTTCGAATTTGTGCATGCGCTATGGTGATTTGATTTGATGTGGCTTGAAAATATGAAGTTAGAATTTTCCTTTGATGATTGCATCAATATTATTTGTGATTGAGTGAATACTGATTATTATAATACTGGTTTTCTTGATTTTTGCTTAATTTTTTAAAAATTGATAGCTAAAATCAGACTTATCATTTTCCGTTGGTTTAATTTATCTTTAACTTCTCTTTACCTCAAACTTTTTCTATTTATTTGAAATCAATATTTATGTTATCTTGAATCCTTGGAGAGAGAGCATGGTAACTACATATATTTTCTAAAAGAAGGATGCAAAATTGAATGACATGCAATTAATTTGAATTTTAAGAGGTAGTATGAGATATATATGTGTTTCATCTAATATTCCATGATTTAAATATATTTTCTAGAAGTCTGAATCACAAAGATCCCTTGTTAAACGATTTAAATAAACCACTAAGCTATCCATCACGGTCAAGACCTGGCCTAAAAGGAACCTTGAAGTTGGAATTCCTTCTTTTCAAGAGTAGTGATTTATCGTCACTCAGTAGTTGGTTGTGCTAAAATCACCATCAACATGAATGTGGAGGAAAATAGGGATCTTCAATAAATAAAATATTTGTTTAATATTTTGGAATAAGGATTGGGGCATTTTGATAAACAAATAATTGGATTTGTTTACCTAAGTTGGACTATAGGAGGAAGATGATTAAATGATTTAGGCTAGAAATAGGTGTGACTGAATGGTGATGAATAGTGATTTTATTAATTAAATAATATATTATTCAATTAATAAGAATCTGAGAATGAGATAATTAATTGAATAATAATAGTTTTATTCAATCAATTGTAGAAGAACTAGTTAGGTAATGATGATGTTTCAATTTTAGGTGTCTACATTTTTTCCCTCTTTGAAATTATTTTACCCTTCTAGTCAACCCCACATCAAATCCTCTACATACTCCAATGTGCACAAAGGCATGGGCCCTTTGTATGTAAGGCATGCACCTTTTTACATGTGGCATGGCCTTGGTAACATGTCACATGGGTCAAAGTACTTTACTATACCCCTAATCCTCCTCTTGTCATAAATGGGAATTTAAATTCCCATGTTTCCTCTCAAGTACCCCTCCATTGTCTCATCTCCTCTCCTTGTGCCACTTGGAAAAATATCCTTGCTTGATACAACTCAAAAAATATTAGCCCTTGATCTTCCAATCCCATCTTCTCATCCTAGCCATCCATTTTATTTCTCAAAATCTACAAAACCCTCTGACATATCTAACCATTTATGATATCCAAAATTTCTAACACACCCTCATCCATATTTATTTGATTTGAGTGAGATATCATTTATGTTGCGTTCTCTTATTGAGTGCATATGTGAAGCATGTCATGGGATGTGTGGTTATATGCTTGCACACATGGAGGATGCATTATAGTAGCTTGATGTTTCAAAAATATTCATGGAGATTTTGTAAGTGTATTGTAATATTTCATTGCTAAATAATATAATGACTGGATAATTTTGAAGGTTGGGTTTTCCCTTTTGAGGCTTTTCCTATGTTATACCTTGTGTAATATTTTGCACTATGTCTTTGATCTTTGCATTCTGGCTATTCTATAAGCTTGTATGCATGCTTTTCTCTCATAGGGTTATGTAGGAATAGTTTTTTCAGCTTGGTAATTTCCTAACAAGAAATTCTAAAGGCCTTTGAAAATATATATTAGAAAATTTTAGAAAATACTAAAAAAAAATATTTTGATATTGTGTACGCTTGACTAGACAAATGCCTCTAGATGTCAATTAGATTAATTGTCCCCCCTTGAGAATAAATAGTCCCCATTTCTTTAATATTTTACAACAAATGAGAATTTATTTTTCTAATTTGGTCCCTAGTGAACCACTTGCCTTGATAAAAATAGGCCTACTTGTGCCACTGTAAGGTAGAAATGAATCTACTAGATTTTAGTGTCTTTGAAAAAATGTCTATGACTTGATATGTGGTCAATTAAATAGTGGTATCTAGATTTTTTTGAAACTATGAAGGTTCTTAGGAAAAATTTATGTGTCAAATAATGGTGGGAAATATGAACAAAACTGTGTTGAAAAGCTGATGCCATGTAAGGAAAGGGTTAGATTGAGCTCAAATGTATTCTCACCAATCTACTTATAAATTGAGTACAACCCATATCATAGGGGTCAAATTTTCTTGTTTGGATCTTACAATATATTACCTCATAAACCTATTTCTATGTGTGGTGGATCTACTTAGTATTTGTGGATTCCTTATTCACCTCCTTTGAGTATGTGGTGATTTATTATTCAATATGAGAAGAAAGTTTACATTACCAAGTGCTAATAATTGGAACCAAATGTAAAATTCAAATGGACTTATTCCTTATAGATATATGTAGTGAATGGTTGTAGCTATGTTGGACATAGAATATACACTCATCCCATGTTTGGAGATGCTTTGAATGATACATCCAAAGAATGTGAATAATCATACAATTCACATCTATAGTTTATTGATACATTTGGGGGTAAAATGAAATGGACATCATCAACCTAGCGTCCATCATGGCCCATAGTGATGGCCAAATTTTGCTAAGGAACATACTTTCCATATAAAAAATGACACTCTAGGGTAGATCAAAATGGACACAAATAAATTATCAAGGAAAATATTAGAAGTGTCTTATATAGAAACCCACATCTTGCAAGTTACCATGGTGACCATCTTTGAGAATATTTCAACCACCACATGTACAATTAGTGACCATTTTTAGCCATCATAAGGCTTGACATGAGATCCATGGAGAAAAAGTGCTCAAGCTTGTTAGGAATTGGTAGAGGTGTGTACAATATTTGTTTCTAATTTTTAGGCTTTGTAATGGCATAGTCTATTCAAGTTTGAATGTAGATGATGTCATATGACACACTTTTTCTAGTATAATAATTTACATAGTATAAGAGCTATCTTCTCTATCCCAAAATTTCATATAATGTGGTTTTAGTGTGCTTCTAAAATCATATTTTCCAAGTTAGGACACAAATGTGTCCTATGTGAAATAGGATGCCATCCTCCAACTACTAATTAAGGACCTATTTTTCATCTATGAGTATTTGGTTGAATTAAACAAAATCGTAGATGATATCATATAATTGAAGCCAATTTTTTGTTTGGTGTTCACTAGAGCAACAATATTGTTAGGGATATGCTTGGAGGTTGACTCAAACAATATAAAACTTTGTTAGTGCTCCCATTCTTGTGATAATTTTTAAGATGGCACTACTTGAGTTAGGTGGACCACCTTTGATTTTGGTCAATTTGAAACTTTCACCGTGTCTACATGAATTGGAGAGGTTTGTGGTCTTTGTAAATGACAATCTATTTCCCTAATATATAGTTCTTCCACTATTTACAAGCTTGACCAATGATATACAACTTGTGGGGTACTTACACATTATATTATATAATGTATCACTATGCTAGGTGACTGGATGACCATATTGAGATGAGAATTACCTCAAGTGTATATTCCAAAGCATTAATCTTAATTTACAAATAAAATTGTAGATCATGAAGAGCCAACACTAGTGTTGAATAAAGTCTCTATATTAATTGTGTGAATATTTGTTATTGTGTCTATGTCCAAATGAAATCATATTTTACTCCACATGAGTGCTTGATTCATAGGTAATTTTAGGTATGATAATCAAAGCATAAACCTTTGATAAAAATAGGTAATTCTAAAAAGCTATGAAGATTTGTGATTTTTTGGGAGGTTTCCAATCTGTAATGACCTATATTTTTGTATGGTTAACATGAACACCATTCATGCCCATAATATATCCTAAGCATTGAATCCTCCCCAACCAAAGGAATAGTTTTCTCTATTAGCACAAAACCTGCATTTTCATAATGTTGAGAGTACTTGTTGAACATGTTACAGGTGGTCCCCCCATGTTTGACTATATATGATTATGACATCCAAATAAAAAGTAATAAAATAATTAGTAAAGTCATGAGTACATAATCCATCATTGAAGGTGGAAATTTAATTGGTAATGACAAAGAGCATGACAAACCACTTAAATAGGCATTATTTAGATTTGAAACAATCTTTAACACATCTAGTGAATTGATTAGAACTTAGTGGTACCTAGAATTCAAATCATTTATTTTTAAAAGCTTCACCCTCTAAATAGATCCAAGAGGTTGTCAATGTGGGTAAATGCATAAATTCTTTATAGTGATAATGTTCAAAGATTGATAGTCAATGTGTAGATACCACATTCTTTCCTTCTTCTTAGTGATAATAAGTAGCTTCTATAGGTGAGGTGATTGGTCCAATATGCCCCTTCTAAAGTAACTCCTAAATTGTTTATTCATTTTCATTTTTCTCCAAGACTAATCTTCTATATATAGTGGTCCATTTGGTAACGATATCCCTAGAACAAGGCTTATTAGGCACTTTACTTGATTATGTGTTTTGGGTGCTCTTGTTGGTGAAGTGAAAACATCTTGATACCCTAATATTACCTAATCCATCTATTTTGATTAGGTAGTCATGGTGATTGTTTTGACATGGATGGTTGCAAAAAATTACCTTATCTCTTAGGTTGAATCATTAATAGTAAAAGTGTTCCAATCTGAACAATTACATGTCAATATTATTTTACACTAATTTGTTGGTGTGAATAAGGTTTCCTACCTAACTAGTTCACCTAGTAGGTCCTATTTACATGCTAATGGGAACACAAGAATATTTTGATGCTTTTTTCCATTGATTCCATGAAATATTCCATTGATGACAAATTTTTCAGTAGCCTAAGAATATACCAACAAAAACATTGAATATTTTGTCCAATCAAAGATTCTACCACCCGCTGAGAAGATTCCACTGAATATTCTATTATAAGCATATGTTAACCGACAAAGGGAATATTTTGGCGATGGTCAATAGGTCATCAAGTTTAACCCAAAAAAAATTTGACATTAGCACTACGATAACATTCCTTAAGAAATTTTTGGCCCCCTCTCCATTGACAATTTTATTTTGGAAGTTCGACTTCAAATGACCATAACTCATTCATCTAGCCTCCATTTTTTAAGCAATTTTTTTTATTTTGGGGAAAAAAATTGTTATCTTCACGGTTGTGCAAATGGTTTTTGTTTTTGGTGTCTATATTTTCTATAAATTGAAGATTATCACAAGTGTTGCTAAGTCGTTCTCATTTTGGGAACTTTTGAGGCTCTGTTCTTGCTCCTATGGTAACATTTTTGGGTGATTTTTTTTTGGAAGTGCATAATTTTTTATGTACTTTGTAGTGGTGTGATTGGATTGATCTCATTAGGTGTAAATTTTTTTACTTTTATTCTATGGCCAAATGTGGCATTTGCATGTACTAAGATCAAGACCACTTCATTGTTTTCCACAAGTGGCATTTGTAATTGCACTAATCATAAAGTTCCTAGCTCATTTATTGTTGGGGGTTCTTTTATTGAGGGAATTTGGGGGGATTCTTCTTGTGGTTGTGGTTGCTTTCGTCTTGGTTTGTGTTCTTTCCTTATTGTTTCATCATGGAGCAATCTTAAATTCCACTTCTAACACCTTACAGCTATCCTAAATAGAAATTTAAAATGAATAAATTGCTAAGTGTTGGTAGATGGTCAATGCTCCCCTCAGGATTCGTGACATGGACTAGCCGCGTCTCGTGGATCCGTTAACTCTAGCGGTTGTATCAGGCATTAACATGTCAATCTTTTGGTGCAACGACAATCGTGAGACCAACACTAAGAGTTAAAAAGGTTGAATAGGATAGTTCATGGGCTTGATACTGAACCAAGAGATGATGAAGATAAAAATAATGAGTGGTTAAATAGTTGTGAAGAAACCATTGGCTATTTGTGCTTGTATATCCTCCTGAGTTATTTCACTTTTGAGCACTTGGATACACCCATTGCTATGTGAAGTAAATTGTCAAAATTATTTGGGCAAACAGATGAAATTCAAGGATTTTTTTTGGAGAATGAATTAATAAGTCTCAATCCATGTAATTTGGAAAACATATAGGACTTCATCACCAAATTCAAGTCACTAAGAACACAATTGAAGGATTGTAAAATTGAAAAATTAGATACATAATTGGTGTTAAGTGTTCTTTCAAAGCTAGGACCTGAATATTCAGTGTTTGTGTCTACTTTCTATGCTACAACTTGAATGCCTTTGGGAGTGAGTTTAAGATGCCTTCCTTTGAGTATTTTTCTATGCAACTCGCTAGGGAGAAAGATAATCTTATTCAAATGGATTTTTTGAAGTCTTCAAAATCTCACACCTTGATTGAAAAGGATGAGAAGTCTTCAAGTGGCAAAGAAAAGAAAAAGAACAAGCCTAAGAAGAACACATAGTCCACATCTAATTCCATAGAAGAACATAAAAAATATTCTAAGGTGGAATCATCTAAGAAGGTGAGGCCTACTTGTACATATTTCAAGAAGGATGGACATGAAGAATATTATTTTTATAAGAAAGATATTGATGAGTTGAAACATCTTCTTGTGAATATCAAACTCAATTTACCTTCTATAATGTCTACTTCTTCTTCTTCTAAACATACAAAATTTGATAAGGAAAATAGTCATACTATTAGGACAAGTAAGAACAAAGGTCAAGCTCTTTTTTCTTCTATAAGTCATGGATCGAGAGATGACTTCTAGATTTAGGAGCTTCTCATCATATGACTATGAATGTCTATGTTCTCTTCATTTGAGCCTTGTGTCATGCCACCTATTTTTATGGGAAATCATACTTATGTGAATGTAATTAGGAGGGGATCTATCAATATTGGGGATGAAAACTTTAACCATATCTTGTGTGTACCTCATTTGAAAAACAATATCCTTTCTATCTATCAAACCACTCATGGTGGAGAATGGAGGATTTTGGAATTCACTCTTGATTCAATTATCATTAGAGAGTTGGAGAGAAAAGAGGTAATTGCTACTATGATGGTTGATCATGCATCTTGGCTATACACCTTTTCATAATTTGTTCCTAATGATGAATTTGATCCTTTGGATAATGATCACACTTCTAGTGTGGCCTATGATTTTGAGGAGAGTTTTGGTTACTTACGCTTGGGTTTTCTCACATGTGATCTAGTTCTTGAACCATGCATTTCATATCCTCCATCTATTTTTACATTTGATGATGCTTGTTTTGCTACAGATATGGCTTCTTGTGATTCAATGCAACACCATCTTCATTGTATTTCATATATGATTACTTGGGATGAATTTTGGATAGGCATTTCATATTTGTTTGTGGAATCTCATATTTTAGATTTGGAAGACGCCATTGATTGCATTCATATTCTCTTAGATGGATATGATATTTCTTTAGTTGTTGTGAGGGAACACTCTGACCCTCTTGTTCATTCTCTACATGATCATTCTTCATAGTTTGATGTGTGTGTGGGTGCTTTTGGAAAATATTTGAAGGTGTTTTCTTTATCTTTGGAGGAGATATTTTTATCTTTGGATTGTGTTCTACAATCACCTCTACTAGATTTTGGATTGTACTCTTTAGTAGTGTGGCCTAGAATGCCTGTTTGGAGTGTGTCAATATTCAACATTGAAATGGATAAAATTGAGCATGCTTCAGAGACATCACACATCATTATTCTTCCCTCATCCTCCTTTTAGTAATGGGAAGAAATCATGCATAAATTCTTGGTTTTGTTTCTTCCTAAGGGGAGGAATGTTGCTCAACGGTATTGGATCATCTTCAACATTCATTTTTGGACATCTACCATCATTGCAGGAGACACTACTTTGAGGGGGGGTGCATAGTCTCCCTTCTTCTCTCTTATGGGGTGTCTTTTTCCTTTCATGGGGTTTTTTCCTTCTCATTCTTCAATGAGAGCATTTTTTTCTCATCTCTCTTTTGGGGAGGAGTTTTGTCCCACTAGGTTTTCTCCTTTTTTTTCCATTTGTGAGAGATTGCATTTTTACATGGGTACCTAACATGGACTTGTAGTCGGGATTCATCACCATCTTTGCATCATTTGCATTAGTTTCCTCTTCCCTAAGTAGCACTTAAAGGGGATGTTGGTGTGAATAAAGTTTCCTACCTAATTAGTTCACCTATTAGGTCCTATTAATATGATAAGTTTACTTAGGTCCTAGGAATATTTCTAGAAGCCTTAAGTGTCATGTGATCTTATCATGTCATTCAATACTTTTTCCTAGGTCATTTAATATTTGATGAGTTAGTTGTTTCATGACATAGGATTAAGACACTTTTCATAATCATGTATAATCCTATGTCTCACCTTGGCTATATAACCAAGGGTCTCTCATACATTGTATATTGAATTCTATTTGCATTGTTGATAGGAATACAATTTATTCTTTTCATATTCATCTTCTCTCTTTGTTCTTTCCATTTGGCCTCTAGATCTTGATAGGCTATCTCCATAGAAAACTCTTACATAATTAAGGACAATTGATAATGACACTATGAGTTGTAGATTCATAGATGCTAGGAATATTTTACATGTATAGTTTCCCCAAGAGGACATCACACAAATATAGAGGTGCAACATCATAGAGTACTTCCTCTGAAGTAATATTATAGACATGCTCCTTTGTGGGTTAATTATGTAGTTCTAAATCACTTGTGTTGCATAGATTTGATCTCTAGCATGTGGTTATAATCTAGCACAAAGTAGAATTTAGTTATTTGATTTGTTATAATTATTGTTTGACTATTAACGACCAATGGTATTTAAAATACCTTAGGAAATTTTTTGAATCACAAGGGAAAATATCTCCTAGGTTAATCCTATTGATTATACTATCTTCATAGTCATAGAAATAATTGAAGACACTATTCTCTAGGTTGAACAATTTTCCTTTAATAATTTGATGTAGAATTATGTTCCTTTTAATGCTCCAAAGTGAAGTGTTCCCAAAATGATTCTTATCATTAATGCATAGAATTTTTGGATAGGAATTCTATAATAAATGAATGTATTTAAATACCATATAATGATTAATTGTGTAAAAATTGTAACAAGTTGGTTAGTGAAATATGTGGAAATTTGTAAAAAAAAAAATTAAATTTTTTTTGTCCAACTCTGCATGGCATAGGATCACTCTTACACATTTTAGGATTGACTTGGGATATGAAGGTGCTAATATCAAGATGGCATGTGAATACATAGGAGTATGTGAGAACATGAATGTAATAAAATGTTGATTATGGTAAATGTACACAAATGCATGAGGGTATGGATATGATAAGATTGGATTAATGGGAGTGAGTGTAAATAGTGAGGGGGATAGATCATAAATGAGACTAAGTTTGCATAAGAATGCACCATTTATGAATATATAATTGTATTAGTTCATTCCATAAAAATGGGTCCAAAACTAAATAGGAATTTTGGTATAAGTATGAAAATTTCACCATAGAAAATATATCCAATAACCACAAAAAAATAACTACAAGGAGAAATCATCTTAGGAACATTTCTATTTGGAGTTGGACCAAAAGGAATCAAAATTGCATCAAAATCACGTAGGAAAATTTCATTCTTTTAGAATGTTGTTTACCAACATTTAGCCAAGACTAAACACTTGATCTAGCAAGGGGTTTGATCGAAGAGAACTTGACCCTTACAATTTGATATCTTCCCTTAAGTATTTTTAAATATCTCCTATCCTAATACATCTAAATATTAAAAAAATGAGGTGACAGATTATAAAATTTTATTGTTAACAAAATTTATCTCACGAGTTTTAGATTGTTCTTATGTATTAGGTCATTCTCAAGTGGATTGGAATCAACTCTAAGAGATGTGGATTTGATCCACAATAAATTCCATATTTTTATAAAACTTAGAAGAATAAGGATTTATTTTTTTCATTAAAATAATTAAATTTAACATGATATTACTATTTATTTAACTAAATATGTGCTCCATTATTTTATTTTTTTAATATTATTTGTTGTAATTATCAAATTTCAACTATTTTTAAGTGGTAAACATCGACCCAAAGTTATGAACTAGTGAGGTCACAAATAAGGGGCCTCATCCCCAACATAAACACTCAACAATAACATCCAAATGGGGTTTGAACCTTGGTGACAAGAACAACACCACCTTTAAACCATCACACTATGCCAATATTAACATCAAATTTCAACTCTTTATTTAAATATAAACTTAACATTTATTTATATACTCAATAAAATTTATTCCCTTATAAATTATATATACTTTTTCTAAAAATTAAAACTATAATAATTTTTATTATATAAGAAAGGAAAAAACAATAAATTAATTTATCATGCATTTCATATCTAATACATTATATCCACATTAAAAAGGTTATCTTGTGTAATGCTTTTTAATTTCATTTAATTACAATTACATATAATATGTTAAATTTATTGTATAATTTTTTCATAATCTTATATCAAAATATTATGTATTAGTAAGTATATAATATCATATTATATAAAATTAAAATTATAAAATAATTATTAAAAAGTTCTAAAGTAAAATAAAATAACTCTTGTAAAGATCAACATAGTGAAGTGATGGTCCAATGCTTTTGTTAATGTTTTGTTAGTACATGACCTGGAAGGCTTAACTGATCAATTTATTATTCTATGCCCTTGTCCTTAAGCAGACGCTCTACATCTTTTACCAAAAAATAAAAATAAAAAATAGAATAACTCTTAAATACATAAAAGTAAAATAACTTTTCAATAATTTTAAAGTAATTTTTTTCTTAAAAGGAAAAAGAACATAACTCTTCAATTTTTTATTTTTTTTAAGGTAGATGTATTTAAGATATTTAGACTACTTAACAATTCAAATTTATTATAAAATTATTAAATATTAGTATTTTAAAAAAAAAATTAATTTTATTAAGTAATTTAAAAATTAGATAATTATAAATAAAAATGAAATTTAATATAATTATAATTTAGAAAAAATATAATAATTAATTTAAATTATTATTTTCAATTTAAAGTAATGTATTTATAGAGTTGAAGCCTCAATTTTTTCATATATCAATTGAGGGGCCCATGAAATTGAAGTGGGTGACATTTTAAACTAGACCATCTTATTTTTTAATTGTTCTAATTTTTATTCATCTTGTTTAAATCTTATTTACAAATGGAACATATTAAGATCATATTAAGAAGGTTAGAATAAAGTATTTGAATAACAATTAAAAATAATAATATTGTAAAAAAGTAGCTACTTAATAATAGTAGATTTGGTTGATGTATAAAATTAGAAGATATGTTAAATAAAAATAATAATATTATAAAAAAGTAGCTACTTAATAATAGTAGATTTGGTTGATGTATAGAATTAGAAGATATGTTAAATAGATTCTTGCTTGTGGTAAACTAGGTAAAGCATGGGGTGTAGTGAAAATTAATGAACCTAGGGATTTAGTGATAATTTAAAATGAATATTTTTATTTAGTCAATTGAGGTTGTGAATCAATTTTAGAGTACTAGAGAGTCACTTAGTTTAGTATGTTTGGTATTTAAAAGATTTTATTTTTATTTCAATTTTAAGCATTGGTTCAACAATATGATTGGAAGAAGATGTTTGTAAATAAAGTTGAGAATAAGTATTTTAAGTGTGATCATTCAATTATTTTTTATTCTCAAAGAAGTTGCAGGGGTGCAAATTAGACAATATTGGGAGGAATTATGAATTCATCATAAATAGAATATCTTTAGTGATAAGTTTGTTAGACAATGAAAGGTGAAATTCAATTCTCATTTGAATCAATTTTTTCATTTTAATTTCCAAATGCTATTAAAAGAAAGTGAAACTTTAGATTTGAAGTGTTCAACTAACAATTTAACATTTTTCCTATCTTTTTAATGCACACTATTCTAAGATCCCCTAATTGAAACAAAAATGATTAAATAGATAACACAAATATTACATAATTTTACATCTATAAGATGTTTAGACTCCTTTATCTTTGAGTTGAATATAATAGAGCAAAAAATATCATTGTCATTATACTTATTCCATTTAATTAATTAATTTTTTGACCGATGGGAATCAATGGGTTAGTTTAGCAACCCACAACTTAGCTCTTTGATAGGGCGATCCCCCTATAACCCCTTGGTGTTGTAGACTTGGCCCAATCAAGCCTACAACTAGGTAAACTCAAAATTTAAAGGAACTTGCAAAATTATAATACTTTTTATGTTTTAAATAGAAAAATAATAACTTGTTCACAAAAAAAGGTGTATGTAAGAAGGCACATCTCAAAATATAATTAGGGTATAGTTCAAATTAACAAAAAAAACAATAAATCAAAGTCACTCAAGCGATTATAGATACATCATTATAAGATGGACAAAGGTCATGGTTATTTAGTTTTTCCTATAAATCAATGGAGACATTTATCAATGACAAACTTCCAACTAGTAATCACACTAGCTTCTTTATTTTTGTTCTTCGTAGACGATTGAATAATAGAAACATGGAAAATAATTAAAGTCATGTCTATAAATTTGCCAAAATTTAGCTATCCAAAACCTCTCAATCACAAAACTAGAAAAATATTGAAAGAAACAAAAAAAATTATAATATGATTTAAAAACATACAACAAATATAAAAGAACTATAGACTAATTAAATAAATTAATTCTAATATAATTTTTTAAAAATTATTAAGAAAATAAATAAACCTAATTAACAAGAAAGACTTTATTAACTAAGTAAATATTTTCACTAAAAAATATTTAGTGCCCCAAAATTACAACTTTAAATTAATCATCACTTATACCAAAGGGAATGCATTTCTCCATGCTTGATGAAACACCATTATGAGATAATCCAACTAAGGAGTGGGCCACCATGTGTCATGAAATACCCATGTAACTTAAACATAATGTACATTATAGATAACAAAGCAAAACAAATTAAGTCTTAGTGTCCCACAATTCATTATGTTATTTTTTTTATCCAACCCAAGCAAAAGCACATGAATGCACACACAATGAACAAATAAGGAAATAATCAATCAAACCGGTAAACTTGGGGAATGATGGTGCTAAGTGTGGCAGGTCCCACCTCCACCTGCACACAAGAGGTGAATGTACTTACCCTCTATTTTGTACATGAAAATGAATTGGCTACATTTTCCCATAATGCTATGATATTGATGACTCTCATTGGAATGCGGGGGACAAAGTGCTTTGTTATCTTGTCTGCTACTCAAATGAAATTTTAATGATTTCACATGAACCACTTTGGACTTGGTTGTATTTGTGCTTTTTGCCTTTGTCATTATGATTTGTGCATTTTGCATTTGTCATTATTACTTGTATGTTACTTTCTAGGAATAGTGTAAAGACACTAAGCATTACTTATGGTAAATAAATGGGTTGATGTTTATTAAAGTTGTATAAATTATTAAATATAAAAGGTGTAGAATTAATTTAGAGAGTTTGGAATGTATTTTATAGAGTTTGAATAGTATAATGTTTTGGGTATTATTTTTGATAAGAAATGTGTGCGATTTTAGGTAGTTCTAACAAATAGAATATGTTATAATAAATACATTGTTTAGATAAAGAGTTGAAATATAAATATGTATTTGACTAAATTTTAAAATAGAATGAAATAATACAATAAGTAAATATGTACTTTGAAGTTAGAAAAGAGGGGGACTAGAAAACTGTAGCATATAATAATTATTCAAAATTTGGAAGTGGGTCTAAGAAAAAAAAATGAGATGATTATGTTCAATAAAATCTAAAATTACATATGAACCCGAGCAATCTTGTAAATTTTTAGATTTGATCATCGAATCTACATACTTGAACCTTTTCTAGGAAATTGGTATTTTTATATGTATTTGAACTTGTTGCCTTTAGACCTTTTGTGCCTACAATATAATTTATGCTTTCATTTGTGACCTATAATGAGAAACTTGGTAGTGTTAAGGAACATAGTTGGAACTTGCTATGTGTGGTGTGGAAGGAACCTAATTCTTGCCTTTCGCCTTAGTCAAGTCTTTTTGATCCATTTAACAATTTTGATGAAGTTGGAAGACAATAAGTAGCAATGTAAATGATGCCATGATGTGGCTTTTGGACTTTGGTGGAATTATGTGCAATGCAAAGAGTGTTGGAATGACCTATTGCAAAAACTAGGGTTTTGTCATGCACTGATGTGGCTAATATGAGTGACTAAGTACTGATTGTGGGTTGGTCCCTAATGATAGCTAGATGTGCTTGTGTTATCCTAATGATGGGTGGATTTGGGATTGATAAATGATATATTGATTCTTCTTATGAATGACCTAACATGTGGTGTCCCTTTACTTGTTCTAGATGCATAATTTAGAAGTTTTGGCATAGGAAATGATGAATAATGACTAGTTGGAAATGAGTTAGCTTGGCCCCATGATAAAATTTAAATTTTGACAAAGTGGTCAATCTCATGGTTGCAAAACTAACCCTATGTCAAATTTGCATCTTTGATTTTGAACTTGAGAGAAGAGATTGTTATATAATGTTAGGTAACACTCTCTATGGGGATAATATGTTATTTATGATGGTTAATCTAAGTCAAAGGTCAAAAGGACCACCAAATTAATTGAAATCATGTGCTATTCAGAAAAGTACTAAGAACACCTACATAAAATAGTGTAAATTGAAGGATAACAATGCAAGGTATGCACTTTTTAATTTTACATTTTTCTCACTTTGTTGTACATGGGATCTATATGAGCAAGCATACCAAATTAAAAAGGAAAAAAAAATGTACAACTAAAAGTAGAATAATTGGAGAAATGGTCTAAAGTCAACTTGTGAACTACACAAACTTGAGAATGATTAGCAGGGATAACTTTAAGAAACCCCCCTCTCGGCGCAGGTGTAAAATCCTAGCGAATCCTGTATACTTCTCGATGAAAAATATTAATTTTATTGGCGATTTTTTTTCATTTTTGGAGAAAAAAAAAATCCCCATTGGTGAATCTTTTATAATCCGTGGAAGTCTATGGAAAACTGTGGCGAATTGCAATTTTTTTAAATCGAATAAAATATTTTTCATTGGCGAATAAACCCGTTTTTCAAACCATAATTTTTTTTCCATTGGCGATTAAAACCTTTTTTCAAAGCAAAAAGTATATTTTCATTGGCGAATTAAAATGAATCTCAAAATAATAAAAAAATCCAATGGTGAAATAAAAATCATATGGGCCGTTCGATGGACGACTGTAGTTGCATTCCGGAAGTAAATCTCTAAAGCACTAGACTTGCGATTTGAAACCTTCGGAATATCACTAGAACCGTTAGATTTCTAGAAATCAATGGTTGAGATTTTATTACTGTACAAATGGTTATAAAGTTATGTTTCTCAGTGATTGGGTGACCTCGGCAGGATGCACAACTTTTGAAGTGACAACTCATTTAATGAATTGTACAATGCCATTAAGGGATGTCTTCTCAAACACCAACTGGATAGATTTAATGTAATCTTTTAAATCCTCTGAAATGATAGATCTTAAATAAGGTATTAAAGAGTTTGGAGAAACGGATTTAGTAGCAGATTTTCACTTCCTGCTGGTAAAGTTAAGTGAGCCTGCATACGAGGAAAGGTGGCAACATTTTGAACTCCATACTCAGAGTTTCCTCAAAATAGTACTTCCAGCCGATATTAGGGTATGGGAAGATGAAATTGTGGCCTTCATGCAACCAAATTTGAATTGGCCTAAAGAAGAGCAACTCGACATCTTTTCCCAGCTACGTTCAGTGGCATGGAAAGAGAAAACCAGCTATGCTGAGTACAATAGGGTAATTAATGTTTTAGAAGAAGAAGAAGAACGTGTTGAATTTCATAATTTTGTTATGGAAATGCAGTTGGAACTGTACAGAGTCCCGGAACCTCCAACAATTTAACAACATGCACGCATCCTTTAGTGAATTGTGAATTTGTGACACATAATGGTAAGGGGGCGTAGTTTCAGCTTTTGAGCGCTTTTTGAATTTTGATTGTACAGGGTGTGGGGTGACAGGTCTGTGAAACCACATTTTTGGCATTAGAGAGATAAAATAATATATTTCTAAATCTTTGTATTTATCAATGCTTCCTTTTAATTATGAATGAATTGTGTTTCTTCATGATAATTGTTCAATGTTTATCTGTTAGTGTTAGGTCAAATTCAGAATGCTTACTTTTTCATCTCTGAGACTTTGTGTTCAGATTAATTCATCACTCATTCACTCTTTTCAATGCCTCGAATCTCGATGTTGTACATTTCATTTCATTTAAATTCTCAATCTTTTTGAAGAAAGTGTGGTTGGCAATGGCAGTGGTGGCAATTAATGCCATATGTGATATGAACATATGAAGCAATTTCTTGGACAACTCATAGCTTTAATGAAACAAGATTTGTAATGATTTCATATCGTTTGAATGAGTGATTTTGACAGCTTGTTAGCTTGAGGTAGAGTTCAAGTTGGCATGTAGCAAGACGTCAATCAAATTAGAAATTTTAATTATACAGGCTGGTACCGGCACTGGTGGCCCATAAATAGGGACATTGATTCAGTGATTAGTAGATAGTGCCATAAGGGTTTTTATTTTCTAGAGTTAATAAGGATTCACGAAGAAGATGATGCAGTATTGGGGATACTGTAAATTCTCCTACCTACAATTATGTAGTTACAAAGTAATCAGTAAAATATGAATTTCCTTCAAGTTCAAAATGGGTGGAATTGGAAAGAAGTTGATTTGGTTAACCTGAATTTTCAGATGGGTTTTGAACCAGGATGAGGAGCTTTGATGGAGATAAGTGCTATCCGAATGCATAGAGGCTACAGGTAAAAGAGGGGAGTAGATTTGCTTCTCCTCCTATATTTTGATAGCTCCCATTTCCCCAGCATGGTTGGCCAAGCAAGCCCCATGCATTTATTTTCAAAGAGACATTTGTTTTTCATCTTCTGTATGACTCTTGTTCTCAAAGGGGATAAGTACATTTTGTATCTTCACGGCTCCCATTTCCCCAGGAATGATTGGAACCCCCTTTGCCCAGCATGGTTGGCAAATCCACCAATAGAAGCTTGGAATCATGAATTTATTTTCAGAGCCACATTTATTTTTAGAGATAGATGTGTATTAGGTTTTCAACAACAAAGCTTGGAAATTGGAATCAATTGGAATCAATTTGTAATCAATTTGTAATCAATTTATCTATGTAAAGTACTAAAGTGACACACTGACATATGTTATTTATACAAAATAGGAGCTATAGTGCTACTCATTTGTAAAAAGATATTTAATAATGTTACATTGAAATTCAGTTGCAATAAAATAAATGGTTGTGTTGTGATATTCTTGAATCTTTGTTATTCATTTACATTTAAGAGTAAAGAGTTGTTTTCTGAGTTTGGAACTTCAGTGTCACTGTCTATTAATAATTTAATATATTCAAATCAATTTTTTTCTTTTGAGTTATTAAGTAATATACTCTATGCAATATGCACTTGAGAATTCATGGTTATATCGGGCCATTGGGGGAATGTAATCATTCGTTCCACCGATGTTTATGTGTTACACCGATGTGCTTACTTTTGTTGATTCTATTGGTATATTGGGGACTGGGAGCGCACCTTATGAGTTATGACTATGAGTATTCGCCTTCGGGCCATCAGTGGGGTTGTGATGGGGGTTCCACCGATAAAGCATTGTTAGGCCGATGCCTATGGTATTGACTTTAAAACACATGTGTTATGTTAATTTTTTTAAGTTAATATCATAAATTAGTAAATTACTCAAGTTTCAAGTTCAACTGTTGGATGAACATTTGATGTATGGTTGTAGTTACATTTCTTAATGAAATGAACAGAGCGATGGGCTTCCCAACTTAAACCTCTAGAATCACCCTATAACCGTTAGATTTAGAAAGATCAACGGTTAAGATTAAGAATTTCCAACTTGTAGAGTCTAACTCTAGACCTAAGACGTGTCATTCACTTTAATGTTCCAATTTCGAGAAACAAAGCATTTAAAACACTTTGTAGTTTGTATTGCTAAGTGTCAACTGTTGAATGATTAGTGTTTATTTTTAAACTTTAAAGTTAATATTAAAAGTTATGAGTCTTCACCTTCGGGCCATCGACGGGGCTGTGATGGGGATTCCACTGATAAAGCATTGTTAGGCCGATGCCTATGGTATTGACTTTAAAACACGTGTCATGTTAATTTTTTAAAGTTAATATCATAAATTAGTAAATTACTAAAGTGTCAAGTTCAACCATTGGATGAACATTTGATGTATGGTTGTAGTTACATTCCGTAATGAAATGAATAGAGCAATGGGCTTCCCAACTTAAACCTCCGGAATTACCCTATATCCGTTAGATTCAAAAAGATCAATGGTTAAGATTATGACAATAGCAAACAATCAATATGAAAATCTTATGACGGTTTGGTCATTTAAATGCCTATCAAAAAAATTGTTTAATTTACGAATTTTTATATAAAATATTTTATAAATGGATTATCTTGAAAAATTAGAAAACAATGATAATTATTAGTGATAAATATAAAAATCTACTGTTATAATTAACAATTAACAAAAGTTTCTAAAATCATATTAAAAATAAATCTTGTTAAATATATTCTAAAAATTAAAAATAATTATGTTTTATTTTGAAAAGATTCTAAATTAATATATATTTTCATAATAATATTATAAATCATATATATTAATATAAAAAATGATAGCTATTATAAACAAGTCAAAAGTTTCTAAATTCATATTAAAAATATTCAAAAAAGATATATTCTATTTTCTTTTTATAATAAAAATTATAAAATTATATATATTATAAATTAAAATACTATATAATAATTTTTTACGGTTTAATAAAAATATAGCAAGTCAAACTATATGGTCTAATAAATTTTATAGCTATAATATACGGTCTAAAATTGAAAAAACGGTCAAATATTTAATAGACCATCAAATTCCGTAATGACATGCACAGAGCTATGGGCTTCCCAACTTAAACCTCTAGAATCACCCTATAACCGTTAGATTTAAAAAGATCAATGGTGAAGAATTTGCAACTTGTAGACCTAAGACGTGTCATTCACTTTAATGTTCCAATTTCGAGAAACAAAGTATTTAAAGCACTTTGTACTGCTAAGTGTCAACTCACTGTCAAGTGATTAATGTTTATTTTAAAAGTTAATATCATTAACTACTCAAGTTTCAACTATTGGATGAACATTTGATGTATGGTTGTAGTTGCATTCCGTAATGACATGCACAGAGCGATGGGCTTCCCAACTTAAACCTCTAGAATCACCCTATAATCGTTAGATTTAAAATGATCAATGGTGAAGAATTTGTAACTTGTAGTCTTGTAGACCTAACTCCTAAGTCCTAAGACGTGCCATTCACTTTTACGTTCCAATTACGAGGAAAAAAATATTTAAAGCACTTTGCACTTTGAAATTGTACAGTGATTTTTAAAGTCTTCAATCTTTAGATTGCTCATTGCAGTGCACCACCCTGTTTTGGATTCCACAGTTCCACTTCCAACAACGCCATTCTAGTTTTCAAGCGTCAGGACTCATAATCTGGGTAAGTGAAAGAAATCCCATGGCTACATTTCAACTTTCATCGTTTGAAATTTCTTAAAATCTTATTTTGTCAAAGTTTGAAGTTTGGTTTTAGACTTTAGAGACTCAAGAATTCATTAAAATTAAGGAGGACTAATAGGTATTACTTATTAGGGAATTCAAATTACACAACTTCACATTTGTACAAGCATGTCTACCACCAGTACCACTACAGCAATGTCCGATAAAAAAATGCATTATGAAGAATTGCTTAAAACCCCAGGTTTCACCGATGGGTACCATGATATTTATGATCCTGAAATCTATGGTAGGCGTACCTCAAAACTTAGATTTTCATCTCAGAATAAGGCTGCAAAGCAAATAGAAGTTGATAGTATCAGTGCACCATGGGTAACTGGATTAGGGTGCATGATGTTACATGAAGTTTTCCCTTGCCCAAAATTTATCATGGTCTATGCCGAAAATTATGATGATAAGAAAAGAGAAATTGTTAATAAAGATAACCAAGAAGAATTTTTATCCATTAATCCAACAGAACTTGGAAAAGTGTTGGGGTTTACAATCAAAGAATTTGGAAACCACCACATTGACCTAGAAAAGCTTGCTAGTGATTATGAAGCAATGGAAGAAAGGCTGAAAAATGATTTCTTAAATCAAATAGTTAAGGATAGAAACAAATTGAAAGGTGATCATAAGCCTCCTTATAATTTGGATATTTTTAAACCATGGGTTTAGGATACTATTTCCATGCTTGCATTTTGCCTCGGTCTGGATAGCAATTTGGAAGTGGGTGCAAGCCTCCTTGAAATGGTATATAATATCCATTATACTAAAGAACATGTCAAATATAATTATACACATCATATTGTAGAATCCATGCATAAACAATTTTTAATGATTAAAGTAGGTTCCACAAAGACATTTAGGTTCACAGCCTACTTGTGCTATCTTTTTCTATTCAAGTTTAGAGGAATGTTTCAGAACAACAAGCTTCAGATTCAGCCCTACAGTAATGCAGAGGAAAAAAAAATGGCTCTAGTATATGAATGGACCAATGAGATAAGGATGAATGATTCTCGAAGGAACTATAGTCATTTTGTAGACTACTTTTTGGCTCCATTGCATCAAGTAATTACAGATAATCCAATGCCTAGATTGCTTATGTCATGTAGAAACTGCATGCAGCTAGGAAAATAAATACAATTGGCTGATTGGTACTTAATGGAAGAATATACTGTGCTAAGATTTTATGGATCAGGAGTACAACCATACAAACTTCCAATACATGTGACAGAAAGGGTTTTTGCATTGGAATATGTAAGGTAGGTGCAAAGTGCTGATGAACTACACTTTCTCAGTCAGCAAAAGAAGACCTTATTTCCTTCTTTACCTTTTTCATGTGGAGGGTTCACATTCGAGAGAAAAGAATTTAGTGTGGCACATAATCTTTTGAATTTTTTTGACTTTAATACTATTTGTCACTGGCAGTATGATCCATGTGACATCATTAAATCAATGATTGTGGCCAATAGGAATGTTGCAAATAGAATTGAACATCAAAGTAAACCCTTGCTTGAAAACTTGAGAAACAAGGATTCTTGGGATGAGGTCAAAATAGCAATGGAAAAGTGTTGTTGAGAATGGTATTGCTTTTGAACAATTGTCAGCAGAAATTATGGCATTGCACCAAAAGACAATAAGGACATACAAAAATTTTTATGTAAAAAGTGATAAACCATCTAGTAGAGTAAAAATTCCAGGTTCTCTAGAGACGAAACTTATAGATAAAAAATGGTCACGATAAAAAATTATTGCCTTTTGGTCTATGAGGAAGGACCTAGGTGATCCAAGAGCTCTTGAAGAGTATGATAATAACAAAGAAGATGAAGAATTTAGCAAATTGTGGAATATAGAGCATGGGCATCTTGATGGAAGTGATGAATTTGATGATGATATTGATATGGAAGAAGAAGAACAAAGCCATGCCAATTACAAACTTGGTTTAAGTGAGGCTGCAAAAGCAGAATATGCTTCAACATATACTTCAGGAGCAGCCATACTTGAAAAAATTGGTTATGAAGGTGGTCCTTTGGGGTCCAAAGGACAAGGCAGAGGCCCTTGGACAATACAAAGTGTTGAGCATAGAAAAATAGTTGATAAATCTGGCCATGGGATTGGAGGTGAAAAAGTAGACCTAGGGGATACAAGACAAAATCAATTTGTTAGAGCTTCTAGTCCTCATCCTCATGGTCAGATACAATCACAACTAGGACATGCCCTTGGTGGTGATGGTATGGGTAGTAGTACTAGTAGTGGTCAACATGTGCAGCAATGACAAATTACACACAATACTAAGAGGAAAACAAAAAAAGATACCACAGAAACACCAGGTGATCAAGGCAATCAAAAGAGGCAAAAGGATTTTGACAGGTCAAAGTCACACTATCAGTGGATCCACCAGTACCACAAAGGAGTTATTTCCAGAAACTCCCACAAATCAAGTTAGTGTGGGTGCGACATCATTAGCAACTGCAAGTACTCCTATTCCTTCGCCATTCAAGCATTCCATTTTTCCTCGCTCCCTAGGTTATGATTTCATTGAAGAGTTTAAAAAGAAATCAGACTTGAATAAAAAAGAAAAGAAGCAACGGATGGAGAGTGCATCTGCTGTAACTTTAGAGACTGCAACAACCATGGTATTACCCACATTTGACACAAATAAAGAAATCATGGAGTACACAATTGTTGTTCCCACAGTTCAAATCAAACCAACAAATTAGATGGATCAATCTGAATACTAGGTAACCAATTTTCAATTGGATTTTTCTGGCCTGAAAAATACTGACAAAATTAATGTATCAAAGAAGAACAATGAATTGGTGTACACATCATTGCTAAAGCAAGATAGAGAGAAGAAAAGGTTACAGACCCAAATAGAAAAGTTACGGGCAGACCTAGCAAGTGAGAAAGCAACGAGGAAAGCAGCAGATAACAAGAGCAATGAATTAGAAAAAAGAATAATAAAATCTGCCTCTACATCAGCAAGCAATGAGGATAAATCAAATGAGAGAGAAGTGAATGACCTGAAGCAAAGGCTAGATGAGAGCAACAAGAAATATGATGAGGAAAAATTCACTTCATAAAAATTAAGACTAAACATTGCGAATGGAAATGCAGAGTGGGAACAAAAATTGGAGAAACTGAGAAAAACAAATAAAAGATTGGAGACAGAGTTGACGAAAGCAAAAGAAGAAATTAAGTCTTCTCAAAATAAGTTATCTGCATTTTGTAGAGATACAGTGAGGCATATGAAACAAAAGATTTGGGATGAAATAATGCAGAGGTTTGATCATTTGTGTGACATGTTTCAATTGATTAATGCTACCAGACAACATTATAAGAAGCTCAACAAATATTTAGTGGACAACAAAAAGGTGCTAGAATTAGAGAAATCTGCAAATGAAGTTCTACAAATAGTCTACAAAGCCAGTGACAATGATCTGAAATCAAAAGGGATTACTAATCGGATTGAAACCTCAATGAAGTTGTCATCTATCATTGAAAAGTGTTCGAGAATGTCTAGAACAAAGGAATATTTGCATTTGGTTGCAGACAAGATGAAGGTGGTGGATGAAAAGGTAAGGAACTTCATAGAGCTTGGTTTTCAAGAGCCTTTTGACACAAATGAGCGATTCATTGGAAACGATGCTTTTAGAAAGAAGATGGAAGGTGCAAGGAAGATTGATTTGGACCAGTTTCCTCAAAACCAAGATGTGAACTATTTGGATTCCATCAAAACATTGATAACCTTGAATGCAAAATTGACTAAAGAATTCAAGACAGGTTCCATTTCCAATTACAATCAAGAAATGTTAACAAAACTTCAAGTCAAACAACATCAATTAGAGCAAATGGAAATTCCACCACCTGAAGAGTGGAAGTTGCTAGAAAAGTTGATACAGTGACTTGATTTATTATTTTCAATATTTGATAATATTAGTTTCGAAGTTCGAACTCAGCTATGTGCAGACTTGTCTTTGGGCATTGGCAAGATTTTGCATTGCCAATGCCAATATGTACTCCTTCATGTGAAATTCAATTAAAAAGCTCAAATTCAGACTTCTGTAATGTGATGATGTTCAATTATCTAGATTATGTATTATTTATTTTATCATTTGAACTAGTGATGAACTGTTAGCTCATTATATTTAGTTCTTGGTAGAGCTTCCATTTCCAAGTTATGGATGTTGAACTGTTAGCTTCTGTTATGTTTTGACTAAAAATCCTGATTAGTATCCACCAACTTACACCTCACCCACATCCCACATACTACAAAAATACACTACATTTGATTTTATGATTAGCACAAATTGCAAGGATTTATGTGACAAGATCCATTTTGTGGCCCACTTTACTACTTGATCAATGATCATGTCCATAAATAAATCTAAAACCCCATGGTCACAACCCCTATTCCCGAAGAATTCAAATTCAATGTACTGACAAATTGAATAACATAAACAATTTGAATAACATAACCAACAACTTTCGAGACAACCAAATAAGTTAATAACTTATAAGCATACGAATCCACAACAGTTGAACACTCGAAAGCAAATCAGTAAATATGTATAACCTTCTCCATTGTATTGATCTTCAAAGTTCAAATGATATGCATTATAAAAATAGTTTATGATATGAGATGGATGGGCGAATTGGTGCAATCTATTATCTATCTTCTTACTATTTTCTACTCTAAAGTCTAATTAAAAATGATGTGATGATCCATTGATCTCCTATTGGGGTCTTGATCTCTCTTATATATGAGAGGCAACAAGCTACAAACCCCTTGCAAAAAGTCATGACATTTTGACAACTAAACATAACTCAAATTATAAATGAAACAATGCTGTAGGTAAATGCACCGATCCGTTAATCTCCAAGCAGAAGCCCGTGACCACTGACCACCTAAGATCTATTCAAGGCTTCTACTCCATGATAGGGCACTCATCATGTTGTCGGCTGGCGTTCTTCCTCTGAAATTGATGGTTGTCCTATTGGATCTGATTCTGACAAATCTACAGTTTGGCTAATAAACATATTGACTGCAGAGAGATGATGGATGTACTTCTGTTCAGCATAGGTGTCCACTTTAGAGATCGCCTCTTTCATATCATATTCCAGAGACATTATTTTTTTGAGTTGCTTATGACTATTTTGTAAAACCATATCCTTGTCATTTATTTCTTGCAACGCAGCAGTTAGAAGCCCATCAAGCTCTTCCTTCCAATCATCATATTCTCGCAGGTTTCTAATGCCAAAATGAAGTGTCGAGAGTGGGACTGAATCAAAGTAGTCAAAATCTTCCCTAAGCCTATTATGATATCCGTTATGTGATTCTACCAACTTGTTATATGTCATAAATATTTGTCCTTTCATGGCATTCTTATCTACAAGCTCCTTTTTTTTCTCCATCATTCTAGGCTGCAATCGTTCATTCTCCACCAATGCAATAAGTGTCTGATTGAATACTTCCCAATATTCAATAGCACATTTCATCATTTTATTGAACCTTTCTTTTATCATTTCAGATACAGTGTTATATTTGATGGTTTTCAATTCTTTCTCCAATTCTTTGCATTTCCCCTAGGATTTCATATGGCAATTCTTCCAGTAGGCTGCATCAAGCAATGCATCAAGCACTCTCTTATCTTTTTCAAGCCATGAGGAGTACAACTCTGATGTGGAGGAGGGAGATGTTTTTTCTTGCTGATTTGCTAGCTCATTCTTCAGTTTGTCATTTTCCTTAATCAGTTTATCGATCTGTGCTTTGTTAAATTTTTCCACATTTATGTTCAATTCTGTTGTCTCCATAGGGTTGGTATCCACTACTCGTTGAACCAAAAGATGACCAAACACTTGGTTTGGATTACTAATTATAGCAGGTCTTTTATCATGGGGATACAGTGACCAAATAAGCAAGGTGGCTTCATCTGGGTTGTACCCAGATCCTGAATACATTTTGTCACTTGCTTCTTCTGTTAAGTTCATTGTCATATCCCCTCTTTTTCTGAAGCTATCAAATACAATTGAAGAGCTAATATCCCACCATGGCAAGAGCAACACTCCAGCTTCTTAAAGCAATTCCCTACCTCTTTCAGGAGTGATGGACTCCATTTCCTTTTCTACCTCCCTTTTCAATTCCTCCAGAGCGGTTGCCTCATGTTCAGGAGTGATATCTTGTATCTGTTGTCTCATTTTTCTACCTTTATATTCATAAACAAATGATTTAAATTCAGAAGATTTAACAAAATCATAATCAGAAATAAACTATTGTCCAACCATGACCCTCACATCATTAGATAGTTCATTTGATGCCTCAAATCTTACAATATTCTGCTCTTGAGGGGGATCGTACTGCACAATCACAGGAGCACTGATTTGTTTGACCTTCTCACCCTCTTCATCACTCTACTCTTATTCACTTATATCAGTATCTACAAAAAAACATACCTCAGGAGTAGGCTGTGAAGGTATGTAATCCAAGGGCTCTATGTCTTTAGCTTGTACTCCTGAATAGGTTGCATGAGGTGCATCAAAAACAAATGGGGGAACATCCTTTACTAGTTCATTGACATGAGCAATGAGTTGCTCAATTCTTGTTAAAGGATCATGTATCTCACCAAATGCCTTTGAATAAGATGGGACATTTTTCCTCTTCCATTCCTCTACAAGCATAATCTTGTTATAGGCGGCCATTCTTTTCTTGGTGGAAGCCTTATCATGGTTTCTTATGACATCTTTGATTGAGAACAAATGTTCATAACTTGATAGCCCCTATGATAATCTCACCTTGTGAATAAACCCTTTTGCATCAAATTATTTCCTTACATCACCTAGAGGTAGGTTGTATTGTGCTAATTTACCATCAATTTCTCCATATCCTTCATTAGCAACCACTGTAAAGTCTCCAAAACATAAGGTGTTGGGCATAATTGATTGTTTGTTATGTCCTTTGAGGTGTTTGGAATCAAATTTTGCCAATTGCCTCACAATTTCTAAAAAACATTTCGGTCAAGAACTACTCGTGGCATCAAGTGTGGAGCCCCTTCGAACCCATAAACCCTTATCACTGTACAATCAGGGAAAGCATACCAGTCTCCCCAGTTATGATTCACTTTATTTCTCCGGTCATTTTCCTTTGGTCTTAGAAATCTTTGTACTTCTGGGGATAGGTTATAGTTGCACGGATACCCCAACAACTTCATCAATGGTTTTACAGAAAATTCTTCAAAATAAAGGTAATGAGACCTACCAAATCGGCTGTCCCACAATGAAGTCCACATTTGTACAGGTTTAAAATCTCCATTTTCATCTGTATCTTTTATCCTTGATTCTTCACTCCAGACCCCTCTGACTTGTCCCTCGTACAATAGCAAATGCATAAGCAAAGAATAGTGTTCAAAATTAATATTATCACTATTATTTTTAATCTTTTCGAGCCCTCGATGTAGGGCATTGGCCAAGTAGCTAGCATAATCAAATGGCCTGGCATCCTTGCTCTGTATGTCTATAGCTAAAACCATTGGGGCAATTGACATGAGAGGCAAAACCTCTACTCCCAAAACCTGACCAGCTGAATAATAGGTGTATTGGAAATACTCTTCGAACAAATATTCATGGAAAGGAGGGTTTTCACTGCTAGAGAACCTCCTGAGTTGGTCTCCATCATCCTTGGGCCTATGCAAAGGTAATTTCCATCTCTTATAGCTGGTATCCATGTGGCGATACTCTGTCAAGAGATCTTTGAGCGTGAATGATAAATTCAGTGAACACTCTAACTGAAAGACATTAGAAATGAGATCCCTAGAAATAACAAGCATGTCACCCCTGCCATGTGACTGAATAGTTCTTTTCTTGGGGTCATATCTAATAGAAAGAGCTTTAATTAGCTCTGCGTTCACAAAGACATTGGGCACCACAAGTCTTCCCAGGTTCAACCTCCATGGATTGCAGACTGGTTGGAACCTAAATTGTTTTCTGTAATGGTACATGAAGAGATCGTACCCTCGTTGCGGTGTCCAAATATCCCCTAAGCCCTTATGTTTGTCCCATAATCGATCCATGGAAGGATTCATTTGAGCACTCCTCTTGGGTCTCGGCCCCGACCCAGGACATTGATCTATCAGGTCTTCATTTAGGAGTCTCTTAGGCTTTTTGGTTTTCTATTTTTTAGCTTTAGGTTTGTCTGTACTCTCTTCCATTATTTAAAATCTTAAGCTTTTGAGTAAAATAGCTTCTTAGCTGGGT
Organism: Sequoiadendron giganteum; assembly: GCA_007115665.2. Taxonomy (NCBI): domain Eukaryota; kingdom Viridiplantae; phylum Streptophyta; class Pinopsida; order Cupressales; family Cupressaceae; genus Sequoiadendron; species Sequoiadendron giganteum. Next base: position 760,971,694 of record CM021100.1, read on the forward strand.
CTGAAAGTGAAGTACTTACGCGAGTCTTGTCGAGTCGCCTCCACAGTCCACCGGTCTTTTCTGCGTTAGAACTCCAAGTTTTTGCCTTTCTGCTTCTGCCCTAAGCGAAATCTTCCAAGATTTTGTAACAACTATGCGATCAACTTGTGATATAATTCACTTCAATTCTAGTTCATAAATGCACCGCAACACGATGCCGCGGGATGTCACATCAGTCTTTCACCGATAGCCACCCTCTCCACCGATGGACACCTATCCTTCGTTCTATCGGTGGGACGCTAGATAATGTTTCCTCGATGCACCATAGTTCCCCCGATATACTTTATGCATTCGATAATTCATGCCCATGGCCATGGGCCATGGTTATAATTCATGGTTACTTTTGTTAACAACTTGACTCTATTGGTATATCGGGAGAGCACCTTAGGAGTCAGCCCGATAGATTATTGTTACACCGATACTAGGTTGTGAGCTATTTTTATTGGGCCATCGACGGGATTGTGATGGGGTTCCGCTGATGAAGCATTGTTAGGTCGATGGTATTGAATTTTGTTAGGAATGGGGGAAGGATTACGTCACTACGGAATTTCAAATTTTGTTTAATTACGCTGAAAGCATTATACAGTGAAAGCAACAAAGGAATATTCGTAAACTTTTTGAAGCTTCATTGAAAATGACAGGCAAGTGGAAGTATGTGCTCCTTAAAAATAACAAGCACATAAAATGTTTTTTTTTCTTCTATTTTTCAAATTTTTTTAAATTAAAAGCTTCCCAATAAATAGTTGTTAATTTAAATACTTTTGGATTAAAATTACAAACTAAGATATGTATGCTTAAATAGTTTTTTTTATATATTATTAATTAATATATATAAAAATAGTAGAAATAGCTTTTTATATATATTATTAGTTTTTCATATATTTTATTAATTAATATTATAATAAACAATGTTAAGTATTGATAACTTTTAGCATTCTTTATATATATTATTAATTAATATATGTATACTAGTATTTATGGATGCAATGTGAATGTAGGCTATAATATGGATCTTGTCACACAAATTTCTACAATTTGCATTATTCATAAAATCAAAGTGTGGTATATTTTTGTGATTATTGATAAAATAGGATAATTCATGCCCATGGTCATAAATTATAATTCATGGTTACTTTTGTTGACAACTTGACTCTATCGGTATATTGGGAGAGCACCTTAGGAGTCAGCCCGATAGAGTATTGTTACATCGATACTAGGTTGTGAGCTATTTTTATTGGGCCATCGGCAGGATTGTGATGGGGGTTCCGCTGATGAAGCATTGTTAGGCCGATGCCCGATGGTATTGAATCTTATATAATTTATAAAATATCATCAACTACGTTACTACAATTTGACTTTGGCATATTTATTATGATTCATGAAGTGCAATATAATATAAAATATCATGGAGACTTGGACTACAATATAAAATAAAATATTCTGAACTTGAAGTGCAATGATACACAATTTATTTGAATATAATATACAAAATCATCAACTACAGTTTGGAATATTATTCAAGCTGACATGCAGTGCTTGAGTGCAATATAAAATAAGATATCATGAACATGAAGTGCAATGATTCACAATTTCAATGTTCATTGAATACAATATAAAATATCATTGATTAGACATCAACTACAGTTTGGACTTTCAAACAATGGAAACTGATTCATGAAGTGCAGAAAAAATACCTAAAACCTGCTAATTATCTCCCATTTCCCAAACAGAGTCAGGGTCCTCAAACCGATCCTCATCTTCAAATAAAGTAAAAGAGTCATCTTGATTCTGAGACTGCTCTACAGTTTCTTCGGCCTGTGTCTCAAATTCAACATTCATTGTTTGATTTGTGTCAATTTCAATATCATTATCATCTGTCCCAGGCCCACTCCCATTGCCACTACCACCAATACCTATAATTGGAGAGCCTGTGTTGCACAACCTGGTCCCTCTTCTTTCACATGTGGACCTCCAGATTGCGAGTGCCCTTTCAAAAGGAAATTTTTTGACATTATACACAGTTCCTTTCATCCTCAAGCAATTTTCCAAATTCTTGTCCAGTTTGTTTCTTAACTTTGATTTCAAAAACCCCAATGTACTGAAAACTCTCTCATCCTCCACCGACCCCAATATCATTGTTTGACATAAATCAACAAGTTTGAAATATTCTGACATCGAACCACGCAATATTTCACTCTGACCTAAGCTTGTCCAAACCTTTTTTATTGATCCCGGTTCAAAGGCCTTCTCCTTGCCCATGGATTTATACTGCTCCCTCATAGCTGTTGTGAAAATCCGAGATTGCTTTCTAAGCTTTTTTTCATCTAAAATTCCTTCTATTATTTGTTCATTGTATGTTGCCTTTTCTGAAAACTGTTTGATCAAGATTTTTACTTGATCATGAAAATATTTTGGGTTATCTCGGTTTACCCAAAATTGAGGATACACAATACCCATGGCTTCAAGTATTTCATGTCGAGGGAATCTTTCACGAATCTCTGAGGAAATAGATTTTGCAATTTCCTTCAAATTATCACTAACAAATTTAACAATGCTGTTAAAATCTTCCTCGTTAACAGGTACTTCTTTTCTAGAGCACCTGCTAGTGCCTATCTTACAATGGTACATTGGTATCTCATGTCCACGTACACAAATACATAAGTGCCCGCTTGCATTAAACTGTAAATAATTATCAGGATTCTTCAAATCAGAAATTTTCCGCCACATCAAATAATTTGCGCCTTCTTGTGTTAGATCTAGATATAGATGATCGAGGGCCAAGCATGTAAGTTTATGTAGATTGGCATATTCATAAATATACATAGTTCTGTCTTGGGATTTCTTCACAAGATTGTTCATCTCATCCATCATGGGGAGAAGACTAGCTAAAGTCAAGAGTGTCTCTATATCGCTTAACCTATGTAAGAGGTCAGGAGCTTTGTCTACTTTGCTGCGATGCTCGTACATCACTCCAATCAAGGATTGATATTCTGAAAGAACTCGTTGCGCTGGTCCATGCAGGGAGATCCATCTAGTATCGACATCCTTGAGAAGCTTGTTTCTAGGTGTTATTCCCTTAGCAAAATGTTGAAATTCAAGGAAACATTTGGGACTTCGGTAGAAGTATGCATAGATCTCGCGAACTAGATTTTTAACTTTTGATACTGTAGGAAACTTGCTTACAATTTTGAATGCTAAATTCATTATGTGGGCCGTGTAGTGAATGCCAAGCATGTATGGTGCACAAGTAGTTTGTAACTTTGTGCAAAGACTGCTCCTTTGACCTTGCATCACTGCAGCTCCATCAGCTCCTACACACACCAACTTTTTGGCAATTGTCAACTCATCCATACTTACAATATCATTCAAAGATTTCTTGACTAGTTCAAATAGATTTTGCGATGTTGAACTGTCCTTCATTTTACGAACACAAAGAAGATGAGGTTGGCAAACATGTTGTTCTACAATATACAAATGAATACAAACCCAAGAAGTATTTTCTATCACAGTAACTTCATCTAAAGATAATGCAATGAAATTTTACTCTTTTAATTTCTCCTTTAAATCTTGCTTTTCCACTGCAGCAAGACAGCTCGCCCATTCCCATCCAGCATTTACTGACCAATGTGAGAAGGGAAAGTGGGGAACACTCAAATAAGATAATAAATCAAAATATTTTGGGTAGTCTGTCATAGGATGCCCCCTGGACAAAATATGAAAAACAACACTCATCTGAACAGTTTTTGACAGATTTGCTGCTACCATGGCTTTTCCAAAATGACCCTCAAGTGTACCTTCACATTTTTTAATCTTCGAAATTCTATGGTTATGCTCTCCATAATCTACGACATACTTAACATGAAGACATTCTTCCTTTGATTTCCATTGTACGACTGATTGTTCCTTTCTGTCTACGATTTATTTTTCGTAAACTTTGCCGATATGATTTTCTATAGGGTCAAGCTTTAGCTACATTGTCTTGTCTCTTCCACATTTCCAACTACAAATCTTACATTTGACCTCTGTTGCCCTTTCAATATCGTTTTCGTTTGATACCCCCACTAGTTCAAGGAATGGGTACTTCGACAACCAACCAATTTGAAAATTCCTTGTCATTTCCCACTCACACCCCAATTTTGCTTTTCCTTTTCTTTTCTTGCTACCAACATCATCCTCATCCAAGTCGATTATCTCATTTTGGCTATCCAAGGTATCCCTTGGAACATCTTCTGTGGTATTGCCATCCTCATTTAATACATTTTGATTTAACACAATGACAATCTCACCTTGACCTTCCTATGGTGGAAGAGTTGATGATGTATCTCCATCTTCAATAATATTTGGTGGAAGAGTTGATGGTGTAGCTCCACCTTGATCTGATGGATTGGAAGCTTTGCCAATTCCAAAGTAAGACTGTATGGTACCTTCCCGTTTTGGGCGTTTTGATGGCCTCCTAGTCTCTTCATTACTCGCCTGGTCAGGAGTCTTACCCTTGTTGCTCGACATATTGATCTCACTTCGAATAAAAGCTGGAAAAAATGTCTTCTTGTTTAAGGAGGACAGACTGATAGAGAATATAGATCCCATTCCCTACTTAAAATTATGTTTAAGATTGAAGCAAGAATGGAAAACAGATAAAGAAATCTTATTATTATAACTAATAGTCTAATAACTAATAACAGTATGAAGAAATGATCACTCACCTTTGAGTCTATGTTTTCAGCTTTCGCTAACTTCTGAATTGAGAAGTAAAACCTCAGAACTGAACAAAATGTGTAAGAACAAATAACAGTTTCAATTGTATTTATATCAATCCATATTTGGCGAATTCCATAGGATTTTGAAATGGTATGTTAAAAATTTGGTGAATCCCGCATGCTTATACAACGATACCTTGAAATTTTCAAGGCGAAATAGGTCCTCATAAGCAACTATTTATAAATTTAATTGGCGAAATGGGTCTTCACAAGCAACTATTTATAAATTTTAATTGGCGAAATGGGTCTTCATATAATGTTGTTTTAATAGTATTGGCGAATATGTAGGTGACTTTGACATGCTCCCCAGGATTCCAGGCGAAAATATTGATCGGTGCATTGGAAACGCGTAGTCTGTTATGGCGAATTTATTGCCTAAACATGCCTCATAAAAAAAAACTGCTGGCGAATGGACATGCATTGGACTGATAGTTCGTGAATTCTTGGCGATTTGAACACCCTGTAGATACGGTAGATTCACCAAATTTGAATTGCCAGATTCCTAGAATTCGCCACTAAAGTTATCCCTGATGATTAGTAATTATATGGCCCCTTGATTTTGTGTATTCCATAAAGTGGTGTACATAAATCAAGGAGTGAGAAATATTGGATAAAACTAAGCATAATAACATAAATTTTTTTGGTTTGAAAGTAAGCACAAACATGATAAATTGAATATGAAGCATAACAATGAAAAATCTAAGATAAAACCAACAAAATTAGAGATGTATACCTAAAATGTGTTCCTTTGTGTGAGAAATCATGCATGTTTGAATGGAAGATGAAATATTTCCCCACTTTTTCTTCCTAATTCGAGCAATGATGACTACATGTCATATTAAAAAACCCTTGACCCCCAAGTGACAAGATCACGTGGAAAATAGAAATGGACATAGCAAAGAAGTATAAAATATAAAATGTAATAAGAGAGAGGTAAATATATTTAATCAATTAGATTTCCTTATTGTTAGGTGGATCTATCTCAATGTGCTTAAACAATGTGTCATGGTAATCCACGTCACCATAGGTCTATCCATGCCATCTTGAAGTATACGACTATAAATAAAAGTGTGATATGAAGATGCCTAGTGCGAATGTATAATTTGAAAGAACCAACTTAGATGTCGGGTCGCAATTTTTTTCTTCTCCCTTATGTTTGTGTTGTTTGACCACCTTATGAGCAATATGATAATCAAAACCAATATACTCATCATCACTAATATTAGAAAAAATCTCATTACTTCATATGATTAACTTCCATCTTTCTTTTGTCTGTAAAATCTTGAGTTATATATTGTAATATAATGCATATATCTATAGAATATCCATGTATGTGATGATGAGCACAAAAATGTTTAGCCTTGTGTAGTGCAAGTCTAGATATATCTATTGTCTTAACCAAAGACAAAATGATAAGTTGTTCTAAAAATGATAACTTATCCTTATTATATAAATGTCCATAATGTAATTTTCTATCTATTCTAATTTCTAACAATGATATCAATAAATTATTGATTATTAAAATCATTTTGAAAAATGAATAAAAAACTCTATTTGTTGTTGGACAAGGCATTAGTTGTTTGAATATATTTGAAATTAAAACAGAGGAGGATGCAATCAAACCTGTTTCTGGTCTGAATATGTTGAAATTTAGAGTTGGGTAGTTGGGTGTGCTCTCGGTGGGGTTTGTGGCTCTTGTTGTATAGTTTCAACTATTGTTTAGTCTTTGTTGGTTGCTGTTTTTTGCAGCTGTTTGTGTAGTTTTATGGCTGTGTGCCTTGTTGTAATTGTTATCTCTTTTCTGGCAACCTTCGTTGCCCCCCTATTGTATTATTTGCATTGTTTCAATATATATAAAAAAAGGCCATGTTAAATTCAATTCTTTCTTGACTATCTTTCCATAAGAAGTGTTGAAAGGATGTTTAATTATTTTGCTACATTTTTGGCTTTGTTGGAGGCATAAAACTTTACTGGAAAAGTTGCATAAGGCGTGGAAACATTATCATCTGCCTTTAAAAGGCAGGTGTATATAGAAGAAAAATGTGCTGAGAAGCTAATGTTGACGTTATAAAAGTAAAAATGAGCACAAAATATATTTTGTTGTTTATGAAGTATTGGGTAAGTTGACCATTTGAAAGCTTTCACAACCATCTTTTGTTTTGCATTATATTTGGAGTGATAAGGATAAAAGGTGTGGTTCATATTTTTGAATGCATTAGATATTGGTTTCTGAAGTTTGAATTTCGTAAGAGTGTGTAGAAAACAATCTAAATAATAAATGTATTTGTTAAATACTTAACAAAAACATTTCAAATCACAATTTGGGTAAAGATTATGGAGTAAAATATGTAAAGGGAGTTTAAAGTAAAATATTTGAGTATTATTTTTGGTAAGAGTAGATGTTTTTTTTTTTTTTTTTTTGGGTGGGTGTTTAATTCAGTGTTTAGTGATTTAATGTTGGAGTGGTGTAGTTTTAATGTGTTTAGTTTTGGTTTGGCTTTTGTTAAGTATTAATGAAAAGCAAACAAGTTATTTTCCTTTCTTTTTTTTAGACTACAAGAATCTGGTAAATTGCAGTGCGTCTGGTAAATTTTTTTCAAATGACCGATGATGATGGTGTGACACACCCTCTGGTACCATAGGGATAGAGGGGAGATTAGACCTCGAGACTTTTTGCCTGCAATAGGACGCTTTAGCCAATCGAGCTAGGCCCTCCACCCGCAAACAAGATATTTTGATGATAGTTATGTTGCATAGATTTTTTGCCTCTCAATTGATAGGGGGAAGAGCTTGTTGTGGTTTTGATCAATTTTTAGCTGATTGTACATTAATAAACTGGGTTGTAAGCACTAGAAGCATTTACACAATGACAAAATTTATTGGAAATTGGGTAAAATATTCCATATATGAGGTACAAAATTATCATCAAGGCATAGATCAATGTGATTGAGTATTCTCATGACAATGCTCATACTATAATATAGCTATAGATGATAAGAGGCATAATGTTATAAGTCAAATAATTTTTCAGTGGAAAAGTGTTGTCAATTTGGAAAAATTTTACTTTTTAGGATCTCAAAAATGGCAAATAGAACACTTTTGGTGGCATATGCTTTCACCCAAATTTGATTATATTTTCATGTATGTAGTAGCGGATCGCCCTAGAATAGAGTTTTTAATATCTTAGAATAGCATTAGATCATTGTATTTTTTAATCTAGTTTGGTCCCCATCATCAAGATATTATAGAGGCAAATTTTAATCTAGGTCCAATTGCTTGTTGTTTGAATTTACATTTTTTGAACTTATAGCTCAATCATTTGCATTTTTACATTAATTCAGGATAAAAGGGTGGTATGATTGCCCATGAAGTTGAAAGCAATTAAGAACAAAGGGTGGTGCGATCTCTAATGAAATTATAGGCAATTAAGGACAAAGGGTGGTATGATTGCCAATGAAATTAATTTACGGTTTAAAACATTTTAAATTCTCATGAAATTATATGCATTTTAGGGAAAATGTGCCCTCATATCATGTAATTAGAAGTGTTTACAAAGCGGTCAAAGTTATTCAACATAAAGTAAAATGTTTAATACATGAGGTACAAAATTATCATTAAGACATAGATCAATATAGTTGAGTATTCCCATGATGATGCTCATACTTTAATCTAGTTATAAATGATAAGAGGCATATGTTATAAGTTAGAAAAAAAAATAGTGGTAATTTGTTGCCAACTGATTTTTTTTTCCTTTTTGGGGTCTCAAAATGACAAAGAGAACAGTTTTTGTGGCATATGATTTCACCCAAATTTGATTATATTTTCATGTATGTAGTATCCAATCACCTTGGAATAAATTTTTAATATTTTAGAATACCATTAAATCATTGTGTTGTTTGATATAGTTTGGTCCCCATCATTAAGATACTATAGAGGTAAATTTTAATTTGGGTCCAATTGCATGTTATTTGAATTTTCATTTTTTGAACTTATGGTCCATTCACTTATATTTTTATATTAATTAAGGGAAATGGGTGGTGTGATTGCCAATGAAATTAAAACAATTAAGAATAAAGGGTGGTATGATCACTAACAAAATTATAGGAAATTAAGGGAAAAGGGTGGTGTGACTACCAATGAAATTATAGTGAATTTAGGGAAAACATTTATATTTTTCATGCAATTATAGACATTTTATGGAAAATGTGTGTCATCATCATGTAACTAGAAGTGTTTACAAAGTGTTTAGAGCTATTTGACATCAAGTAGAATGTTCAATACATAAGGTATAAAATTATCATCAAGAAATAAATCAATGTGGTTGAGTATTCCTATGGTGATGCTCATACTATAATATAGGTATGCATGATAAGATGGATGGGTATGCCTTGGATGATGCTCATATTTTTGCTATGTCATGGACCCATGATTAAGGGTTGTAGGGTTTATAGTTGGCATAGGGTGCATAAGGTTATGGTCTAGTTGAAGTAGACAACATTAACATGAGTTGATTAGTACCAAAATAGGGTTAGCAAGCTGTAGTAGATACCTTTATATGCATGATGTAAATTAATGAATTTTTTAGTGTCATTTTGTAGCCAATTAAAAAAAGCTCTTTTGGGGGTTTAAAAAATACTAAATAGAATACTCTTGGTGGCATATGCTTTCACCTAATTTGATTATATTTTCATGTACATAGTATTTGATTTCCCTAAAATAGATTTTATAATATCTTAGAATAACATTAGATCATTGTATTTTTCAATCTATTTGATCCCCATCAATAATATATTATATAGGCCATGATGAGAGGCTACTCCACTCAACACCCACACATAACACAACAAAAAATATTAGCATAGACAATGCATGAAGGAAAATAACCCACTTTAGATTTCTTCCATAAAATAAAATTACAAATTCAAAAATTATAATGCTACAACCACATGGGCTTGATACTCTTACAAAGGAAATTAACTCTCTAATAAACTCTACAATTCACAGCCACAATCCGAACCAATGGAGCCACATTGCATAACCTTCATCTAACCCTTTATTTGACACCAATTACTGCCTTAGAATGTTCTAGAAAGTGTAACTCCCCCTCCAGTCTTTCATTTTCCTGCCTAGGAAGATATTTTATTTAAAATTCACATTTTGGTGGCATAGCTTCTCAAAGACACAAAATTTACATGGAAAAACCCTTGTGGGAAAAAATCCACCAAGAAGAGAGGGCAAGTATGCATTATCTTCAAATAAATGAGATTACAATACAACCAATTCCATTCTCCTCTTTTTCTCCACCATGGTAGCACCTGTATACCTGTGAACAACCTCCTTATACCTCAACATGCCATTGTTCTTGATGTCTGAAGAGGTCTTAAGCCCAAAACAAGGCTTCCAAATATGAATCTTCAATATAAACAACCCAACCCTTAGAAATCCTCCATGGAATATGAAAGGACAACTATTTTGGCACCAATACTTTTTCTCCAACTTGGGCATCGAAACATGGAAGATAAACATTACATTAAATGCAATGAATGATAGAAAATCAAGTGACACATATTGCTTCTTTTCAAGCACCCACTTGGAGAATCCCAACAATCACTCATTTATCCTTTCCCTTATCTTTTATTATCTCATTTTAGGCATCCACATGTGGGGAAAAAATTATTAAATATTCATGTCCACAAGTCACCTTTACCACTGCTAGTGGACCCATCACCCCTTATGAGTGTAATACAAAGAATGTTGAGAATTAATATTACAAAAAAATTTCCCAATACACCCTAGGTGCCTAGAGACACTTTCCAAGGATGATGGAACCATGACATAGGATTTACAAGGTGGATGAAACCTTAATCCTAACACAATTGACTCTTATGAAATGCATATAACAAGTGGGATAATGCTAGGAAAAGGGTCTTGTACACATTTCTCAAGAAATAATTATATTAATTATGTAAAATAAATATATTTTGCGGTTCATATTTAGGAAATGTGTTTAGACACATTAAATATTTATTTGGGTTTACTTGTAAAGTTGTATACATGATATTGGATATATATTTTGTGTGGGTTGCACATGGAAAAATATTTAATATTAGGAAACTTAGTACCAATAAATTAAATCTTTGGGTCAATGGTTTTTCACTCATATTTTTCAGGTACATGGTTTTACCTTACCACTTGGGTTTTTATAATCTTGATTCTATAAAAGAAAAAACATATTTAGTGGTTGAGGTTGGATGGTTGGATTGTTGAGTTGGATATCATTTGTATCAAGCTCTCTTGTTGAGTACATGTGTGAATAATGGTATGGAGTGTGCGGTTATATGGTTACCCATTATGGTTAGACACATGGAGAATGCATTGGAGTTTAATGCTTTAGAAGTATTCATGTAAACTCTATAAGCGTATTGTAATATTTTCATTTCTAAATAATAAATTGAGTGCAGATGCTTTTGGAGGCTATGTTTTCCCTCTTGAGGGTTTTCCCAAGATATCTCTTTTCTTATCTTGTGTATATTTTATCTTTTTGTTATGGTTATTCTATAATATTTTTTGCATGCTTTTCTCATGGGGTTATGTAGGAAATGGTTTGATCAACCTCATAAATTTTTCTAATAAATAATACATAATCAAAACTATAATGACCCACAAGGAATAAAGGAATGATCATTACAAAAAAGTTGCAATACATTAGATGTTATCAAATATACATCAAACCCTCATTAATATTTTTCTAACAAATGTGGAAAGAAGAAATACATAACTACAATTAAAGTATTCCCTTGAATAATTACAAATAGCCATGGAGACATACTATTATAGAGTATGTACACTTGAAAAATCATTCCTACTCTTCACAAGATGCATTCCTTCATTTAAATCTTAGAATATTATAATTATATACCCTAGAATCATTTTTTTGCATTTCCAAACAATAAAATTGGCTCTTTGACCAAACCTTTGAATGAATAACAAACTAGCATTTAGAGATCTCCAATTTAGGCATGTGTCCCTAGGAGAAGAAAGGTGGTTGCTTCATGCTATAGGGTCATCCATACCCTTAACATCATTATCATTAATAACCTTGTGGAAAATTTTCCCCTTACTGATGTGCATAGGTACCTAGAGGCATGCAAAAATTCTTCTCTTCATGATCACTATTATTCTAAGAATTAATGAAATCCTTCATTTCTAGTGTGCATGGTAGAAAAAATAACATTGAATTTTCTAGAATGGTGGCCAAGAGATGGCATGGGGATGATTGATTCATAAAATTTCAACCATTGAATTAATGGTTGCATGGTTTTCTTTCATCTTTTATCATTAGAAATACCTATGAATCTATGCCTTTAGAATAAATAATGATTTATAGGTATGAGAATCTAATTGGGTTGTTGCGAGTTCTTACAAAATTGTCGATGGTATTTTGGTTCATGCAAGGGGTAGGTAATAGTGAATAGTGAAAATGTGAGAGTTTTAGAGTTTTGAGGATCAGGGGTTTAGTATAATTCATGACCCATACCACTATCAATGAGTCAAGGATCAAGAGTTGGAAGTAAGGAATAACTCATACTTAAAGAAAATAGATAAGGTTTCCTCTGCATCTCTAACTCTAAAAGTACATATGAAGAAATTTATCAAGAGTCAAGGATTAGAGATACCAAGGAATTCATCCTTTGAGGCATGAAAATTGGGGAAATTCCAACGTTTGATATTGATAAGTATATATTGGGGATCAAGGCTACCTATTACTAAGTACCATACTAGAATTATTCCCACATCTTCAACTCTAATAAAAATATATAGCAAGAAGTATACAAAGGTAGGGATTGGGGATACCAAGGAAAGGGGTACCTAAGTAAAGGGATAGTTGAAAATGTGAATCCAAAAGGTAAATTATTGTAAGGGATTGATGATTAGGGGCTCTACTAAAAAGAAAGTTGATGAGAGGAAGTTTGAAACTCTAATAAATGCAAGGGAAAAGATTGGAAGTTGGAGGAAATGGATGTTGAGAAGGAAAACTCTAAAATTTTGACAAGGAAAAAGAATGAAGGTGGGGAACAAATGAAAGGTATGCAAGATGAGAAATTATGATACCCTAATAGGAATAAATTAAAAAATGAAGTTAGGTGGAACGACATAGATGGATAAGAAAATTTGAAAGATATGTTAGGAATGGAAACTTTGAAACTCCAAAAATCCACCCACACCTAGAGAAAATATTAGAAAACACCCCACACTTATAATTTTTAGGATCCTTATGACTTCCAAAACATGATAGACACATCAACATGGGTGACAATAAAGGAAAACACTTAGGAAATATTAACAAATGGAGATCCATACAAATTTTTCTCATTTGAAAACTAGTTATATATGATGTGGAAAATGTGGCATATAATTGTAATGAGGTTTGAAGGAATTGGGAACCAAAAGATTGAGGAGAAGAGGCTTGTAGTTTGAGGCTAGGATTTTGTGCACTAGGTGGTGGTGGGGGAGGATAAACCTCCCCCATGAAGGTTTGATCTCCATAGTAGTGTATTTATGCTCTATTCCTTGCCTTCCTTATGTGATTTCTTGAGTTTGTGCCCTCGCATGTGTGTGATATTTTGTTTGTGGCTTGAATTTATGCTTTTGTGTTAAATTTACTTGATCCCTTGTAATCAATTATGGAGGGGGTACAACCCCCCATCCTTTTTGAAAGTGTCTCGAGAAATCCCTAAAAAATATAGATGATGGCTTGAAATCATTTAGGGATTTTGTTGTTGAAGAAGGAACTTATGTTGGAGAAGGTGCTAAATTCTTGGAAATATCCGAAGGTGTTAGTGAGGATGTTGGGGGGAGATGGCAAGGAAGGTAAGCGCTCCTCCAGTCACCCAAATGATATGTATATCATTCCTAATAATTAAATGAAAGAATTCATTAAATTTGAAAGAGTTAAACTAATTAATGTGGCTATTTTTATGGTGGCTATGGATGTTAAAAACCTACCCTCAAGAAAATCTCTTGATAGTTGGTTCATTAATGTTTGGCAAAAAAACATAGGCATTTCTATTTCTTTTTGTCATATGATTTATTGTGGTTTATTCTTAATTTTTTTAAAAGATCATGAAATGTAAGAAAAAATCTTAAATAAGTCTTTTTGGAGTGTTGGTAAAAGTTCTTTTCAAATCCTATCCTGGTCTCACGGGGCTAACACAAAAGAAGTTTTAGCACTTTCGTGCCCTAGATGGATTTTGTTGAAAAATGTCCCTCCGAACTTGTGGGCTTTCATCTTGCAAGTTTTAGAGCTTGTTGGTAATGCAATTTTAGGGTTGACAGGTTGAAGGTGTCCCTCTTGAACATGAACACCAATGCCCCAGTTTCATTAACTCGATGCATTAGAATACCTGAGGCCATGAGGATTATCCTTGATGACTTGGTCCACAAATGCCCTATTGAGATTTCAAGTGGCATTAACACCTGCTATCTTTGTAGGCAGGAGGGGCACATTTGAAATAATTTCCCCATAATTTGTAAGAACACTAGCATAAATTCTGCCATGGCCACTGGTGAAAAGGTGGAGGGTGCGGCAAAATTTAGTGTTGGAAGTTTAAATTTTGGAGACTTCTAGATGGAATATAAGGCCCCAATGGAAGAATCTAGGGAGCAGGCCTCAGATCACTCAACCCAACCAAGTTTTATGGGGATGAAAGAGGATGTGCAGGTTGACTTAACCGAGAATTTCTCAGTTGAGGGAAAGGGCCCCTCTACCTCATTCAAAAACTTGGAAACAATGTGTAGTGATTTTGAATCACATGGAGAGGGACACCCTGTCTCTGATTCTATTGTTGACCTATGGTCGAAGAAATCCTTTGAACCTCTATCAGAGGAGGAGACCATCTATGGGATCTCCTACTCCTATGACATTATAAGAAAATACATTGAAACCCCCTTGGGTGGAAATGGAACCCAAAAGAATATATCCTCAAATCTTTCTTTGGATTCAAGGGATGGGTTTGTAAAGAGGAATTTTCAGTAGATTGTTATGGATAGAATCAGAGAATATAAAAAATTATAAAATGGAATAAAAAAACAATAATATTCAAAATTCAAAGGATCCTGAAGAGGTAGAGGTCTTTATAAAGAAAAACACTAGTATCCTCTCAAAAGATTTCACTATAAATGAAGTGGTAAACAAAGACTCACATTATAACTCTTTGAGGGTTAAAAATATTATCTCAAAATATGAGATTAGACAACAAGATAATAGGTACCCTCAGGGTAATAGAACTTATTTAAACTTTGTTAGCCCAAACAAATGAATTTTTTTCAGGGGCTCCTCCAATAATTTGGGGGATGATAGACAAATAGGGGATAATACCCTAAGGGCACCTAGTATTTATTTGGAAGCTAAGGAGGTGGATGCACTGCCCATAATAAACAATATTAACAATCTTGATAATATTAAATGAAACTCTAAAGAAACTCCATCTATCAAGCAAAATGAAAACCTAAAGTTAAGTAATTATGATAAAAACAAGGAATTGAAATATAATCAAAAGTCGCCCAAAGAAAAAAGAAAAAAAAGGATGAAAGTAAAGGAAAATGTCCTATAGAAGTTAACATCATTGAACTTGCCTCTTCTAATGGGGGACTATTCGATGGGGAGTCAACTGAAGGAAAATAGACCTCCAATGCTTCCCTCCCACATAGTCATAGCAGGAGGGGAGAAAGAAAAAAATGGTGATAAATATTGGCAAGGGAAGCAATGGTATAGATGAAAAAAAGAGAAAGAGGACAAGCTTGATCCTTAACATGCCTTCTTCAAAGAGATTAGAGTGTGAAGAGAACACTACTAAATACTTCGAGCTATTTAGGAATGATAAAGAGAAAAAATCCAACAATGTTAATAATGAATCTTAACCATACTTATTGGAATGTATGGGGTTTTGAATCCCCTGATTGCAAGTATATAGTGAGAAGGTTTCTCAACTAGGAGAAGAATAAATATTTTGTGCTACTCTAAGAGTTGAAAGCTATTGGTTTTACATTAGAGAAAAATATGAAATTTATATGGAATAACTCAACCTCCCTTGCCACCAAACATGATAGAGGTAGGGGGTTCAACCATTCTAATGGAAAAGGGTGGAACTAGCATCTTATTGATTCAAGTAGCCCCCCCTATAATAGGGTCATCTGGGCAACTTTTGAAATTGGAACAACCAAGTTTGGTATTTTCTCCATTTATGCCCCTAATGACCACAAAGAGAGAATGAAGCTATGGAAATGGCTTACAAATCTTCCTGACATCCCATGGATATTTGGGGGTGACTTCAACATGGTGGAATACAAAGGGGATAAAAAGGTGGGTTGTACTTAGATTGGAAAGGAAGTGAAAAAACTACTAGCAAAGGTTAAAGTCCAGGCTCAACTTGATTGACCTAATGGAAGAGAAAAAAGGGTGCAATAAGGGCATTTGGTATACTTGGTGCAACACACAAAAATGTGGCAAAATAATTTACAACAAGCTTGACAAATTTTATACAAATAAAGACTAGATGAACTTCACCCCCCTCATTGATGGTCACAATGTAATAGTGCATCCCTATACTCTCTTTGATCATCACCCAATGACTGCAAAGCAAAAAGAATCCAAGAAAGGTCAAAATTTTATGCTTAATTCAAATTTGTTAAAGGACAATGACTGGAAGGAAAAAATAATCCAAGAAAGGTCAAAATTTTATGCTTAATACAAACATGTTAAAGGACAATGACTGCACGAAATCCATAACTACACTAAGAGAGATTAAAAACTGGATGTTTAAAGACCTTAGGGTTGTAGAAAGGTGGGAGAATAATGTTAATGGGTGGAAGATTTTATTTTAGACCATTGGAAACAAACAAGCCATGGACAAAAGAAGGGAGGAAAACTTCATTCAAGATGAGTTGTGGAAAGAAAAAACTAATATCCAAAATGATCCCTTAAATGAGAAACTAAGTGAGGAACTTAATAAGGCTAAGAATGCATGAAGGACATTACAGACCTATAAGGTACAAGGCCTAAAAGTTAGATCCAACATTAACTGGCTTAGTAATGGGGATAAAGGTTCAATTTTTTTCTTTAGTTTTATAAAAGATAAGGGAGTAAAAGAACAAATAGATCAATTTTTTCATAATGGAGCACTCCTTTCCAAGAAAGATGACATTCTGAACTAATTCTTCCTCTTCTATAAGGACCTGTTCTCTTCTAAGGGCAACAGTGAAGAAGGAAAAAATGTAAGGGCACTCATCAAGGATATGATCCCTAAGAAAATATCCCAAGAGGATGCAACCATACTCTCTAGAGGGATCACCATGGAGGAAGATAAGAATGCCATTAACTCCATGAATAATGATAAGTCCCTTGGGGTTGATGGATTACCAGTCGAGTTTTGTAAAACCTTTATTGATTGGATAAGTAATGACCTACACCAAGTATATCTAAAAGCCTTAGAAAAGGGATCCCTTGGGAAGAATATAAATAAGGGGATTATAAAATTACTACCCAAAGATGGAGATAAAACCAGTATAAAGAATTGGAGGCCAATTGCATTATTGAATTTCTCCTATAAAATATTGGAAAAGTTACTTGCTAGAAGATTAATAGAGATACTACCTAAATTCATAAACAACACTCAAACAAGATTCATCAAAGGGAGATACATTCTCAGGAATCTTATTACTATTTGGGAAGTAATGGAATGGTCCAAATTCTCAAAGAAATTTTTTGCCATTATTTTAGTGGACTTTGAATAGGCTTATGACAGAGTTGAGTGGGCCTTCCTAAGGACTACCTTGGAAGCCTTTTGGTTCCCTAAAGAGTTCAACAACATGGTTGATACTTTGTTAAAGGATACCACAACACATGTGTATGTAAATGGATCCATGTCTGAAGAATTCATGTTAGGAAGGTCCATTAGGCAAGGTTTACCTCTAGCATCTACCCTTTTTGTAATTGCATTAGATGTAATCCACTTTCTAATAGATACTTGTGCCTCCCTTAAGGTTAGGGGTCTATTTTTTCTAGATAAAAGTGAGATTTTAAACATTCAATTTGTTGATGATAGAACATTTTTTGTAGATTTGGAAGAGGAAAACATCAACAACCTCATTTCCAAATTCAACCTCTTAAGTAAAGCTTCAGGAGTAAAGATTTCCAATACCAAGTCCATCATGTTAGGATGGAATGAATCACCACCAAATTGATTTCAAAAAAATGACTTTCAATGGGGTGGCCCACATAAACAAGGTAGATATCTTGGTATACCCTTTTCTATTAGCCCATGCCTAAAATATATGTGGATTTGGATCAAAGGTAAAATTGAAAAGAACTCGATTAGTTGGAACAAACAATATCTTTCATTAGGTGGAAGAATCCAAGTTTTGCCAAAAAAATTATCATCATACACCATATGTTTTTCCTTGGTATGGTTCTTTAGTAGCTATCAAGTAAATGAAATCCAAAAAAAGATAAGGAAATTCCTCTGGTCAGATGGGAAAGGAAAAAGGAAAAAGCATTATGTTAGATGGGAGTGATGCTGCCTAGAAAGGGCACAAGGAGGAATAGGTCTTAAGGATTTGTAAAAACATGGTATTTCTCTTGCTACCAAATGGATTATTAAGGCTCTTAAGGGAAATGAGCCTTAGAAAATACTAGTAAGGAATAAAATCCAATGGCAGTTCCCAAATAGGCCAAGTCTTGGAGGATGCTACCATTCAGTGACCCCCTCATCACCATGTCACCCAATAGTCCCACCAGGTTCAATGGTGTTTAGGAGCATATGGAGTTCTTGGGAATTAATCAAAGTCAAAGTCACTAGCCCCCATTTTAAGGTGCATAATAACAAACATTTGGATCCTGACATATCCATATGGTGGAATTTAGAGCATAATGGAAAAGCCCCTTACACTTCTTCAAGGCTTCTCAACTAAGAAATGGGCACTGGCTGGGATCCAATTTTTTAAAACATCTTGAAGGATGGGGCTCTAAAGAATTGGGAATCCTTGAGGGAGGGATTTTGCCTCCCATACTCTAGCTTAAGAACTTACTCTATTCTAAAGGATGCTTGCAAAGATATTCCCTCTCTTACAAGCTGCAAACCTTGTTGTGATCTTCTAAAGGACCTCATATGGGGGATGGAACCCCCTTAGCAAAGGTCCAAACCAAACTAATATATAAAGAATTAGTCAATTATGAATCCTTAATTGATCACTTAAAAAAAACTTGGAATATAAATATGGCTAACAAAGAGTGGGTGAAGGTTTTTATCTTTTCTTGGTCTAATGTGCTTGATCCCAAAAAAGCTTGTCTTAGATGGTTAATTTTGTTGCAAAGAGTTCCTTTTGAAATTAATCATGAAGATATGAAGATTTATAGCATTGTAGGATCCCTAAATTTATTGAGCATATCTTCTTTGACTATTTCTATGCTAATGAAGTTTATAAACTATTTTGAAATAATCAGTTAATTTGGAATAAAAACAAAAAAATTAATTGGAACTTGGGTTTTTAATCAATAATGATAAGAAAATAGGAAAATAATATGTATTATTTCAGATTTTATTGGCTAATTAAATTTTATGGTACATATGGAAGAAAAGGAATGATGATAAGTTTAATGGGAATCGAAGGTCGCTTACCAAGTCTTCTAAAAGACTCATTATGTGTAATGTGGCTATGTAGGTTACTACAGCTATGAAGATTTATGAGGGAAAATTCCTGAAGCTACTGAGTGATGGGGTTGTGTTGATCAATCAGAATGAGGTAAATTATGGACATTCATGGAAACACAACCAACCAAATCTTTCCATTTTCATGAAGGCACTTGAAGCCTTCTAAAAGGAATTCAATGATCAAGTTGAGAAGAAGGCCCCTTGGGAAAACAAAGGTTTTAAGATGCACACAAATGTGTAAGAGAGGGGGGCCAACCATGTTCAAGGCCCCAAGTCATGGAGAGTCAAGACCGGAAGGCTGCCCTAACTTACCTCAATCTAAAGGGATGTTTTGAAATAGGGGACAAGAATGATGAGGACTATAAGATCCTTCAATCACTTTGCAAACCTGAAATCTAATTTGGGGCTAGGTGAGCCAATTTTCAAGTTCAACATTGCACCTTAGGTAGCTCTCTACCCGACGACGAAAACACGGTTCTGGGATGATAGTGTTGCGTGTTGGTGTCTCTCAGGTGCGTTGGCGTTCGTACGACCAGATGACCAAAAATACAGTACAAACCATCAAAAAATGAGTTGACGAACTAGCTAGTGACTTCTAAAGGAACAAAACAAAATTACAAAGTAGAAAAGATACAAAAGGATATGATAAAGTAAATATATGAGAGCTAAGATAATGAAGAGGATCTCACCAAGATGCCAGTTCGCCAGCTAGCTCCGAAAAGCACGTCCACCTGCACACAAGAAAGAGGGGATATTTGTTGGGTTTGTATAGGGGTTTACCTCAGTTAGACCCCCGTTTTGGTGTTTCCACCTATACGAACAACCAAATAGCAATGAGGGATAAATGTATGATAAAGAAGTAAAGAAAGATAGTACGCAAATGACACTACAAAATAGTAAATAGCTACTCAACCAAATCATAAAGGAGAGGAGTGAAACATTACCACCTCCACCAAGAGCTCACTAGCCAATTGGGAGAAAGAAGGCTTGAACAATCACCACAACCTCTATTGTGATGAAGGGAGGTGTTGCAAAACCTCAAGCCCATGCTGCAATGGCTTGTTGCACACTTGCTTTACATAGTGTTGTTGTTGCAATGGAGTGTTGAAGTGTTGCTTGAGAGTGAAAAGAATGTTGGAGAGTGCTTGAAAATTTCCCAAGAGATCATGAAGAGATGAAATGAATGAAGGAAGAATGTTTTTGAAGGTGGGATGGCAAGAATCTACCATTTTTGAGGTTGGTTGGTCGAAGAGGGACGTTACAAATCGACCCCAATCAAAAGTGTAACGCCTCTACCAACTTCAGACGTAGGAATATGTCAGGGATGTAAGCATGCCACACAGACGTCTACGCATCACACGTGCGTCCCTAACAAATATTCTTCTACCGAGACAAAGGAAAGATGCCAAGTGGAAGGCAAGCAGCCAGCTGATGTGGAATTTTTCCTTCGGATTTGGTTTTCTAAGGTGAGGATGTGTAAAAGGGGAGTTTGTGTGAGGGGTACAAATTTGCTCCTATACAAAATAAAAACTAGAAAATAGAGGGAATTATGTCTAATGAGGAATAAATTGTTGTAAAAATACTTGTTGGATGGAAAGAGCTAGAATTTGGAAATAAAAGAAGGAATTTTTAATCATTGTCACCTATTGTATGATGTTGCATTGTAAGTATGTAATACATAGCAATATGTATATCATGGGTAGCTAGTAACATCTGCACTATAGTAGTATGTAAATGGGGGTATCTAGTAGTATGTATATCATCGTCGCTATACAACATGGACATATTCAGTATATTCAATAGTTACAATAGTCTATTCTGTATATAGTTAGATATACATAGATATAGGATATACACAACTATAGGTTATGGTGTAGAATGAGCACAAGGTACATAAGTATGTACAAAATGATGCAATTTTTTGATGCTTTTACGATTATTAATACAAAAAATGGGGCATAAGTTCACAAAGGAGCTAGAACTCAAGTAAACCTTGGCATTATAAGTGTGAGTCCCAATAGATGGAATGCAATATTATGTAGTAGAATACAAATCAAAAGTTATAGATTAAAACCAAATGGTTCATTCAAGATATGTATTATATTTTTGTGTGATTTTCCTTACAAATTACTTATCATTGACAAAGTTAAAACATTATTATTTTAAAGGGATAGAAGGTGAATCAATTGTGTGGACAAAGAAGAATATTGAGTACTTGTAGTTAAAAAGAATAATAAAAAAAAAAGAATGATTAATATATAAGTAAAATCAATCATAAATATGTATGTTATGACTTTGTAGTAGAAGAGTGTATATTGAAATTATTTTTATTAGTTTATGTTTTCAAATTGAAGGAATATTATTGTTGGCTATTAAGAAGTTTTGTGTACCTTCCAAGTAATTGACATTAGTCTTGTTAGTAAAATAAAGATATACACCACTAAATGTGGGAGATGAATGTAAAAGAAGATATAATATCATACATTAATTGTAACAAATGATAAAAGAAGGACAATTTTTTTTTCAAGATAACAAAATAACAAAAGTTTAATTATAGAGGTAAGAAAAAACAATAAAAATGTAGGTGAGAGTTCACTTTAGGATATAAGAGTAAACTAGATTTTAGAGAGAAAAAAAAAAGATAGAAATTTGAACAATCTTCTAAATATGAAAAAAAAAGAAAAAAAAGTGAAATGCAAAGATCTTTGGTGCTAGGAAATGAGGTAAAAATAAAAAGAGTAACATGATGGATACAAGAATAATTAATGAATATATATATATTATTAATAATAGACAATTTATTACAAACTACAAATATTCTAATTTAAAAATAATAAATTCAACAATAAAAAATACATAACTAAAAAATATTATTTTGTCCTTTAAATTATTTGTATATATATTTTTAATATTCCTATTAATAAATCATTATACTATAATACTATCTCATTACACCTAAAAACCACTCATAAATTTTGAATTAATTACTTCAACTTCCAATTTTTACTAAAAATAATTATCATATTCTTTGACATTCTATAAAACCAACTCATATTCAATATTCAATTATTATTTTAATTATAAAAAAATTATATTTCTTATGAATTTTATTTTAATTAGAAGAAATTTATTATTAATCAATAGAGACACACTTTTAATATATTCTATGAATGAAATTGGCTTGACTTGGGTCCCTTCCTCTATAATCCAATTCATAACTACCTACAACCGTGATAATTACTCATAATTATTTAATGGGAAGTCAAATAAGTTAGGTTGTACTTTAAAAACAAGATCATTAGATGCAATATTAGTTGGAAGAAGTTGAGATACATTAGGTACCTTTTCAAGATGTATACTAACAACAAATAAAAAGTACCAAACAATAATTTCAAAATCAGTAGCTATCATTCTACTCGTATACTAATTACATTATAATGTATTACTAGCCATTTACATTATGAGTTAAATGTTCTTTTATTGAAGTATATAATAACAGAAAGAATATTTAAAGTTTAGATTTGGAAATAAAGCGATCATAATTACATAATTTATAATGATTTGGGGGTAAGAAATAATTTTAAAAGATAGATTATATTTGACATTAAGAGATTATTTATATATGGTTTTTTAAAATGAAAAGTGTTTGAATATTTGTGATAATGTTGTTAGTTACATGAGTAGTATTTGTTAATCTTTGATAATAATTGTATGTTATGATTGAATGACGATTATTTAGGTTCTCATCTCAACATTACTTTTCAGTGTCTCATTTAAATCTTTAATGAACATTAACTATTGCAAAATAATATTAAGAAAAAAAGTCAAACATGTTCACTTCTATATATATATATATATTTCATTTTATTGAAGTGAAAATGTTTGTCTTTTTTTTTCTTAATATTATATATATATATATATATATATATAGGAGCATCTGGGTCAGGCGATCTTGCATAGTCCAAAAATATTTTCATTTTTCATTTTTCATTTTTTAGTTTTGGGTTATTTTGGTGGTTTCAAGCATCTCTCGACATAGAAAGTCTCTTATGTGATCAAAATTTAATATTTGAATTTTAACCAGATCATTGTTTTAAAATTTTATAAAGGTTGGAGAAAAATCCTTTTGAGGGAAGCATCATATTTAAAATTTTATAAAGGTTGGAGAAAAATTCTTTGGAGGGAAGCATCATAATGTTATATTGATTATCTTGGCTAGTTTTCAGGCAAAACAAAGTTTTTGGGAAAAAATTATATCAAAAGTCACCTTCCAACATCAAAATGTGCACTTCCAAAGCACCAATTTGATCAAATTATTTTGACATGATAGTGTAGAGTTTGGGGCAATTAAATTATTGGATTTTATTCCTTTATGTTTCATCTTTCAATTGCATAAAGAAGCTGGGGCATTTGAATTTGAAAATGAGAGAAAACAAATGTTTGGGAGCTCAAAAAAGTGTTTAATCACAACAATTTTCACTTTGTTTTTTTTGCTACGTTGGAGGTTATTTGTTTGCTGGTTTAAATAAATTTTAGAGGCATCCTTTCATAATGGAAATTGAAGAAAAATGAAAAAGAAAATAACAAAATTAAAGAGATTGTAGGCCATGTAGAAGGAGGAAGGAGAGAAATCATAAGAAGAAGGTGAAGAGAAGACACCACATAGCAGACAAAGAGACTAAGCAAAGATAAAGAAAAGAGGAGGAAACATAGATTAAGAGAGAAGAGGGTTTGGGAAATTAAGGGTAGCAATTTGAAGAGGGATCTCATTCGGTCTTTTTGCAGATTTTTATAGTAAGTTTTTGATGTAATCATTTTGCAAGTTTGTTATCAATAAAATGAATTTTTCACCATTGTTCTTGTGCAATTTTAAAATGTTTGTTAATTAAAAAATGGAATTGTTGAATTAAGATTGTGTTGGCTGTGAATTTCACCAGTCCGATAAGACTTTCAAAATTCATTATGCGCCATTTAGTATCAGAGCGGGTAGCTCACTGGGAAAAGTGTGGAGAGGAAAGTGTTGAAATTTTTGCAACTACAGAGTTGAATTGTATGTAACAGAGTCTTTGTTGGGTAGAGGATAGTGTGTAAGTGTGAATTTTTGTTGCAGGGAATTACAAAGAGCATTGGCTCTAGAAATTGTGTGTGTGCAGGTTGCAAAAGTTACAAATTGAGAGTGTGAGAAATAAGTCTTCAAGAAAGAGGACAAGGATGCCCTTCATACATAGAGCAACAAAGAAGAAGGTTTATAGAATTTATTTATGGAGAGGTAGCAAGAATCTAGGCTAGATTGGGTGCCTTAGAAGCTAGGAAAAATAAGGAAGGTAAAGTAGATGAGAAAAACTATGAGGAAAAATTATGTGAAGGTGGCTTGATAAAAAAATAAAAAGGATGATGTTGAATGGCATATAGAGATGATAGATTGTTTCCTAAAGAAAGAGGTGAAGATTGGAGTGAATGTGAAGAAGATTCAAGTGAAACAAGAGGAGAAGAAATGGAGGTATTTGAAGGTCCCTTATTTGATGAAGAACTTGGTGAAAAAGATCTCTTATTGAAAGAAGAGATGAGAAAATAGATATTTTATTTGAAGGAGAAATTCTTATGCAAGAGGATAAGGAAGAAGAAAAGACGAAAGTTACATCAGTAGTGAGTCCTTTGAAGGACATGGAGATAATGATGGAAATAAGTGATGAAGATGAGATAGTTGTAGTTGAGCATGCAAGAAGGAAAATTACAGTAGCAGGTGAAGAAGATGACGCAAATTCTAATTTTACAAAATCTCACAATTGTGAAGTATATGGTGATTTGCATCAATTTAATTTGAAGAGAATAAAGGAAGAAATCTTGAAAGAGTTGAAATTTATTGTGCAACAATATGTTGACGAAAGTATTAAAATGCATAAAGGAGAGTTTGAAGGAGTGGTAAGTGTCAATAAGGAGATGATAAAAATATATGATTTTCATAATATTAATATGGATGTGTATACAAGAATAGTGGTGAGTAAGGAATTGGAAGAGGAATTTTGGTGGAGGTGGACGAATTATGGTGGGTTAACTCCCACAAAAGAAGAAGATGAAGGTGGAATTTGGTGGAGGTGGACGGGTTATGGTGGGTTGAATCCCACAAGAGGAAGAAACAATTATAGAATGAGGTTGGCTCATGATGAAATAAATTCCACGAAGAGAAGTAAAGATGAAAGACATATTTGGCAGAGGAATATGGAGAATGTTCCAGCCAAGTGCTAGAAAAGAAGGAAGAAAAAAATCTGCATGGTACTTATCTTAGCATTGGAGTATGCTACAAGTGTTTTGCAACTTGAAAAGGTAGTCCTACTACTCAACTCCATTTTGTGAGCTATGCTCACAAAAATTTTACCTGACATGTCTGATGTAGGAGCATCTAGGTCCATAGGCGATCTTGCATCACCAAAAAAAAATTCATTTTAAATTTTTAAATTTTTAAATTTTGGATTAGTTTGGTGGTTTCAAGCATCTCTCGACATCAAAAAGTCACTTATGTGGTCAGAATTACAATATTTTAATTTTCACGAGATCATTGTTTTAACACTTTACAGGCAGTTTTATGGAAATTTTAAATTTTAAAATTTTATAAAGGTTGGAGAAAAATACTTTGGAGGGAAGCATCATAATTTTATACTATTTGTCTTGGCTAGTTTTTAGGAAAAACAGATTTTTGGGGCAAAAATTACATCAAGTCACCTTCCAACATCAAAATGTGCACTTATAAAGAACCATATTGATCAAATTATTTTGGCATGATAGTATAGAGTTTGTGGCAATTAAATTATTGGATTTTATTCCTTTATGTTTCATCTTTCTGTTGCATAAATAAGCTGGGATGTTTGAATTTGAAAATGGGAGAAAAAATTTTGGGAGTCCAAAAAAGTGTTCAATCACAACAATTTTCGCTTTGTTTTCTTTGCTAAGCTAGAGGTTATTTATTTGCTGGTTTAAATAAATTTTAGAGGCATCCTTTTAT
The DNA here is from genome assembly GCA_007115665.2 of Sequoiadendron giganteum. Taxonomy (NCBI): domain Eukaryota; kingdom Viridiplantae; phylum Streptophyta; class Pinopsida; order Cupressales; family Cupressaceae; genus Sequoiadendron; species Sequoiadendron giganteum. The sequence continues at coordinate 760,998,198 of CM021100.1, forward strand.
AATGGAAATTGAAGAAAAATGAAAAAGAAAATAACAAAATTAAAAAGATTGGAGGCCATGTAGAATGAGGAAGGAGATAAGTCATAAGAAGAAGGTGAAGAGAAGACACCGCATAGTAGACAAAGAGACTAAGTAGAGATAAAGAAAAGAGGAGGCAACACAGAATAAGAGAGAAGAGAGTTTGGGAATTTAGGGAAAAAATTTGAAGAGGGATCTCATCCCTTGTTTGTAATTATGTTGTTGCAGATTTTTGTAGTAAGTTTTTGATGTAATTGTTTTGCAAGTTTGTTATCAATAAAATGAATTTGCAAATTTAAATTGCTCATTAATTAAAAAATGAAATTTTATTGAATTAAGATTGTGCTAGCTGTGAATTTCACTAGCTTGATAAGACTTTTGAAATTCATTCTGCACCATATGTATATATATGTATGCATATATATATATACACACACATATATATGCATATATACATACATACATACATATATATGTGTGTGTGTACATATATATACTAAAACAATTGGAAATGTGGGTATGGGTGAATGCTTTCGTATGGTTTAGAACATAGAGCAAGACCCACTTTCCAATTATCTCATTCAAGGATAACCTTAGAGATCTCAATGCAAAGGAGAAAGAGATCTTGCAATAGGGCTGCCCTAGGTTATGATTGTAAACTAATGAGGAGCTCACCACCAAGCTAGAGCTTGGAAAGACAAATGCAATGCAAGATGCAATACCTAAACCTAATATGATGTAATATTTCACTAAATGACCTAGAAAAGCATGTAAAACAAAAAAAAAAAGTTGTAGGATGGAATGTGTGCACCTGGAAACCTGAAGGAGATTGAATGAGGCTCTGAAATGCTAGAAATTATGACTTTAATGCTGAATAGGACTGATATGCGAAGTTGGGTGAATTAGTCCCAAATTTGGGCTTCTGTGCAAGAACATGAATCTGGCAAATGGGTATCTGAATCTGTAAAAACTTGAATTTTGACCTAAACTGGGACTTATATGTCAAAACTAGCGAATCAGTCTAGTTAGGGTTTTCTAGAACTTTAAATTTTGAATCTGGTCTTCAAGGTCTACTTTGTGCTTCCTGATTGATTTCCAAATCCAAAACCCCGATTTGGAACCTATAGAAGTTCTCCAAGTATCTCCAATGCAAGGTGACAACTTTAGGCACTTTGACAACTTTCTCCAACTTTCTCCTCAATGTATCTTCAATATAAACCTATAAATCACACACTAAAGAGAGGGGGAAAATGTTGTTTTGTTAGTGGATAGGGGTTTGCCTTGGTCAAACCCCGTTTTGGTAATCAAACCTTATAATGAAATTAAATAGGAATGGAGAATGATGAATGAACAAAATAAGATGTTGCAACTCACCAAAATCTAGCAATAAAGTGTTGCAAACATGTATGAAGTGGATCCAATGGATGTAGATCTTGACTCTTGCTTGAATAAGATAGATCTTGAATTGAATGCTAGCTTGAACCATACAACCCTACATCACAATTGTTAGCTAGAAAAAAACATGATGCTTGATACTTGAACAATTCTCTAGAACACTTGATAATCAGCTCTTGAAGACTCTTGAATTCTCTTGTAAATTCTTGAATGCTCTTGTGAACTCAACTTTTCTATTATGAATGCTTTCACAAAAGTCTTAGGTTAAAATGAGTGATAGAACCTTGTATTTATACTTGATTATGCAAGAATTCTTGAAATTACAACACTACAAGCCGACATCATATCTAGGAGGATGAAATCCCACCAATAATTTGAATTAATTTTACTTTTGGGCCACACGGGACTCATACGCCTAAGGTGGTGAATGAGTCCTATTAGGCATAATTTATGAGACCAAATTCAAAAATGCGTAGAAAGGTGTGAAACCAGGATCGGGACCCAAAACCCTAGGTGGTACCCATATGCCCAAGGTGGCGTATGAGTCCCAGACCACCAAATCTAAGCCACACAACCTAAAAACACTTGAATTGTGATTGGATGTTGATTTGTGTCAGGATTATCCTTGAAAAGATGCATTAAATGAGGCTTGTGGATGTAAAATAAGGCCAATTAAAGCATTAAGAAGCCCAGTTATTTATAAAAACCCTAGAAAAGTGTGAAAGTGTGTTACAACACTCCAAATAAGGCATGATTAAGGCACATTTTGGTTAAAAAGAGGTTTATTAGGTTCAATTAATTAATAAAACATTAGAAAAGTGTGAAAGTGTGTTACAACACTTCACAACACTTTAGCAAGGTACCATTTAAGTTCATTAGTTCACAAGGGCCCAAGACCTAATGTGAATGTGTCAAACACATTACAACACTAAATCATGGCAACATTAAGCTTAATTTAACAAGGAGGTCCTAAACAAGCAAGAAAAAGTAAAAGGGATACTTGTTTCATTGCTACATATACATATATGTGTATGTATATATACATATATTATAATATATGTATATATATTGATGATTAAGATTTTTATATTTTATTTTGTGAAAAATGCAGCTTAAAAAATATAAATTAAGTAAAACTATAATAATATGTTGAATTTTTTGTACATGATTATAAGTCTAGAAAGTATGTTTAATGATTTCTATTTTATAACAAAATAGATATTTAACAACTTGGATAATAAGGAAAGTAAATGCCAATAAGGCCATGGTTTGGTGGTCAAGTTGCTTGGTTGTAGTGATGACCACCAGGGTTGAAACCCTCGTTGGGCCAAAGTGCTTGTAGGCCTTGTGCCTTCGTTGGGCCTTTGTGCTCGTGGGTTTGGTAGTTTCTTGTGGTTTCTTGTACCTGGTTCATAGCTCTGGTCAAAAGCGTTTACCCCTAATAATATGTGTGCATCGCACCTTTTAAAAATAAAATAAAATAAAATAAGGAAAGTAAATGGTTCTTTTTTTTAGGAAAATTGCTATCAGAGAGATAACACTCTTTCTATTAATTTAAAGCATCAAATTACATGTTTCAAATAATTATTTTGACCCCAAATTATATGAATTATTACTTATCCAGAATTTTTACTCTCTTAGAGGATCTTAATGTCATAAAGTGCTTATATTTTGCTGGCGATGTTTTCTTCTTTTTCACTTATGTCCATTTTTTAGGGGGAACATTGTTATTTTCCACAAATTGGCCAGACAAGACTTCACCACCTGTGCCCGAAGAAAATGCACCTGCTAACATGGAACCTTCACTGCCTTTAGAGAGAACTGTAGATGCCTTTGCAAGCGAATTGCAATCCTCGAGAGGCTAAGGGAAGGAAGGAGTAATTTTCTTTGGAGCGACTGGAGTATTTATGGAGTCCTTAGGTGGATTGGGGGGATGATATAGTGTTGAGATTCAACCTCAATCCACCATGACAGTTTGGAGTTTACCACAACATGAAAATTCTGACATTGAGAGGATAAGTGTTTCATTGAGAAATATTTCATACATCTGAAAAAAAAATCATGATCAATCAGTTGCCTCCCACATCTATTTCCTACCTTCACCAAAATCTCAGCAGGAAGACCATTAGTAAAATCCATTTCAACGCAGATACGAACATATGTTGAGTTTTAGTAGTTGATTGTTTCCTTAGAAGAACAATGATACTTTCCTAGGTTATTTCCTATAGCCCTCAAGCAATCTAGTTCCCAGAATTGAATAGGAAGATAAGAAAGTCTTACCCACAAAAATGTAGTAGTGAATACTTTTGTACGCGAATCAAAATCGGGAAACCATGGTTTCATGCATAGAAAATCTCCTTGAAAGAACCAGGGACCGTTTTATAGTACCAACTCCCTATCTTCCTTTGAATCAAAATCTAAAATGAAAAACCCCTTTGGACAAGGATAAATACTTATTTCATCTTCCATGAAATCCTTCCATTTGTTTGAGACCCAAGCATGCAGGTCACATAGTTTTGGCCAAGTCTTTGTGAAATGATAGATTAGTGCATGATCAAATAAGAAACCCTCCTCATCCAAAGCCAAACTATCCAAAAAAACTTTTGGTGTTGTTGGTGAGATCCAAACAGGAAAATATGGAAAAAAATTACCAAGGGTGTCATTTATAGTGGCGGTGGCAAGTTGTGGCTCCATCTGGAGACCCTCATCACTGGATGCATCAAACGATCCTTTCCCAAACCCAAAATGTGGGCCTGGATTACTCACTCACCCATTCTGCAAGTGTGACTCCCTAATTGCCAAAGAAAAATTCATACCCTGAGCCCTTCACTGGTTACCGTTGAATTTTTCATTGATATTTCCTTCAAAAAATGCATGTTCATCTATTTCTATGCAAGTCTTTGAGGCACCAATACCACTTCCATGACACCTTGTTGGAGGTTGCAAAATATGCTTAAAATAGTTCTCTTGTAGACTAAAAACATGAAACCCTAGAGCACATGCCATCCTTTTCAAGTAAATGGTTCTCCTAAAACAACTTTACATATGAATTTATTTAGAGAATCTATATATTAAGAAAATGCAAATAGAATTTAAATCAATAACGATTTACATAATTTTGATGATTTTTTTAATAAATTTTTTATATTCTTAAAATCATCTAATCAGACATGTTTTTTTTTTAATACATATTATTAACTTGTGTTTGTATATATAAACACACTACATAGAGATGAAGAAAAGGAAAGACAATTATGTTGTGTGGTTTTCCAATTTAGTTTTTAAGAAACTATTGGGACATTCTCAAGCTTGATGTCTTCAAAAAATTTAAGGAAATTAATCTTTAAAAAAAAAAATCTATTAAAAAATGAAAATAAATAAATAAAATTTATTTTTAAAAAAGATAGATATAATTGAATTATGTTTTTGATACAGTAAGAAACATTTATAGGGTGTTTAACCTTAACACAGAGAGCCACTAGCGCCAAAAAGATCAAGTCCAAAAAACATTAAAGACCAAGCCAAAAAACATACACTATGGACCAACAACAAATAGACAAAAAACAAACCAACAAAAGACTAACTGGCATTTTCCGAGTTCTTAGACAGGAGATTAACAACATCATCCCCAACCCATTCCTAGCCTTCATGAACATTCTTCTTGTCCATTTCATCCTTCATAACCACAGACAGGGTGTTGGTAACACAATGGACTAGATTGACAATGAAACGAGTCAAGCCACATAATTTCTTGTCCATCTTATCCATCCTTTCCTGTAGCACACAAAGCTCCTCCCTATAATCTAGAGCCTTCACAATTACAAAACACTCCACGCCCAGTGGGTTCGAGGACTGGGAAGCCGAGTTATCCTTCTGCACTTTGCTAATATTAGGAAAGGTGTGGGGCCCTCCAACATACTCTTCCTCCTCATCCCCAGACACCTCCTTGTCCCTGTAATATTTATTGTCAAACCGCTCCTCTTCTGAATCCAAGTCATTAACTTGCACTTTCTTGTTATTCTTAGCTAGTCTACCAGACCTCTTGATGATGGTATCACCACTAGTCACCATTGTAGCCACGACCACCATGTCCCCCTTAGAATCCCTACCCACCACATTTTTACCTTTGTTGTCCTTGGTCGGGGGCTCCATCAAACCCTTCGCATCATCCTTACCTTTCTTCTTTGAGGTGGGTTTGCTAGCAATCTTGGTCAGGGTCGACTTGAGTTCACAAAGACTAGCCTCAACAATAATCTAGGCATTTACCACATTCCCCTTAAGCTTCTTAGCAATAGGTTTAGGCTTATGAGCATCAGCAAAAATTAGATGGGTTTTCCTAATGAGACCTTTGGACTCGGTCGGGGATATATTGGTCACAGTGGGAGGTTCAATTTCCTTGACACAGACAACATAAATGGGTTTGGGCAGGAATAACACAAGATGGAAGTGGTAGAGCCTCATAATGAGGCCTTGGTAAAGCGGTAGGGGAGGGGTATCATCAGGGTTTAGGCCAAAAACCTCAATGCTTTTTTCAATAGAGCTCTCTAAATCCTTAAGAAGGAAGAAAGGAAATCTTAATAGAATTTTATGCTAGAGGTGATTTAAAAGAGGGAAATGGTAGAAGTAGTAGGTTTTGTATCTACCTTCCAGGGTCATGCACTTCATAAGGGCAAGGCAGATTTGGTCTCATGGCTGTGGAAGAGCCTCTCTCTCAAACCCCGACTGGTTACAAATTGACTTCTCGTTCCCCACAAAGAAAGCATTCAGACTATCATTATCTTGGGCCTTAGTATGCTTCGAGTACTTCTTGCCAGTACTCAATAGCCCCATTGTCTGCACAATCACATCCTCGTTCACTTCAAAGGAGAAAATTGCGCAGATAAATTAGGGGAGCCAAACTTCCTTCAACAAATATGCGCCACACCAATGGATCTTTGCAAAATTCGCCATAGTTATCGAGCTCCTTTTGCACCCTATCACCACCCATAATGTCTCTCTACACACGGAATAACCAATAAACTTGTGAGAGAAAAAGGTTAAGTGAAAGGTCACCCGCACACTTAGGATTTTAAGCCAATCAAAGTAGCCTTGGGTAATCAAAGCAATGTATAGGTCACACGCTTGAGGAGATAATTTCCTAAAAGCAATCTTGGTGGAATCATAAATGAGAATATTCAGACACTTGTGGCTACATAAGCAAGACATGATGGGAATGGAATGTTTTCCATCCACATTGTTATTACATAGAAACCAAGGCAAGATGGCCGTGGGGACAAATTTAGAAACATCTAAGAACTCCGCCTTTAAAAGAGGAGACAAAATAGCAAAAAGGAAACAACCAAATCAGAGCTTTTCCTCATAATTATTAGTCACATTAATAGTAAAATAAAAAAACTTCATGAAAATACGATAGCTTCATGCAATCCCCAAAAGGAGATTACGTAAGGTATGACCCAACTTGGCCTTAATCATAAAGTATTCACCATAATTCCTCATGATGCCCTTTTTAAAAATGGACTTCGCCCCATTATTTAAATTTTGCCACTTGTAGGACACCTCAACATTTACACTCGTCCTCATAGCCCATAAGATAAGCATGTGGACCCCCCATAAAACCCATAAAAAAAGAAATGATTGGTTATTATCATTGATCAAGTAAGGGATTTGCTCCTTTAGGATTAGACCTTGAATACCTAGCGATAGGTTCCCAAAATAATGCCAACATTTAGAGAATTTCCAATGTGTGCCAAAGTTGGCTAAGGCATCAACCACTTGATTGCCCTCCCGGTAAATGTGGGTAGTAATCTTCAAATTCAACTTAGACACGAAGAGCCTTATGTCTAATCAAATGTATTTAGTACTCCACCCCAGTAATCTATTGGATTTTGTGGCTGTGTTGCTAATATGTGGTTGTCATTGATGTCAACACTATTAGCATTGATGTCTTGAAGGTTGTATATGTTGAGGATATTGAGAAAATTATAATAAATATGTTGGAGGTTGTCTGTGAAGCTGTGAAGTTCAGTATGATGAAAAGTTTAGTATGTTGGTATTCAGAAGTTGTGCATTAAAGGGTTTGTTTCTGAGCCTATCTAGTTTATCCTCTAGAATTTTCAGAGGTGTGCATCAAGATTTGAAAAAGTTGTGAGTTTATGTGTTCCTGTAGTTATTATATCACTATAGTTGGTGTTTATGGAAGAAGAGAATATAATTCTAGTAATTTGAGTTGTTGTGTATGCTCCCATGATGTTCGTTGATGTTTATAGATCATGCTCTATCCTTGTTGCACGTCCACGTTGATTGGTGTGCTTGTGATCGAAGATTTTTCCTTTGTGTGTTCGGGTTTTCATGTTTTTGGTTGACATGGTGGTTGTAGCATGTTGTGGATCCTTGTGGATTAATTTTGAATGTTTGGCATGTTCGAGGATGTTTTTTTAGGTCTTCATTATGTTGTGACTAATTTCGGTTGGTGCGCATTGAGATTTGTTCATGAATTGGGCCGACAATTTGTATTCATTTATTCTTTTGTTTTTGGCTGACAAAGTTGGTGATGTAATTTCATGTAGCTGATATATAAGAGAGATTGTTTCTTCATTTTGGAGTCTGATTGAAGTGGCATACAAATTGTACAAGTGCTATGTATGAATAAAGATCAGATCATTCGATTACAGAGCAGAGTGTGAAGAAGTTTGAGCAAAGTGTGAAGAAGTGTTTATGTGCCTAACTGAAACTGTCATTGGGATTTTGAAGAAGCTACTTTCTCAGTTCAATCTCTTCAAATGGATTTAATCTAAAATTTTTATGTAATAAAATGTGTCTTCTATGAGCAGTGAGCTCTAGGCAGTGTGCTTGTATGCATGTGCATTCCTTATTCATTTTCCTTATACTTTTAATAGGGTATAACTTGTGGATTAACCTCCATCATGGTTTTTCCCCTAACAGGGTTTCCACACAAAAATCTTTGTGTTATGTGTGTTTTTGATGTGTTGTCGATTCATTCTTTCACTGTTATTTATTAGATTTGAGATTAAAGGTTAATAAGGTTAAATAAGTTTTAAATTTTGTGACAACGGATTCACCCCCCCCCCCCCTCTTAGTTGTCTATCCTTGTTTTTCCAACAATTGGTATCAGAGCAGGTTCCTCTGAAGAAGTTTAATAGCTTGAGGTGATTTGAGATGGCATCATACAAGAAGGATAGTCCTAGATTTGATGGAACAAACTACTCTCTATGGAAGGCTAGAATGGAGTGTCATTTAAAGTGCATTGGTGAACCCTTCTGGAAGATTACAAAGAACAAACATGTTATTCCTTAGAATGGTCCCTCTACTCCTGATGAGATCAAAGAAGTTGAAACTAATATCAGGGCTATAGAACCATTATTGAGTGCTCTAACATATTCAAAGATGACAAATGTGATGGGTCTGAAAAATAGCATATGAGATCTGGAAGAAGCTAGAAACATTGTATGAAGGAGATGCACAAGTGAAAGTTTCTAAGATACAAAGTCTGCAAGGCAAGTGGGAAAAATTGAAAATGAGCGAAGATGAAAACATTATTTCTTTCATGCAAAAAGTAAATGAACTAGTGATGGGTATTAGATGTGCCGGTGGAATCTTGGATGAAGAAGAGATTGTAGAAAAAGTGCTAAGATCATTGCCTACTTCTTACAAAACAAAAGCCCATGACATTGAAGAGCTCAGGATAGTAACAAATATGAGAAGAGATATGCTGATTGGTAAGCTCGATGCATTTGAACTAAGTGAATTTGATGATTCTACCCATAAGACAAAATCTGTATTTAAAGCTACTATATCTAGAAGAAACCAACATAGATATGATCTGGGAGAAAGTTCCAGAAATACATTCAAGTATGAAGATGAGATGAAACAGATTGAAGATGAAGAAAGAGAGTTAGAAGAGCTGGAAGCTTTGATTATGAAAAGAGAAGCCAGAGGACAAGGTAAGTATAAAGGAAAGTTTCCTATTAAATGTTTCTCTTACAATAAGATAGGTCATTTTGCATCAAGGTGTCCTGAAAGAGTTCCTAGGTCCAAACCAGACAAGCCTCGATTTCAAAAGAAATGTTATTATGCTGAAGAAGGTGTTACTGATGATGAATCTAATAAATAAAATGGAAATGAAGATAGATGGGTATTCATTGCTATCAAGGAAAATGGTTTGATGTAAATTGAATATGATAGTAATAAGAATATTGAGAAAGCTCTTGCAGCCAGAATTGAAGAAAAGGATGGTGGGTGATTGAAAGTGGATGCTCACATCATATGACTGGTGAAAAAAGAAAGTTTGTAAGCTTGTAGAGATATTACGATGATGTTGTAAGATTTGGAGCCAACAATGCTGGTGTGATTTATGGCAGAGGCACTATTTCTCTTGGTGGTAAATATAATACTGATGATGTCCTTTATGTAGAAGGATTGAAGCATAATCTGCTGAGTGTTGGATAGATGGTTGAGAAGGGATACAATCTTCAATTCAAATATGGAAAATGCAGGATACTAGGAAGTTCTAGAAATGTAATTGCTTTAGGTACAAAGATAAGAGGTAACATTTTTCACCTAAGTGTTGCTAGTGAAAGTTGTTTAATTGCTTAAGTTGATGAAAGTTGGTTATGGCATAGGAGGTTGTGTCATGTGAATTTTGATAACATTGTCAAAGTAAGCTCCACTCAAGCAGTTAGAGATCTTCCTAAGCTAGTGAAGCCTACTAACACCATATGCAAGGAATGTCAGACGGGAAAGCAGACTAGAATTTATTTTCCAAGAAAACAACATCATTCTAATGGAGTACTAGAGCTGGTGCATATTGATCTATGTGGTCTCTCCAGAATCAAAAGTCTATAAGGAGAAAGGTACTTTAGGTTGCTTATTGATGATTCCTCTATGATGATATGGTTTGCTTTCTTGAGAGAAAAACATGAAGAATTAGAGAAGTTCAAATTTTTCAAAGCTATGGCCGAAAATGAGACAGGTTTGAAGACTAAATGCTTAAGGTCAGACAGAGGAGGTGAATTCACTTCCCAAGAGTTCAATTCTTTCTGTGAAGAGCATGGAATCAAAAAATAATGATTTGCTCCCCAAACTCCTCAACAAAATGAAGTTGTAGAGAGAAAGAACAAAACAATTCTAGATGCTATTAGAACTATGATTTTGGAAGGTAATGTTCCTCATATCTATTGGAGAGAAGCTATAAGCACTACTGTATATACTATTAACCGGGTAAATGTCAATGGTAATTCTAGTAAGACTCCTTTTGAGCCATGGTTTGGTTATAAGCCTATTGTTAAATATTTCAAAATCTTTGGAAGTAGTTGTTATATCAAGAGAGATGAAGATATAGGCAAGTTTGATGCTAGGAGTGATGAAGGAATATTTCTAGGTTACTCTACTAAGAGCAAGGCCTACCAGTGCTATAATAGAAGATTAAGGAAAATGGTTGAAAGTGCAAATGTCAGAGTTGATGAAGACATTGCTAGATCATCCAGATACCGTGGATATGATTTAGATGACCAACATGATAGTACTGATAAAGGAAAGAATGCTCAAACATAAAATCAAGCTCAAATTGTTCCGGTGAATCAAGAGAGTCTAGAAGGAGAAGCTAGTGGAAGTGCAAAAAAAAAGAACAGAAGAACCAGAAGTTTGAGAGAATCCCAAAGTTCTGAGGTATGTAAAGCTAAATCATTCTAAAATCAGATTATAGGAGACAAGAACAAAGGTGTGTAGAATAGAAGAAGAATTGCAGAAGAGTATTGTCTGATTTCCAATACTCAGCCCAACAATTTCAATGAATCATGTAAAGATGAATATTGGATGGAAGCAATGAAGGAAGAACTGATGCAGATAAAGAAAAATGATACATGGACTCTTGTTTCCAGACCTCAAGACAAAAATGTGATTGGAACCAAATGGGTCTTTCAGAATAAGTTGAATGAACAAGGTGAAGTGGTCAGGAATAAATCAAGACTAGTATGTAAAGGGTACTCACAGATGGAAGGTATTGATTTTGAAAAAACTTTTGCCCCTATTGCTAGAATTGAAGTTGTAAGATTGTTTTTTGCTTATGCTGCTTTTAAGAACTACAAAGTCTATCAAATGGATGTAAAGTCAACATTTCTAAATGGTGATCTAGAAGAAGATGTATATGTTGAGCAACCGGATGGATTTCAACTAACTGATAAGGAAGATATGGTTTTCTGATTGAAGAAAGAACTATGTGGACTCAAGCAATCCCCTAGAGCCTGGTATGCTAGACTAGATAAATACTTGTTGAAGCTTGGATTCAATAAAGGTACTACTGACAGTAATCTATATTTTAAGATGGATCAGGATAAAGAGTTGATTAATGAAGTCTTTGTTGATGACATCATTTTTGAAGGTTATGATGACTTATGTATGAATTTTGTTGATGAAATGAAAAGTGAGTTTGAGATGTCAATGATTGGAGAGCTTAATTTATTTTTGGGATTGAAAATTACTTAGTTAGACAATGGAATCTTTATATCTCAGTCCAAATATGTAAGAGAGTTACTAAAAAAGTTTGGCATGGAAGACTCAAAGCTTGTTGGTACACCCATGGTAACTGGATGCAATTTAACACAGAATGATGATTCTCCTAAGGCAAATCAAACAAGATACGGGTCAATGATCGGTGGATTACTTTATTTGAATTAGACCAGACCAAACATCATGAATTTTGTATATATGGTTGCTAGATATCAAGCTGATCCGAAGGAATCTCATGTGACTACTGTAAAGAGAATTTTCAGATACTTGAAAGGGACAACTAATTTTGGCCTATTGTATCCCAAAGATGATGATCTTACTTTGAGTGCCTTTACTGATGCAGATTGGGAAAGTGATACATATGACAAGAAAAGTACTAGTGGTGGTGCCTTCTTCTTGGGAAAGAAGTTGGTGTCTTGGTTAAGTAAAAAGAAGAATTCCATTTCCTTATCTATTGTTGAGGTAGAATATATTGCTGCTGCAAACAATTGTACTCAAGTAATATGGATGAAGTAGATGCTGAGAGATATCAGAATTGAGCATGATGATCCTATTGCTATATTTTGTGATAATTCAAGTGCCATAAACATTTCCAAGAATCCGATGTTTCATTCAAATACAAAACATATATCTATCAAATATCACTTTTTGAGAGACAAAGTGAGTGATAAAGAAGTCAGATTGGAGTATGTGCCTACTAAGGAAAAAATTGCAAACATCTTTACTAAGTTGTTGCCTAAGGATACTTTTGAGTATCTCAAAGGGAAGTTAGGGGTGATTTCTCCTCCTAATCAAAACTAAGATGCAATTCTTTGCATCAGTCTGTGCATTTACAATCATATCTTGTTTCAGATTGATGTTGTGGTGGCTGCTACTCAAGGGGAGTAGTAAGATGATTCAGATATGTGGTTAAGAGCTTTCGTACCTTTTCCATTGATGTCGAAGGTGGAGAAGACTAATGTGAAATTTTTTGAGAAGAAGAGTAATACTGGAAGAGTTAAAAGGAAAAAAGGGGAGAAGAAAAGTGCAATATCTAAGGGGGAGACAGTTGGAGAAGAGCTAGTTTTGTTGATGGTATTTTTCACATCATGTGTTGCCATCAATACCAAAGGGGGAGATTTTTGGATGTTGTGGTTGTCATTGATGTCTTGAAGGCTTTATATGTTGAGGATATTGAGAAAATTATAATAAATCTGTTGGAGGTTGTCTGTGAAGTTGTGAAGTTCGAGGTGATGAAAAGTTTAGTATGTTGGTATTAAGAAGTTTCTCATTAAAGGGTTTGTTTTTGAGCCTATCTAGTTTATCCTCTAGAAGTTCAGAGGTGTGCATCAAGATTTGAACAAGTTATGAGGTTTTTTGTTCCTACGGTTATTCTGTCACTGTAGTTGGTGATTCTGGAAGAAGAGAATGTAATTCTGGTAATTTGAGTTGTTGTGTATGCTCCTGCGATGTTCATTGATGTTTCTAGATCGTGCTCTATCCTTGTTGCACATCTATGTTGATCAGTGTGCTCGTGATCAAATATTTTTCCTTTGTGTGTTCAGGTTTTCATGTTCTTGGCCGACATGGTGGTTGTAGCATGTTGTGGATCCTTGTGGATTAGTTTTTGAATGTTTGGCACATTCAATGATGTTGTTTTAGGTCTTCATTATGTTGTGACTGACTTCGGTTGGCGTGCATTGATAGTTGTTCATGAATTGGGCTGACAGTGCATTCATTTATTCTTTTATTTTTGGCCGACAAATTTGGTGATGTAATTTCATGTAGCGGATATATAAGAGTGATTATTTCTTCATTTTGGAGTATGAGTGAAGTGGAATGTGAAGTGTACAAGTGATATGTGTGAATAGAGATCAGATCATTCGATTGCAGAGTAGAGTGTGAAGAAGTTTGAGCGAAGTGTTTCTATGCATAACCAAAATTGTCATCGGGCTTTTGAAGAAGCTAGTTTCTCAGTTCAATCTCTTCAAATGGATTTAATCTGAAATTTTTATGTAAGACAATGTGTCTTCTTTGAGAAGTGATCTCTAGGCAGTGTGCCTAAATGCATGTGCATTCCTTATTCATTTTCCTTATAATTTTAATAGGGTATAACTTGTGGATTAACCTCCACCATGGTTTTTTCCCCTACCAGGGTTTCCATGCAAAAATCTTGGTGTTATGTGTGTTTCTGATGTGTTGTTGATTCATTCTTTCACTGTTATTTATTAGATTTGAGATTAAAGGTTAATAAGGTTAAATAAGTTTTAAATTTTATGACAACTGATTCACCCCCCCTTCTCAGTTGTCTATCCTTGTTTGCCAACATAATCTGCCAAAGTTAACAGCATTAATAATAGACTTAGAATGACCTTCGATATGAAGGTTATCAATCCCCATAGAAACAACTAATTGTAAGCCCTCTAGCAGCACTCTAGCTTCCGTAATCATAGAAGATTGGATAACAATGCCCCCACAATAACCATCCACAAAATTTCCTTTGCAATCTCTAATAACACGTCCTATGCTAGCTCTACCTGGGTTGCCTTTGGCTGCCCCATCAAGATTAAGTTTATACCAACCACTATATAGATGCTTCCAGATAGTGTTCCTCCTAGCCAAGGATCTGGAGTTGTTATAGGAGCTTGCTTCTAGGTTTTGATGCCAAGCTTTGGCCATAAAAAATTCCCTCTCAATTGAACCTTTGTCCGGGGTTTTCCCTTTGAAGAGCGAAATATTTTCCGCAATGAGCTGAGAACTAATGCCAAACACCTCCTTCAAACTCATCTCAATGTTCCTGAAAATCCTATTGTTTCTCTCTTTCCATAAGCATCAACAGATAATGCGGGGAACATGGTTCCAAATTTCACAAGGTAAGGGGTGGATGAAGGGTCCATTCCAACTCAATATAAAGGATTTAATATCCTTACACATAGTCCATTGAATTCCCAAATGTTCTATAGCCAACTCCCACACACCAACAACAAATGGGTAGTGTAACAACAAGTGGTCCACTGATTCTTCATTACACTTACATAAATAACATCTATTGGGGATTTGGAATCCCCTTTTCCTCAAATTGTCCTGAGCAAGAATCTTGTTATGGTAGGCAATCCATCAAAAGAAGTTAACTTTCGAGATCATGTGTTGATTCTAAACCCTCTTCCAAAGGTCAAGGACAACACCCTGGTCTGTCAGCAGATTGTAAGTCAATTTAACTGAAAGATCTCCCTGCTTATCATGAGTCCAGAAGAATTCATCCCCCAAGTTGGTTGAAGGAAGTCTAGTAAGGGAGAGCAACTCCTGTAGGGAGTTGGCAAGGAGGCTCAGTTCAGGGGATAAAGGGCAGAAAAGAGCTATAAAATTCCACTTCCTAGCACCATGTGGGCCAAGGAGGTAATCAATTATATGAACACCAAAGAGTCGTTGTGCCAGCCTCATAAGATTTATAAATTTAGAGTTTTCTAGAGGGGTATCAAGTAACCAGGGGTACTCCCAAAATCTGATTTTATTATGATTACCAATCTTCCATTTCATCTCAATCCTAAGTAGACCCTGTAGACTGTAAATGCTCCTCTAGGCCAAGGAACCCGAAGGGTGAACCTCCAAGAGACAATCAATCAAATGTTTGTTTTGAAGATACTTAGCATTCATAATCTTGCACCAATCCTTTCTATTCCTCAGTTGGTCCCAACCCACTTTGGCCATCAAAGCCTTATTGGTATTAGAGACAATCCTAATCCCAAGCCCACCACAATGTTTAGGTTGACATAATTTGTCCCATTTAATCAAAGCAAATTTCTTTATTTCCTCGGTCTTAGACCAGAGGAAATTCTTTTGAATTTTCTCAAATTTATCATCTATATATCTGGGGATCTTGAATATGGAGAGGAAGTAGATAGGGATACCTTGAAGAGCATAATATAGGAGTTGTAAATTACCATAATGGCTAAGGATGGAGCCTTTCCACCTAGAGAGTTTTCTTTGGATCATTTCAAGGACCAAATTCCAAAATCGGAGTGACTCCCTTGACAGTAAGCGGTAAACCAAGATAAACCGAAGGATGAGAACCACTCATACACCCCAAAATAAAAATCACCTCAGTTTTTAGGTTTTGTCGAAGAAGTAAATCATACTTTTATTATAGTTAATGCATTGAATAGAACAAGTAGCATAGTTGTTAAGACAATTTTTCCATTTCTTGGCTTCAATCACAAAGGATTTCCCAAATAGGAAAGTATCATCCACAAATTGTTGGATCACAATTGGATCTAAGGAAGAGGCAACCTTGATCCCCTTAATAGATCCTTCTGACAACAGATTATAAAAGTTCCTTCTCAAGACATCCACAATCATGATAAAAAAATAGGGTGAAAGGGGGTCACCCTGTCTGATACCTCTCCCAACAGAGAAGATCCCAAAAGGAGTCCCATTAACTAGAACAAAGTAAATTGGATAAGTTTTGTGAATCAAAATATCAAGTGGTCTAAAAAGGATAATAATCGTTAAAAACAATAATTTACACAATCATAAAGTCATAATATTTTAACATCACAATGAAATATGTTAATTAGCTAAGGCTATTGTGTGCAGGTGTTTCTTACTCCTAAATATGCAAAACTAACCAAGAATGGAAGGTAAAGAACACAAGACCACCTCAATGATTAGCCTAAGTAAAGCACAAAAGAGATATAAAAAATAAAAAATGATTATACCTTTATGTTGATCTCCTTGGTTGGCCCTTGACTAAAATTTGGTTGTGTGCTCCTTTGATAGCAATGTGCTAGAAAATGGATGGAAGATGATTCAAACACAAGATGAGGGTGGATAGGTGATAAATAAACAAAATGGATGCAAGCTCTTGAATGCAAAATGTGCTTAATGGAGGCTTGAATGTCTTAAGATCATAAGTTTGATACTAAATGCATAAGGTCCCTTAAAGAATGTAAGAGGGGGGTATTTATAGAGGCATTTAAATTCTCTAGAGAATTCAATGGTCTGGATTGAGCCACCATGGCCAAGATGGAGGGTTGTGGTGAGTTGAGAACTCACAAAACCTCACATCTTGACATGTGGCGCGTGAGTTGTCCAAGGGGCAAGGTGAGATGGACAAGGTGCAAATGATGTAGAGGAAAGACAAGTAATTTGCAAGTACCTTGGGGGATGAGAGGATTTCCTCAAAAAGGAACCTCTTGTCCCCAAGTGAGAATGAAAGTGGCATATGAGGAATTTATTATTCCTAAAAAATCCCCCATGGAGAAGAGAGAATTGGTTGGAGAAATAAATGTGAATATTTTATTCACATGATTGAAGGGGATAAGGTGGTTGGGAGAATAAATATGAATTTTAAATTCATATGATAAGCACCTTGTGGATAAGACAAGGTTCTTATGGAGGACTTTGAAAAGTGCCTTGTGGATAAAAAAAGACCCTTATCATGGAAGGTTTTTGGCCTTCATGTGACTTGATGTGACCTTTCAATGATCACATGGGGAAGAGGAGATTCCTTGGAGGAATCAAAAGTGTATTTTAAATTCATGAGGAAGAGGGGGATTCTTGGAGGAATAAAGAGTGAATTTTAAATTCACATGGGGAAGAGAACCTATGCCAAATATGGAAGATGTGAAGGTTGACCAAAAAGGGCATGCTAAATATAGCAAGGGGATTAGATTAGGATTGTGCAAATACATGATTAAGCAAATTAATGAGGGATTAGAAGCAAGTGGGAAATGTAGGAGGATGTGACATTAATCTTGATTAAGTGGTGCACATCTTAATGATAGATTAATTAAATTAACCCAGATTAGAAGAGGGGTTATGGAGGATGTGACAAGGAGAGAGAAAAATGATGAATTCAAAATTGATTTAATTTCAAAAAAGGGGGAAATGACTAAATTAAATAATTGATATGTTTATTTAATTTAGACAAGAAAGGATAAAGGATAAAGTATTTAATTGTTAAATTAAATACTTTAGGAACCTTAGGCAGAAGGTGAAATATTAATTAAATAAATACATTAATTAATATTGATGTCAAAGAGGCGTAAGGAGATGGATTTGGCCATATGGAAGTGGTCGAATTTGGATGTCTACATTATGCCCCTCTTTGAAATATTGTTAGAATAATAGTGTTTCGAAGATATGAAAATGCAAATGACTCTATAGAAGAAACGACTAGAAAATGATGCCCCAACATGGGAAAAATTACATGATCTACCCGAAATGAAGGGAAATGAAAAGAGATGCCCCGATCTCGCAAGGAAATGACCATGGCGGAGGAATGGGTGAGAATGGTAGAGTATGCCCCCTTGAGAGGGTGATGAGGGAAGAAAAAGGGGGCCTCAGGCGACTTCTCGATAGGAAGAAACATAAGGTACAGTTAGATAAAGCTCAAAAAATCAAGTAGGTTTACCTTTTGAACAGAGTCGATCTTACACACAGTGTGCAAATGGTAGCCTGCGAAAGTTTTGGAATTAATGAGGGCCTAAAAAAGGTAAATAAAAAGTAAAAATACCCCACTTAAAAGTGATTTAAAAATGGGGGGGAAATTACTTATAGTAGTTGGAGAGTTACTATTCCTCATTTGCACACCTAGCAGTTGAAGAAGAGAGAGAGAGAGAGGAGAAGAAAAGGAGGAGTGAAGGAGACAAGGATGTCGACCGATTATAATGATGAGATTGCCCATCGAGCAGATGAGGTGCGGGCATTCTTCCATGCGCATGTGGTGCCATGCCAGGTTAGGTGTCAAAACCCCCTTTGTGATTTTAAGCATTTTTGAGATATGTTTTAAGTTTCATGTTGTTTTCTAAACAAGGGTTTTGGTTGCGGGGTAGGTTAGGAAAATGGGTTGGGGGCGAAATTGGGATTTTGCAAATGGGGTAGGTAGAATAGGCTATTAGAGGCTATGTGAGGGGGGGAAGGTATCTGCCCCATTAATAGGAAAAAATCAAAAAAATAGACCTGAAAAGGGATAGGGGGAAAGAAAAAAGGAGGACAGACTTGCCCCGGGGTTGACCCAGATTGGGTCCGCCCAAAATGAGTCAAGGGGTAGCGATGCCCTAAGACAGGAGTAGTCGCGCCCCGATAGGGGTGGCCACACCTTGGCTAGGGAGACCACGCCCTAGGAGGGGCGGCGATGCCCTAGGAGGGGCAGTCGCACCCCAGGAAGGGCGACCCCACTCTGACAAGGGTGGTGACGCCTCGAGAGGGGTGACCCCACCCTGACAGGGATAGCGGTGCCCCAGGATGGGTGGCCCCACCCCATAAGGGGTGGCCTCACCTCAGGAGGGGCGGCCCCACCTCAAAAAGGGAAACAACGCCCATGGAGGGGCGATCGCACTTGGAAAGGGGTGGCTACGCCTGTGAAGAATGAGATAGGGAAAAAAAAAGAGAAGAGAAGAAAGTTAAAGGAAGGAAAAGGGGAGGGAATAGTGAGGAAAATAACTCGAGGCTAGAAAAGAAGAGGATATGAAACACGGAAAATGACTGACAAAGTGTTGTTGTATGGGTGCAGCGATTTGATCAGTTGCGGGCATGAGAGAGATGGTCTAAGGTGTTGAAAGTGACAATGGCAGTCATGACCGGAGCAGATCACCATGTGCTAGAGGTGGCAAGATTACATCTGCTTGGATATCCCACGATGAGAGCACATCTAGCATTGTTGAGAATGCTCATAGAGCGTTGGAGTTCAGAGACATCCATATTCTAACTGCTGACAGGGGAGATGATGGTGACATTAGAGGACATATGGCAGATTTTGAGGCTCCCTATAGTAGGGCGACTAGTGAGCGAGGTGAAGTCTACGGGGGAGGAGTTGGATCAGAACCTGCTTGTGTTGTTTGGACATGAGGACCTTCCCATTGAGAGTTATGGACTAGACATGGATCAATGTTTGGCAGTGGGGGTATCGGCACTACCACTATACTTGTGTGGTTTGATTAGTGGGTTACTATTACCGGACAGGAGAAGACAGTTCTACAACCTGAGATACATGAAGATTATTTGATATATTGTCAAGGGGAGGCACGAGCAGTTCGCATGGGGGACATGCGTATTGGCGTAGTTATATTGAGATATGCAACTGGTGTGTTATTGAGGGGCAGTCAGTGTGACAAAGGTGACCCTATTGCAGGTGTGGGCGTGGGAGCATATTAGTGTTGCTAGGCTAGGAGTAGTTAGAATGGGGACAATTAATGAGGCAGCGCATGTGGCTTGGTGGTATGGTTCTGAGTATGACTAGGTCCTGCATTATGAGAGTCTCAGGATTTTAGATAGATGGAGGCAGTTGATAGATGATCTATAGGAGGATGACATAGTATGGCGGCCATACATGTATCGGTGGTTTACCAGGTGGAGGATAGAGGAGGGGATACATAGGGGTTATTTCCACACTAGGTGCTTCATAGTTGGGATAGCGATGCACATAGTGGAGGTGTAGAGGTCTGACTAAGTGGCCAAGAAGTTTGAGACCATATAGGATATTCCGTAGGGGCCAGACATGTTTCGTCAGATCAACTAAGAGCGGCCATCGGGGGAGCCGATTGCTCCAAGATTTTCCAAAGAGCATTGGGATAAACTACAACTAGAGTCTTATCGAGGGAGGACCAGAGGGCAGGAGGAGGCAGGAGTGACACCTCGGTATGCAGGATGGTTTTGCATGCATCGGTGGGAGAGGATTACACTAGAGGTGCCTATTATAGGTGCACTTGGGTGGGGATCTGAGGATGAGCGAAGAGTGACAGTAGAGAGGAGTGCTGGGAGGGGGAGATCCCGATAGAGGAGAGGTCAAGAGGCAGGTAGGGCAGTGGGTCAATAGGGCACAAGAGTCACATGATAGGCAGAGGTAGGGGTCACAGGACAACCAGTGAGGCTGATGAGGAGGAGTAGACCATAGAGGAGGGAGTGAGTGGTGTGAGAGCAGCGGGATGTGGAGATGAGAGATGAGCCAGAGGTAGATGTGGGAGATGGAGAACAAAAAATGACGAGTGTAGAGTCGAGGAGGACACATTAGGAGGTGTGGTGTCAGAAAGAGATAGGTCAGGAGATGACAGGGACCTCAGGTCAGCCTGTGAGGATAGCGAGGAGGAGGATACAGTGGAGGAGAGCCCAGGTGGAGAGCAGAGCTGAGCAGGTACCTGATGAGCCAGAGATGGAGGTGCAGGAGGAGAGAGAGGAGCCTGAGGTGAGACAAAAAACGAGGGTGGGGTGGAGGAGACAACTGAGGAGATTTTGGGTGGCAATCGGGGCTCAGTAGGAGCCCGAGAGACCAGAGATGGAGACACATGAGGAGAGAGATGCATAGGAGGAGGTGATGGATGCGGACGTCCTTGTGGTGGAGCCACTGGTGATGATACCATATGTACCACCTGATGACCGTGTCATATTATTGAGGGGGGTTGAGGCAAGGCTCTGGATGATAGAGTAGAGGCCAAAGATTGCAGACGCAAAGGTTGTTAGAATCGAGGCTGAGGGGAGGAGGCTTCAGGAAGAGGTAGTTAGATTAGAGGCAGCAAGATAGAGGGATTATGGCTTCATGGTTGATCACCTGACTTCACAGGTATGAGATGCAGAGAGGGAGAGAGATGAGCTACATAGTGAGCTAGATAGGGTGACCTGGGACTGAGATAGATTATAGGAAGTGATGACTATATCACAGGGTAGGGGACAACAAGAGTCTGGGGGGATGGGAAAGCCGAGAGGGAGATGGAGGAGTTGAGGGAATAGGTGACAGGGTTGGTGAGGGAGAGGACTGAGCTCCAAGATAGGGTATCTATGATAAAGACAAAACTTGGGGAGGCGAGGTCGAGGGCAAAGATAGTAGAGACCCAGTTAGAGATTGCAAAGAAAGAGAGGGACATGGTGCATGCAGAGGTACAAGCCTTACAGACATAGGTTTAGGTGATGTAGGGGGAGAGGGATACTACACTGGCAAAGGCTCATACTATGCAGGCAGAGAGGGATGTTACACGGGCATAGATAATGATACTGCAGAGTGGTAGTGATGGATCAGGGATAGGGGTACAGAGACTATAGGGAGAGGGGGATGCTATAGAGGTATGAGTAGTGGAGGAGGTGAGAGATTGACTATAGGTGTAGATCAATCAACTGAGGATGGCACAGGGGGCGTGGACAAAGGAGATGAGAGTCATTACCCAAGATCGAGAGAGA
Source organism: Sequoiadendron giganteum (assembly GCA_007115665.2). Lineage (NCBI taxonomy): Eukaryota > Viridiplantae > Streptophyta > Pinopsida > Cupressales > Cupressaceae > Sequoiadendron > Sequoiadendron giganteum. Next base: position 761,020,281 of record CM021100.1, read on the forward strand.
TACAGACAGGAACAAAACATTCTCCAAGGTCAGGCTACAGAGAGAGATGAGTATATGAGAGAGGCATCCTTTTGGATGGTTGTGTACTAGCATGCAGTTCTAGATCTGACCCAGCGCATGTTTCACTTTGAGCGATGGGATCCTCAGATGCTCGCACCATCCCAGTCGCTGAGGACATGGACCCGAGGATACAATGGCTCTCAAGTGACCATCCTTCACATAGGGCTGACGCCCAAGTCTCCATAGAGGTCAGATGTGGGAAACTCATGGTTTAGAGGACCAAAGGGATAGGATCCTGACTATTAACAAGTATAGGATGGGACACATTATAGAGTAGCATAGATCAGAGAATATTCATAGCCTTGTACTTTTTCTTTATTTTTGGTGATAGATGATATATATGTATTATGATTATGAGGAATATTATTATGGATGTCATGATGGATATTGTATTTTTTCGATTTTAGATATGATATGCGAGAGCCCTTATTGACATTATATGATGCTTATGTGATGGATGATTTATTTATGCATGCATTTTTTATGATTTTATGATGGATGATTCGATGTATGAATATGCCTATATGGATTTATGGTTATGCCTATATGGATGTATGATTATAATGCATAATGATTATGTTGATGCCTAACGTTTATGATGCAGGATATGATGGATGGTTTCTATGATTATTTCTATGTGGATGATTATTATTATGATATGCATGATGTTGAATCTCTATGATGCAGGGTGCGATGGATGATTTATATCCCTATGTGGATGACATGATATGCAAAATGAGATGGTTATTTATGAATTCATGATGTCTAATGTATGTGATATTATGGATGTTATGATGATTTCTATTGTGGATGATTTATTATGACATTCATGATGTTTAATGTGTATGGATGTGGTAATGAACCTAATGATATGAACTAAGATGAATATGCGAATTAATGTTAAGATGGATAGGATGAAAATTAACCCACACAACTTAAAATGATTATGTAATGTGACTTAATAATCCTAGAAGGAGATTGTAAAATGCAATGTAATGCCAATAAGGGTCTAAATAATGATGGTGGTGAAGGATGTGATGGGTGTGTGACTGCACATGTCAAGAACCATAGGACTCTTGAGAAGAAAGGGGAAAGTGGAGGGAATTATCATTTGCACAATCAAAAATTTTAAGTCAGGGGAAAAGAAGGGATGAAGGATATATGAATGCAATGGAGGAGAAAATGAAATGCAATCGTAATACAAGTTGCCATCTTCAGAGCACTAACTTTTTCTATAGCACAAGACAACAGTTACCATGGTATATGGACCAAGGAAGATTAGTGACTAATGCATAAATAAACACAACAAGTAAGAAGGCTATCCCAATACCCCAAAGTCACGTTGACTTCAGTCGGGCCAAGTATTGGAATAACCACAAGCATGAAAGGATGTCCCAGCATAATGTAAGACCTCAGGGGTCTTGGTGGGTACTACAGGGGACAACTAGGAAAACAATAGACAAAATAAAAATCAAGATATGCCCTTATGTTAACTAGTCAAAAAACACCATAATATAATAGATTACAGTGACCTTGACGAGTGATGATAGGGAGCTCAAATGATAAACAAAAACCAAAAGAATCAAAAGATTTTAATCAATTTCAAAAAATCCTTTTCCATAGGATCAAGATGATGGATGGGGTTGATGCGGTCTATTAGGAAGCATACATCTTGTTGAGACCAAAGATGGATGCTAAACTAAAAGATTGACAATGACGTAGGATATTCAAAAACCGATTAAATCTTGTGACACAAATGGATTCTATTTGTGAGGTATCAGTGAAATAAGGGCAAACCTTGACAACAAGACACAAGATTATTGGAGTGAAAAAGACACTGAGAGGGGGGGTGAATCAGTGTCATGAACTAATTTAACAATTTTTAGAAAATGAAACAAAACTGAATTAGCTCTCACTATTTCAATGATTAACTCATCCATAAATTGATTGCAACCATTAATAACTAAAATGAGAAGTATGGCAGTAAAACAATGCATATCACAACATTAACATAAAGAAGTAATGATACCACAAGAGAGACCAAGATACACAAGATTTTTCGAGTGGAAAACCCTCCTAGGGTAAAAAAACCACTCCTAAAATGCTACCATTCTAGCTTGTATTAAAAACCACTTTTCACAATGCCTTATAGGCTGATTTTTTAGCACCAACTCAAGGAGCACCAACCCCTCTTTTAGAAACACCAATTTCTAGGAGCACCAACCCCTTTTCTATTTTTAGTAAGACATACAATGATACAAAGGATCTCTTTGTTTCTCTCTTTTCACTCAAGTGCCTCTTGATGGACAATGTTTACAATCCTCAAGGTTCAAGCATGACCCTTCAGAATTCTAACCATTTTCAAGCCTTAAGACAGCTTGATAAATAACTCATATCTTAGATTTTCAATCTCAATTCTCAACTTCTCTTCAATACAATCACAGTGATATTCTCACACTGGTTTCTCACTTACTTTCTCATACATTTCTGACGGTTCCTAGAAAACAGTTAATACACTCTTGCTGTTTTTCCAAAAAATCTAAGAACCTTATTTTTTACTAATTTTCCAAACAGAAACTTAAAGGCCTAATCTCTCTATTTTCCATCTTACACAATTTCATCATTACATGTTTTGATATTGTAACAATAGCTCATTTTTTATTTTTCAAAGAATAAAATAGAGGTGATTATCAGAATACCCATTTTCTATCGAGCAACAATTCCAGATGTTACAGTGTTCCTGTGAGAAAGATCAACATGTAAAATTTCTTCTGACAGGAATACCCAAGCAACATGCAAATTTAGAAAGTAGAATGAACCATTTTCCTTACAAGCAACCTGCACAAGCATTGCTTATCCAAACAACATTAAAGCATGTATAAAATTCATGAACAATACCCTTGAAAACCAACTGTAACATCAATGTAATTGAAACCACAATGCAATGTAACTAAAATCATATAGTGATGCATCCAAGAATAGTTATCAGCGAATCCAAGTAAGAAACTAAAAATATTCGTAGACTTCATGATTACCCACAAACCAGAAACATCGAGCCATAATTTTGATTTTGTAAACTATGGTGAAATGCAGTTTAGATTAAGTGAATTCATGCATTTAATTCTGACCATGAAGTGAATGAACCCATTTTTCATCTTCCATATAGAAGTAAGCACATATCTTCAATTATCTTTGCCAGTAGAAATAACGGTTCTGTAAAGTACTTAAAGAGATGAATACCTAAGAAGACTGGAATAGATTTTGTCATTTAGCAATTTACCAGATTGGCAGAGTAGCAAGGCAACACGTGCTTCTTCCAATTTTGAGCTCTTACCCAGTGACAGGAGATTGACTGAAGAATGACCATGGTGATGGTCTTTCATATTCCACCATTTGCTATCCAAGAAAGTTAGAAAGCCAACAAATACAGTGAAATGGCTAGAGGAGATTTCCATGGTGGTGACCAAACTAGGGTTTGAAACCCATAAACAATGAAACAAAATGTTTTCTCTATTCTTTCCAAACCAAAACAACTGATATCCTTTACCAAATTTGATAGATTTTGAAGTCCAAAAGGACTGAATTAATAATTCAAAAACTTATGATGCATTTTGAAATCCACGGACTATTCGATGACTTGCATGCCGACCAACATCATTACCATTTATCAATTATTGACCAAGTGAAAATAGCAACCATCACATTACTTCTGAATGCATGCTCACCATCGATCTTCATTATCAATTAAAAAATCACTTCCCATGTGTATTGCCCATATAATCATCATTCTAACATTTGACTATCCAAGTCACACAATGACTATGTCGCTGCCAAAGCCAAAACAACATGAGCTAAAATAAAACCCGATAATGCTAACAAAGTCGATGACTTTAGTGAAAAGATGCCGATGTGATAACCAATAGCCATTTAAATGGATTATATTTTAATCACTGAAGAAAGGCCGATATGAGTAATTTTAAGCCTTAACCATAAGTCCTTGAAGTCCGATTCACGTGACTTCATTTACCACTTGAAGCCATAGGAGCCCGATCTCCTTAATAAAGCATATCTTTGATAAGTGACATAAACCACCAATGCCCTTATTAAGATCTGATAACAAAGCTATGTCAAATATAAAGAGGTTGATGACTACCAAAGACAAACACAATATGTCCCCTTGTGTATATTTAACATTAAAAAGAAACCAAGAGAATTCCATGTAAACCAACATAATGCAAGTGTTCACTTTTGAAAGTATGCGAACAAATCATAAAGTACTACTTTGAAACCATATCACCAAGTGTCATTCACTTTACATAAACCTATTTCTAGCACCTGTGAATGCCAATGACATAAATTGTCAAACCTCAAAAACACTTTGCAGATATACATATGCCAAAAACAGTGTCAATTTTTTATGTGTATACCTCAATGGGAGAGGCTTTAAAAATACCAAAATTATATCACCTTAAACAACCTTCAACCCTTCAGACATAACCAAGATTTCTGCACATGGAATCAAATAATCAGTACATCCAAAAAGAAACAACTGAATGTCTATCAACATTGTCCAGGAGAATCTGTAAACAAGTCAATTAAGTCCACTAAAATGCCAAGTGAACCAAAGAGTGAACCAAAGCATGCCATAATGCTAAACCTAGTATCAATCAGAAATATTGAACCATTCAAAATATCAAAACAATATGTGCATCTGTAATGAGCATCTAAAATGATAGAAATACATGATAACTCCATCTGATATATCAACATGATTAGTACCACAAATCTATTGAAATATATAATCAAACTGCTTGAATCGGTGTAATTGCTTGTTAAAGCAATATAAATAAATAATGAACAGACCAAGAGTAAGCTAAACTCGAATCATCACAATATCAATACCAAAATTCCATAGCTAAACCAATGAAATTCCAAGACCACAAAGTTAAGATCAGATCGCCATAATAACACGTTTGACATCAAGGACAAAAATATCAACAAACTCCCCCTTTGTCCTTGATGGAAAAACACAAACATGTCTCTCTCCCTTTTTGCCTCAATGACAAAGGATAACAGAGGAGAATGTGCAATGCCATAAACCACAAATTCCATGTAACTAAGTACCAGAATGCCATGTAGCTCAACTGAAATGCCAACAAATAACTGAATGACCCAGTTTATGAGCTTCTCCCCCAAAGAGAGATAACAAGGCAAACAAGATTCTCAAGAATCTCACCGCAAATCTCTTCCAAGCACAAGATTGTCATAAGACATGATATTATCCAACATCTATCATAATACTTAAGCACATTGTGTGAAAATCAAGTCTCAAGATACTCTTCCCAAATAGCCTTGCTTCCCCATTATCATTTACTTGGCATGGACATTATAAGAATAAACAAGATCACATCACTATAACATATCAACACCAAATGAAGCAGTAAACTGAGATATCGGAGTATTATATCATTGCTATCCAACCACTATTATTGCATCATACAGATTTCTCCACTATAAAATAAAACATTGCCACCATAATGCATAAAATCTGAATACTGATGAGCATTATCCAAAGTGCAAGTTCCATGATCAGTAAGCATCAAAATACAAGTGTTACCACACACTGTCTAAGATATTTAGGTGCCAAACAAGTAGATATTAATGTTATACCAATATTGTCATTAATTTGAAAAATTCTTGTAGAAATAATCTTCTTGGATTGTGATGACAAACGTTCACAATGCATATCTACTGCAGTTTTCATTCACCCTTAAGATGTATCACATTTCAACAGTATAAACTTGTCATAGTGGAAACAATTTTGTTGTCCACAAACTACTGTTAGCAAACCTGATAGTCATAGCATTCAAAAATATGAACTAAGCATGTATTTTCAAGGCATAGACAAAACCACAGATCTATGTCAACATACAATGCATTGTACTGAAAATAGTCATCATTTAACATTATAAATACAGCTAATAACCCAACTCAAATCTAGTTTTGAATTGTTTTAACAATTCTCAAATCTTCAAGCTTCTAAACTTTCAGGAGTAAGAGATAAAACATTGGACAACTCCCCCTAACTTCATGCTACTCTTTATGCACTAGTAGAGGTCACTTGTGCAATATGCACAAGACTTAATCCATCCTTCTCTTGTTTTTCTTTTCTTCTCTAGACCTTCTTAACACCCATCTTCTTCTTGTCTAAGGTATCCGCTTGATGTTTCTTAGTCAAGGTATTTAACTTTTTGTTATGTCTAGATGACCTCAACACATGATTTCTACAAGATCGAGCTCTATGTCCAAAACAATTACATCTATAACACATGACATTTTGATATGAACCAAAAGAACGATAACTTATTTTATTACCAATATTATCATTCCACCAACAGTTAACTACTGCATGACCAACTTTGTGACATGTATAACAAATAGTGTCATGATTCTATTTTGATAAACTATAAGTACTATTTTCATTTTTATTTCTAGCATAACTTTCACAATCTCTAGCAATATGTCCATAAACATGACATGAATAGCAGTAACCATGGAATTGAGAATAATTGTACCTTATTGATTGATACTTCTCGGTAGATGAGAAACCTACAAATCTATTAATAGCCTTGCTATCAGACTTTGGAGCATGATAGTTCAATTCTATTTACTTCTTAGGAATCTGCCTAGCCTTGAAACTTTTCCCATCAGTTGTTGCAAACAAAATTTCCTTGTTAGATTCATCTTTGACACCAAAATTTTGTCCAACCTCATAGCCCACTCTTGTAGGATCCTTAGAATGCTTTTGCCTGTCCAATATCTCATTCAATAGATTAGTACTGTGATCAAATTTCTAATTTTTACCTATTTGAATCTTGACACTTTCAAGCTCTTTTCTTAATGCAACTACTTCTCCTTCAAGTTTTAGACAAACAATATTTTTGATCTCCAAATTAGAACTCACAACATCAGCTATCCTCTTACATTCTTCTATTTCAATTTTTTGACTTATAATCATATAATCTCTAGGAGTTAGTTCTTTTAACAAGGAATCATTATCTGAACATTTCTTTAAAGAAATCTCATTTTCTAGTTTATTGCACAATTCATCCTTGTCTTTTAACCTGACTTCCAAACTCTCTTCTTGTTGAAGTTTTCTTGTTAAAGACTGGTTTTCTTTTCTAAGCTGCTTAATTGTATCTAAGGCATATAGGAGTTCACCTTCCAAATCAACCTCACTTTCTGGTTCATCATATTCTTGTTCAGAGTCAACTTCACCCAAGGATTGATCTACTTCTACACTAGTTTCTTGATCATTTAAATGTTCATTAATGATCTCTTGGACTTCTTTTCAATAATATGAGGGTTTACACCTTCTTCACCTTTAGATGTTTCACAACTTATTTTAGTATCCAAAGATATCTCCTCCTGCAACTCACCATTTTGATTCATTTCAATCAACTTGTCCCAAAATTCCTTAGCACTACTGTAATGAATAACTTTAGTAATGACTTTATTTGGAAAACTATTAAAAATAACATTTATAGTTTTGGCATTGAATTCAAGAGCTTTCTTCTCCTCAAGTGTGGAAGGAGATGTTGCAGAAATAATGCAACCTCTTTCAACTGCAGCCCTCACTTCAAACCCTAAAGAAGACAAGTAAGTTTCCATCTTGGATTTCCACAAAGTAAAATTTATACTTTCAAACAGAGGTGTTCCATATCTAGGGTATTCTAATATTTCAGAATTATTATATATGACTTCTTCTTCATATTCTTTTTCACCAAACTCTTGTTCAAAGTCACTTACTAAGTGATCTTCATCTTTATCAACTAGAGGATCACTTTTAGTATCAAATGATAGGGAATTGAAAAAGGTTGGTTTATCAACATTTTGCTTGAAACTAGGGGCTTTATTTTGACCTTTGTTTCTCTTGCACTTACCCATAAAAAATACTACACGACCCGAAAACCTTGAGTGGGTAGACTTGTGTACGTGTATGGCACTATTCAACAATATTAAATGAGACCAGATAAGCCTTCACAAAACACAGTCTAAATCATTCAATCAAAAGTAGTTTCTTGACCTTGTGACATCATAGATAAAATCCAAAACTAGAATCAATCCAAGGTTGTTTAGACCTATCAGAGGACCCTACACTCTGATACCTATTGATGGTGAAAACGACACAAACAATGTTAAACAAAATATTTCTACTCTATTTCTCCTGAAAAAGAAAGAGAACATATAGTAGCCTAACTCCCAAGGTCCTGGTTGTTGGTTCTCAATTGTCTGGTGTCACTCAATTGGTCCATGCAACTGTAATATTCAAGGGGGCCTTTGCTGGTGATAAGTAATGCAAGCGACAACGGATTCACCAATCTACACTTAATAAAAAAGGGGGGGGGTTTAAATAAACAGAAAAAGATAGGTCAAGGCATAAATCAGTAAAACATGAATAAAATTCTCCAATATCTGGACATATGCTTCCAACAACGAATGCTCTTTTAACAGATCAACAAAACCATAGCATGATGCAATTTAAAGAACAATCCATACTATTGCATACATCTATAGTGCTTAGTTTAACCATCACAATCACTCATCACAATAATTTTTAAAATTTAAAAGAACAAACTCTTCATTCAGTGCTAAGATCATAGATCAACAGACATGTCACAATTCCATCCATAGATGATTTAATGAAATAATCCTAAAATCTGGTTCCTTCTATTGATTCTCATCAAATAAGAAACATTTATGCTTCAGCCAAAATCACTGGCATACAGACAGATTATGATTCATTAACCTCGTCCAGTAACTCAAGTCCAACATATCACTGTATAAAAATTGTATCAAAATCCAACATTAACTAAAACAAGTATCTTTGCTCAAAGCTGTAAAAACAAACTCCTATCTCCTATCACTGGTGGCCAAAGAATATAAAAATGACCAATCCTTACAAAAGAGTAAAAATGCCCATTTTATAGAACACTTGCCCATGTGAACCAAAACTAGGGTTTCGAAGAAGGTCAGCCACCAACCAAAACGCCCCGACCGCTTGCAATAACTCACCGCCCAACAATGAATGCAAGAAGAGACCCCCATCATATCAATTTGGGATCGATCAAATCCCGTGTACAACTCCTCAAGCCATGCCCACCATCAATGCTCCACTCGTGCAAACAGTAACACGTGCGGAACCAACAAGAACATGAGCCGTCGATCAGATCTGAGCTGAGCAAACAAATGAACCAAATTGAGCCAAACCAAGATGATCCCATCACGTCCTGCCTACTCACCATCAATGCTCCATCGGCCCAAAGTAGAAGAATGGAACTACACACGCGAACCTAACCTGCCCTTAGCTACAATAGTGTACCCAGATCCCACAAATCCTTCCATATCCTCGAAACACACACACTCCATCCCCTCATTTAGGACAACACCAACCCACTCGATTCAACCTGTAGAAAAAGAGCTATCATCAATAATCAATACATAATAAAAAACCAAGCCGGTTCATTAGAATACCCAAGGCAAGAAAGCCAAGTAGAAACCCAGGCGGAGGTGGAAAGGAAAAACAGGCGGAAACGAAGCCAAAAACGGGCGGAGATGGAACAAAAAATGGACCCAACCCGACAGAAGCGGAGACGAAACGGGAACGGGAAAGGAAGGGAAGATAGGTGGAGGTGGAAACAAAACCAACCCTGACAGAAGCAAAGGTGGCATGAACGGAAAAGGAACCATGAACTTTGCCAAAGTTCAAAGCCAAATTCCATCTTGGTCCCGGCCCCAAAAAAATGACAAAAGAAAATTGAAGAAAAACCAAGGGCGGAAAACCAACTCGGAGGCTGAAGACCAACAAAACGACGAAAAAAACAAGAATGCTAGAGGCAGAGCCGGAACGAGAATGGGAAAGGATCCAAGAACTTTTCCAAATTTCAAAGTTTAGTCTCATCTCGGTTCCGCCTTTGAACAAAAGGGAAAGTGAAGCAAAGAAAATGAAAGAAAAAGGCAAAAGAGTGAGAAGCGGAGCTGGAGCCGGAACGGGAATGGGAACTGAACCGTGAACTTTGTGAAAGTTCAGAGTTCAGTCCCATCTTGGTTCCACCTTCGGTAGAACAAAAGAAACAAGGAAAAAAAAGAAACCTAAGGGAGGAAACCAACCTCTAGGTCCCAAATGAAAACACCAGAGGAAAATAGAGGGCAAAAGGAAACGATCGGGAACCGAACACAAAGGCCAAACCCAAAACCCACCTTAGGCCCAAACAAACAAACCAAAAGGTGGAGGTGAAGGTGGAATGGGAACGAGAACTGAACCATGAAATTTGTGAATGTTCAGAGTTCGGTTCCATCCTAGCTCCGACTCCAGAAAAAACAAATCAAAGAGACAAGCAAAAGATAAGTGGGATCAGGATCAGAATGGAATCTGGAAAAAAAGTTTCAAACTAGATTCTATTCCATTTCTGGTTCCAATAGAACTAAATAAAACAAAGTGTTGGAATAAATAAAACCTTCCAAACTTTGTTGAAAAACAAACAGGGATAGGAAAAAAAAAGAGGGGACCCATTTTGACCAAGGCAAAAGATGGGGTGGTTATGCAAGGCATAACAAATGGCGACTTAGCTGGGGAAAATGGTTTATCCATTTTCAAGACCTCAAAGGATTCAGTCATCCAAAAACTACTTAGCCAATGAAGTAAGATCAATTATGTAGAACAAGGTTGAGCTGGAATCTCAGATGTAGGTGCTCATGAACTATTCCGAATCTAAGTGTGTGCATATATGGTGCATCCTTCTTCATAGAGACTTTCTCCACTCCTGGACAACTATACCTAAGATTCCAGCTACATGGGTTGATTCCTTCAACCGTTGTGCAAGAAAATCTTGGGCATTGCTCCACTGCCAGACAGGAATCCATAGCCCTGATGAAGTTACCTCTAGTTCTCTCAAAGCATTGCTCTACTGCTAGACATGCGTCCATAGCCCCAATAGAGATACTTGACTCACCCACCTGATATCGAGATTTCCCTTTTCTTTTCTTTCTCTTCTCTTTTTCTTTACTTAGGCTTTACTTGCGGGAATTCTTTATGAACTTTTCTCAATACTCAGATGCAATTGATCTGAAATGTGGGTTGAGAACTACAATGGATTTCATGACAGTCTTGGAATTGGATTTTTCACTTGAACCAGGGATACAACCATCCTGAAATAAATAGGTATTTACTTGGGCAGATGTTTATCTATTTTGTGACAGACTTCAAACATAATTCATGAGACATTTACAATGCACCTTTTCTTCAATAACCTCTTTTAGACCAACATTTAAAATGACCATAAGACACGAGTTTTAAAAAGAAATCCTTCAACAAAAGCTCCTTGAAAATACCCAAATCAATTTCTCTCCTAGTGCCCGTAGCATACTTTGCATAACAACCCCTGACTCTTGGAATGGACATAAATGAAGATCCCCAACAAAATAATACAAAACAAAAAGAAACAAAGACAAAGAAGAGAACAAAGAAAAGAACAGACAAAACCAAAAACAAAGACCAAACAAAAAGGAACACCAAAACTTAATTACATATGATACAACATAATACATTCATTCAAAACATCAGACCTTTCATGAACCAAAGTAATTCTTGAGAAATTGACCATGAACTGGCAATGGAACAGGCTCTCCTGTTAAGGTGCTCAAATGAAAAGCATTCTCGCCTAGTATCTCAGCCACTTGATATGGACCCAATCAGAGTCTATCAAAATTCTGGTGATCTCCCTTCTTCTCTCTAGCTTTATCCCATAACAACACAAGATCTGATATCCTAAAGGCTTTTACCTTGGCCCTTTTGTCAAACCATCATTTGACAACTACCTGATGTTTAGAGAATTGTTGCAAAGCAGCATCTCTTTGTTTTTCCATGTTGAAAAAATTGGTTAGTCTGACCTCAATCCTATCATCCCTTGTATAAAATTCCTACATAAACCTAAGGAAAGGTATTCACAAATGGATCAGGAAGACCAGGTCTTGGCCATATAATAACTTAAATGGTGAATTTCCTAAGGCAAATTTGATTCGGATTCGATCTACCCATAGGGAAAATCTCAACTGGGTATGCCAGTCCCTAGGATTGTTTTCTAACAATTTTCTTATTACCTCCAATAGATTTTTATTAGTGGACTCAGCCACTCCATTTCCTTGAGGGTAGTAATTGGATGAATATTTCAAGATGATTTTATGCTCATAAGCCCATTGAATAAATTTAGCTAAAGAAAAAGCAGGGCCATTATCACATACCAGGGCAAATGGTACTCCAAACTTGGTGATGATGTTCTCAGTTAGGAACTTGATAACCACCTCTGTGGTGCTGTTTTTGCATGGCTGAGCCTTAGTACAATGTGTACAATAGTCAGTTGCAGTCAAGATGAACTTGTGACTTGCAAAAGAATTTGGATTAATAACACCTACAAAGTCCAGTGCCCATTGAGAAAATGGTCTTACCTCATACACTGGTTACAAAGGCATTGCTGGATTTCTTTCCCTGGGTGCAAAGGTCTGAAATACATGACATGTCCTAACATGTTGGTGTGCATCCCAAAATATGTAAGGCCAATAATAGCCTGATCTAAGAATTTGATGAGCCAAAGCATCTGCAAATCCACGTCTCTTACCATGTCTTCCATGAAATTCTGAAATAGCGTGCTTAGCCTCTTGCTGATCCAAACAGCGTAGGTAAATTCCTTGAAAGTTTCTTATGTAGATGGATCCCCCTTTAAGCATATAATGAGCACTCTTCATCCTCAATGCTCTCCTTTGAGTAGCATTCATCCCTTTTGGACATCTATTGTTGAGGAGGAAGAAAATCAAACCTATGTACTAGGGATCCTTAGTAAATGATTGGACAGTGTACTGCTGACATGTAATATTCTTGTCTACATTTTCCATTTCCTTTGATAAAAACAGCCATCAGACAAGCTTCATTGGATGAATCTCCAAGTCAAACTCTTTCAAGATAGCCATCCACTTTCCTGTTTGCTCTCCCAATTTGCTTA